>JAODKF010000126.1:14862956-14896322 GCA_026779585.1 Mormyrus proboscirostris
ACACACACATACAAACACATGTTATTCTGTTGTAGGACACATATGCACAGATGTTAGTCTGCTGTAGGACACACACACACACACACACATACAAACACATGTTATTCTGTTGTAGGACACATATGCACAGATGTTAGTCTGCTGTAGGACACACACAAACACATGTTATTCTGTCACAGATGTTAATCTTTTGTAGGGAAATCTTGAATGCGAGTTTTTATATTTCTTTTGATTTTGGTCTGTTGGTGGGAACCACCTTAGGGGTAGAAAATGCAAACTCAAACACAGCTGATTCTGTGAGGCAAGCAGGCCATGCACCGCGCTTTTGTGCCACCAGTACAGTGTAAATGTAAAATAAAGCAGTTTACACATTGTTCTGGCATATCATGCAATGCGTTCATTCTTTTCAAGGCATTTTGTCCATGAAACATTTGACAAAAACTGGATGCAAACTTTCAGCCAGCTTGGCCTCCACTTAAATACTCCAGACTGGGTGCAGAAGAGAAAAGATACTGTGCAGCACTAGCCTGTAATACTGCTGAGCAAATATTTTACCATGAGAAAGATGACTGTCACGCCCCTTGGAGGCGGAACCCAGCAGGTGACGCCGACCAACACCAATCAAAATGCAGGATAAAAGAACCACTAGAACAGAATGAAATTCCGAAGTATTGGGCCAATGTTATACAGCCGTATCGAGAAATCTGCCTGTCTTCCAGTCAGTGAAAGCCCTAGTAGACAGCGGGGCTACAGGTAATTTTATTAATGTACTGTTGGTGCACCATATGAATCTCCCTCTTCAACCACTAGCGCAACCGCTTACCATTCAAGGAGTGACAGGTGAACAGATGGCTGACAGCGTCATCCACTACCGGACCGAACCACTCGAGACGTGCGTGGGGGCGTTACACTAAGAGTGTCTGGAGGTCCTGGTATTGCCTCAAGCAAGGGATCCCTTAATCCTAGGACTTCCATGGTTACGTGAACATAACCCCTACGTCGACTGGGAAACGGGTGAGATCCTGTCATGGTCTAATAAGTGTACTGCCAAATGTCTATCGCTCCCATGTAAAGCTACTGCAGTGGAAAGCCCTGGACCAGAGGATCAGGAGGTCATCCTGCTGGAGTATCGAGAGTTCACTGACGTCTTCAGTAAGAAAAAAGCCTTTAACTTACCTCCCCATCGGGAGTGCGACTGCGCCATAAACCTGCGAGAGGAAGCACCCCTACCTCGTGGTCAGCTCTATCCCCTTTCGGTACAGGAGAAAGACTCTCTGGAGGAATGCATCAACGAAGGACTACGGCAAGGTATTATCTGTCCGTCAACCTCACGTGTCACCTCTGGATTCTTCTTCGTGAAGAAGAAGGATGGAGGTCTTCGACTGGTCATTGACTGTCGTGCCTTGAATGATATAACCATTAAACGGAGAGAACCGCTTCCCCTGATTCCGATGGCTCTCGATTCGTAATTGTATATATTGATGATATTTTGATTTACTCTTCTTCAAAACAGGACCACGTGCGACATGTGAAACAAGTGCTGCAGCGATTGCGAGATCATTCCCTGTATGTTAAAGGTGAAAAATATGAATTCCACCAGACGCAGGTAAAATTCCTTGGATACGTAATCCAACCAGAAGCGGTGGCCATGGATGTACAAAAGACCACCGCTATCCAAGATTGGCCTCATCCCAGGACCCTGAAGGAGTTACAACGGTTCCTAGGGTTTGCAAATTTATATAGACGATTTATTCAGAACTTCAGTCAAATCGCTGCCCCTCTTACCTCTCTCATCCAGGGAAAGCCGTCCGCTTACCGTGGAACCCTGCAGCGGAACGAGCCTTCACAAAGCTTAAACATGCCTTTTGTACGGACCCTGTACACCAACAGCCACAGCCAGAGCTCCCATTCGAAGTCGAAGTAGACGCCTTGGAAGCCGGTGTAGGGGCAGTATTGATTCAACATCACCCTAAAACAGGATGCCAACATCCCTGTGCCTATTATTCTAGGAAGCTGACCGCTGCCGAACGCAATTATGGTGTGGGTGACAGGGGGCTTCTAGCAATTAAACAAACCCTAGAACAATGGTGTCATTAGGTGGAGGGGGCCCGGCACCCCTTCGTGGTGATGACGGATCACCGTAATCTGGAGTACCTCCAATCGGCTAACCTCCACCTCACGTCAAGCCAGATGGGCGCAGTGGTTTTCGCGTTTTACTTTCAGGGTAAGTTACCTGCCTGGGGAGAAGAATGTAAAAGCTGATGCTTTGTCCCGACAGTTTGATTCTCCAGGGAATGAGGAAAGATTCATCCCATTCTCGACCCCTCCTGTTTCATCTCCTTGATTACTTGGGACCTGGAAGGCAATATTCGAGCTGAGAATGAACATCACTCCACCCCATCCGCCTGTCCACCAGACAGGCTCTACGTACCTGCACCACTAAGACGGGAGGTAAAGCAGTGGGTACATTCCCAGGCCAGTACAGGGCACCCAGGCGTCCGCGCCACTCAGCAAAAACTAGAGAAAAGGTGTTGGTGGCCAAACTGGCAACGCAACGTGCAGAGTTTTGTAGAGCAATGCACGCAACGTGCTATGTGTAAATCATCTCAATTAAGTCCCGCGGGGTTTCTCCAACCTTTACCTGTGCCGTCGCGACCCTGGTCCCATATTTGCATGGATTTTATCACGGATCTTCCACAATCCATGGGTAAGACTATTATCTTAACTATTGTGGATAGGTTTTCAAAGATGTGTCGTCCTGTAGCCCTTCCGAAACTCCCCACGTCCATGGAATTAGCGGAAATCCTAATACATGAGCTGTTCCGCTTCACCGGTATACCCGAAGATATCGTTTCAGACCGGAGACCCCAATTCGCCTCCAGAATGTTCAATGAATTGATGACAAAGCTGCGAGTCTCCCTGAGCCTCACCACGGCATACCACCCACAATCCAACGGATTGGCCGAAAGGATGAACCAGGAGGTGTCCAAAGCCTTGCGCTTGTTATGTAGGAGAAACCCTGCCAATTGGGCCACCCACCTTGTTTGGGTCGAGTACTCCCTGAACTGTAGAATCAGCCCTGTGACTAAATTAACTCCTTTCCAGTGTGTCTTAGGATTCCAGCCACCCCTGTTCCCTTGGGATTCACCGCCAGGACCCGTGCCATGCATGGAAACATGGTACCAAGACTGCAGACAAATCTGGCAGCTGGTGCAACGCTCCCTTCGCAGACAGGGACAGCTCCACAAGATCCAAGCGGACCACCATCGGCGAAGCGGGTTCCCATATTGAGTGGGACAACAGGTGTGGTTGTCCACTAAGAATCTGCGTGTACCCGGGTGTAGGAAACTGACTGGCCGATACATCGGTCCTTTCCATATCCTGAAGAAGGTGGGACCCGTCACAGTGAAACTGCAATTACCCCACGTTTATCGAATAAACCCCACATTTCATGTGTCCTTACTGAAACCCGTGAAGGTACTGTCACGCCCCCTGAGGGCGGAACCCAGCAGGTGACGCCGATCAACGCCAATCAAAATGCAGGATAAAAGAACCACCAGAACAGAATGACATTGCGAAGTATTGAGCCAATGTTATACAGCCGTACCGAGCAATCTGCCTGTCTTCCATCTGCCCTAACTTCCCGGATCTGCCTGTCTTACCTTTGTCCGTGTCTCACCTGTGTACCTTCCCTCCTCAGCGTCCTCGTCCTACCTGATCCTTTGGTCCCGACGTACTCCGCCTTCTTCGTCGTCCCCGCCCCCTGTGCCCTGTTCCTGTGCATCTGTGTTGGACTGATCTTCCCGGTGTTGACCCTCGCCCACGTATCCCAACTACGATCCACGCAGCCGATTTCCAGTTCCGTTCGCCTTTCTCCCCCTCGGGACAACCCCTCGGGATCCCCTGCCCAGCCCATCCGGCCATTACCGGTGAACACCACGGCGTTGCTGCTCCGTACAGTCTTACCGTTGTTGTGTCAATAAACCAGCTATTACCCTGCATCCCTGGATCCTTGCCTGTCTGTTCCTCCCTCTGCCTGACAATGACACATGATGGTGAGAATCTGCAAAGGCTGGATGCAAGTGCAGGTGCAGAAGAGCTTTCTGGTAACTGAGAGCAATGCAACAAACCAACAAATCTGGTAGATAACCAGGAAATATACAGGTTTGGGTCACTCCCAAAAACAATTTTCCATGCTATTTATACTATACTTCTCCAGAGTAATTTATTTAATTTTTAATGTAAAAGTATTAATGTCTCATGTTTGAGTCTGACATTGGCACAGATTGATGTAATATCTCACAGCTGCCTGCACCTACTGTGAAGTGTGATTTGATTTAAATTTTAAAGAATTAAACTGCACAACTGAATCTGAGTTGAAAGAAATCCAATTTAAAATGAATTTTTAAACTTGTGTTTAAAAACTCATAGCAGTCAGCAATAAAACTGAATTTACCCCAATCTGTAGGGGAAGATATATTTCAAATAATATCTCTACAACATATTTATGTAACTAAAAAATTGCCTGAAAGCTTTGTCTCCACTCACTTTTGCGGTTTTTGGGAAAGATATTTGCCTTAAACTGTTCCAGATTTTTGTGTTGACTACACCCACCCCAAATAAAGTATGGGAACGAAGTCAGCACATCATATGCATGCAATTCCATAATCTATTTCAGGCATTCAAGACGAAGATAAAAGTCCCCTTTTCTCTAATGGTTTATGCTGAAAACTCCTCTAAGGAAACACAGAACATCCTGAACCAGATATTATTCAATGGGTGAATTAGAAACACCCCTTTACATAACCACATAGTTCATTCCCAAAGTTTAAAAAATAAAAATCTACAAAAAAATTGTGCAAAAATGGGGAGAATGTGCAAACTCCAGATATATAGTTGGGCTGTGGGAATCAGAAATAAAGCCTGGGGATGTGTGACAGGACAATGACATACACTGAGCTACTGTACCACCCTTCATTTACGTAATATAAAAAACTTGATAGATTAGTATTTAAAAAATACATTAAAAAACCATTTTCCAAATGCATATCCTGGCTAGGATTGTGGGGAAATGCACTAGAAGGATCTTGATGATCTTTTTTCATTAGTTTTGCATAGTTGAATGCATTAGCTTCAATTTGATGCTATATTCTAGTGACGTGAATCAAATATGGCACCGGCAGAGATAATTTCTTTCTAATTTCCTGACATAACTGAGTGAGATATAAAACATTTATTCCCAGTATTAATTCTAAAAGTGAAAATGTGGCACACAAGATGTACACAACTGACAAACAGTGTATCTGTTTTTGAGGGGAAAATTCATTCTACAGTATGATTTACTGTTATCTTTCTTAATAAACATAAAATAGCTTTATATGCGACTGTTTCTGCCTATTCATGTATCTCAAAGAAACAGAAGAGGTATTTCATCCTGATCCAATGGGAATCCCAGGCAAAATGTCTTTCTAAAGGAGCCCCAAATGACCAAGAAATCAAACAATGAACTTTTAATGTGGCCACTGAAATGTCAAGATTAGCCTCAAAGACGGGGGTATGGAGTGAAACTGCCAACAAACAGGAATATTTGGCCTTTGTTATATTTTCAGTTAATATGGAGCTGACGATAAGTTGAAGCCATCATTTTGCAGACTCATTAACATTAATGTTTGACATTATTAGTAATATCAGCACCAAATTTTGTGATACCAGAGGGAGATAATGAAAACGATGATTGTCCACCGCTGATGCCCCCAGCACACGTCATTTCTTATGTTACATTTATATTTGCTGGCGCTTTTATCCATCATGACATATGTGCTGGAAAGCAGGTTCCTGGAGCAACTGGAGTTAAGGGCCTCACTCGAGGGCCCAATGCTGACATGACTTTGCCAACCACAGACCTTGAATTGTTGATCATCTCATCATGGGCACAGTGTCTATAGCCACTGAGACACACACTACCACGATTTGTGCCTGCTGTAGATTAACTTCTGATTAGTGTGAGAGACCTGTAGCCTAAACAAAACACTGACTAATGGAGCCTGGAATAGAACAGTATAATCCATCATCTGTGATTGTTCATCTGGTTCAGAATGAGATGGACCGGCCTAGTCTATGAAGTGTAGGGCATTGGCAATCCTGGTTGGGGTACCGGTCTATCACAGGGCACACTATGGGCAATTTAGAGGGCAAATGTTTTTAGATTGCAAGAAGAACCCTGCATAAACATGAAGAGGACACAGATACTCCACACACATACGCAGATCCAGGAGTCCCACAGCCCCAGAGGTGTCAGGTGATACTTTAACTTACTGTGCTGAAATAACACCCGAATTACACAACCTAATAAACACTGATGCAAAAATCAGAATGAAAGATGCAGAAGCTAAACAGGAAAGCAGTAATTGGGTAAATAATGACGTGAATGAATGAAAACTGAATGTTGAATTGTTCCCTCAACACTGAAAGATAATCTCTGTCTAGGCTAATCATAACAGTTTAAAAAACTGACAAATTTTTGACTTTAGCTAAATATGTAGGATTTGTTGGAATGGGCAGGAAATATAAAAACACAAGGCGCGTGCTCAATAGCGTGCCTGCTTGAAAAGAAGAGGTACACGATTCCCTCCATGATTAATTTGTCATAATACGCTTCACTTCATCAATTTCTGTGCTTTTAAACAGAGATTTATCTAAAACATGGTTTTAAAAAAAGTAGTATATTTGTTTTAACACTCTCCTGGAGCCGACACCTTATCGTGGTGGAGGGGTTTGCGTGTTCCGATGATCCCAGGAGCTAAGTTGCTGAGGGCTTTATGCCCCTGGTAGGGTCACCCAAGACAAACAGGTCCTGGGTGAGGAACCAGATGAAGTGCGGCTCACAAGACCCCAATGAAGAAAAAGACAATGGAACCACGGTTTCCCTTGCCCGGTCACCAGGTCCCCCCCCACCCCCGGAGCCAGGCCTGGGGGTGGGGCTCGATGGCGAGCGCCTGGTGGCCAGGCCTGTGACCATGGGGCCCGGTCGGGTACAGGCCGAACAAGGCACGTGGGTCCCACCTCCAATTGGCTCACCACCTATCGGAGGGGCCATTGGGGTGGGGTGCGATGTGAGCTGGGCAGTGGCCAAAGGTGGGGACCTTAGTGGTCCGATCCTTGGCTGCAGAAGCCAGCTCAGAATACCCACCCTTTTTGGAGTCCTTGGAAGGGGTGTTGGAGAGCGCTCCTCCTGGGGACTCTCTTGTTCTGCTGGGGGACTTCAATGCTCATGTGGGCAATGACAGTGAGACCTGGAGGGGCGTGATTGGGAGGAACAGCCCCCCCAATCTGCACTCGAGCTGTGTCTTTTGTTGTTGGACTTCGGTGCTCGTCATAGATAATGCCGCCATGAACACCATGTTCAGGCATAAGGGTGTCCATATGTGCACTTGCCACCAGGACACCCTAGGCCGCAGTTCAATGAACGACTTTGTAGTTGTGTCATCGGATTTGCGGCCGCATGTCTTGGACACTCGGGTGAAGAGAGAGGCGGAGCAGGTCTGGTGGGAACGTCTAGCAGAATCCACTGTCAGGAGGAGTTTCAACTCCTACCTCCGGCAGAACTTCTCCCATGTCCCAGGGGAGGCGAGGGACATTGAGTCCGAACGGCCCATGTTCCGTGCCTCCATTGTGGAGGTGGCTGACTGGAGCTGTGGCTGTAAGGTGGTCGGTGCTTGGTGCGGCGACAACCCCTGAACCCGCTGGTGGACACCAGTGGTAAGGGATGCCGTCAAACTGAAGAAGGAGTTCGCAGCCGAGTGTGAAGTGGCCGGTATGAGACCATGGTCCTCAGCCAGAAAAGGGTAAAATGCTCTCTCCAGGTCAGGGATGGGGTCCTCCGCCAAGTGGAGGAGTTTAAGTATCTCGGGGTCTTGTCCATGAGTGAGGGTACGATGAGCCGGGAGATCGACAAGCGGATAGATGCGGCGTCCACAGTGATGCGGGCGCTGCATTGGTCTGTCATGGTGAAGAAAGAGCTGAGCCAAAAGGCAAAGCTCTCAATTTACCAGTCGATCTACGTTCCTACCCTCACCTATGGTCACAAGCTGTGGGTGCAAGCGGTCGAAATGAGTTTCCTCCGCAAGGTGGCTGGGCTCTCCCTTAGAGGTAGGGTGAGGAGCTCAGTCATTCGGAAGGGACGCAGAGTAGAGCCACTGCTCCTCCGCATTGAGAGGAGCCATATGAGTTGGCTCAGGCATCTGATTAGGATGCCTCCTGGATGCCTCCATGGTGAGGTGTTCCAGCATGTCCCACTGGGAGGAGGACTATGTTTCTCGGCTGGCCTGGGAACACCTCGGGATTCCCCCAGAGGAGCTGGATGAAGTGGCCGGGGAGAGGGAAGTCTGGGTTTCCCTGCTGTGACAGCTGCACCCCTGACCCGACCTCGGATTAAGCGGAAGATGATGGATGGATGGATGGATGGTTTTAACACAGTGATATAGTGACCTTGCGAAATGTAAATCAGTCTATGGACCTGTAAGTTAGGTTTGTTATTTGAATATATCGTAGTATTTACAACATATTAAACATTTTATATTTTATATAAAAACACATAGCATTTAGAACACAACATTTTCAATTGAAGTAGTCATATTTCGATTCCTTGGTGGAAACCTTTGAAGTTTGTTTTCACTGGAGGTACTCGTTTAGTAGGCCTATGTATTATGCAGAGACGTGCAAATATGCTTTAAAAAAATCGAAACATTCAAAATGATAACCTGAGAAAAGGGGAATGCTTCAACACAGTTGTTTTTCAGACACGACCTACACGTTTGTTAGTATAGTATAATTTTATCTTTTTTATTCAATGGTAAAATAAGGTGTTGCGATAAGTTGAAATAGATTGTTGCTTTAAAAAGGTGACGGACAAAATCTGTCTGTCACTGGATATGCAATGTTATTTGAACTTATTGTAGTATTTACAACATAACCTATAATATCTTCATATAGCCTGTTAGGGGTTTTATGTGCAGAAATGTTAGTATGCCGCATTCATTGTTTCAATTCAAGCACACATGAAAAGTTTTGAAGACACTTTAATGTTAAATTTAATAGAAAACGTTTAGCTTGTTTGGGTTCTATTTTTAAATTAGATGCTGCTGAGTTTTTGTTATAATAAGGTGATGTAAAACATATGTTAAAATTATTATACACATGCTTCATTATGTAGCCTGCTTTTATCATGCATCGGTCCAATGGAATTGGTTGCGAATTAGGGAAACTTAAATGTGAATCGCATCAGTTATTTGACACAGCTGTGCGTCATTTTATTTTTGCAGTCCATAAAATAAGGGGAAGGTAGATCATTTCATGTTTATTACCAAGTCTGAGACTGTTATTATGGGTAGGTATCTATGACTGATGCTAGTTTACTGTTCAAGTTGATTGTTAGCAGAGGGCTTTCCTGAGTGAATGAAAGAACGAATGAGTGTTTTGTTCCATGTATTGTGGTTATTGCATATTTCAGCAAGGCATATAACAGTTTTGATGTATTTAGTTTTCCTAAAGTATGCAAAATATGCGTAGTAGTTTAACTTTTCAAATGTCAATTGTAAAGAATACATGCAGTGCAAGTTTTGCAAGTTTCACAGCTGCAAAGAAGACATTATCCTGAAGCTCTGTCGTCTTCCACACGGGAAAGCAGCACACTGGCCTTGCATCTATCCGGACTGTGTATGTGTCTTTAAAACTTCAGGTGCACTTAGATCACACCTTTCCAGGTCACATTCTAATATATCCTTTAAGAAGACATCTGAAAATTTTACCTTTAATTATGAAGCGTGTCAATTTAAATCTGTTTGCAATGAAAAGGTTTTCTTTAATCATTTTGGACAGCATTTAAGAAATCATGAAACAGTTAGATGACTGTCGTGAATTTGTCCGACGGGCAGGAAGGCAGCGAAGCCGTGAAGTCAGGAACAGGGATTTATTGACGAAAGGCAGGCAGACAGCAACGATCAAACAACTTCAATGACAGCTCTACCAGACAGACTCAGACACGGACTAAAATACGCAAGACTGGTAGAACTTAACAGGTAACAGGTGATTACGAGTGGGAATTAACATGAGGTAACAAGGGGGGCGTGGCTTACAGGAGGATCGGAGCCAGGGTGTAGTTACACAAAATTGTCACCTGATGAAAAAATACTGAGATTGTTGAAGATGTAGATGAACAGACACTTGAACACAAGCTTGCAGCTCTTTTTATGTCTCTCGCAATGCAGTTCAGCACATAGTACAGGAAATAAATGATATTTTCACATTCTGTAAATGTAGTGCTTTTGATAATATAAAGCAGATCCTTTTGAAAAACAGAACTGAAGTTAATCCAGAAATTATACAGGAAATGACCGGAAAAATAATTGATAAAAATCCAATTTGTATATCAACTTCAGAAAAGGGGCCATTATCAACAGATTACAGGAAGAATTTGTATTTCAAGAAGCTCTTTAATATAATTGAACTAACTGAATATTTGTATGACAGGGCTCATACAAATGCAATTGTCTATGTATTAGTCAGGAAAGGTTCTTAATAGTCTGCTGTGTCAGCCTGATTTTCTGGATAACTTGGAGTTTGAAAAAAACTCTGAAGTAGGAAATTACTCTTCCTTTCGGGATGGTCAGTACTTCAAGGAAAACAAATGACTTAGTGTTGGGATAGGTTGCATTAGTTCGGGTTTTTGTATTGATGAGGTGGAACTCTGTCATCGTCTAGGAACGTCAAGGAAAATACACAACATCACCGCAGTATATTGGGTAGTATTAAATTTGCCAGCAACATTGAGATCAACATTACAGTCAATACAGTTAGCTGTTCTTGGGAAAAGTGCTGACATTCGCAATTTTGGCTATGAGAATTTTTTTGCCCCATTAATAGAGGAAATCAAATATCTGGAACCAGATGGTCTTTTTGTTCAGTCATTAAGACAATGTGTGAAGGGAACCATTTTTTGTGTCTGTGCAGACAATCTTGGGGAACATAGCCTGGCAGGTTTCTCAGAAAGTTTCAATGTGGGACATTTTTGTAGATTTTGCTTTATTAAAAAGAATCAAATTGGAGTAAATGAAGTTTGCAATTTTCAGTTAAGAAGTATAGAACAGCATGATCATTTTGTGAAAGGTTGTCCAGAGTGCTACACTGAAAAGTGTGAAAAGGGAATGTGCTCTGAGTAAAGGTCTCATGATTTCCACCAGACATTTTGCACGATTTATTTGAAGGCATTGTTCCGTTGGAGCTGTCTTTGCGTCTTAAGGATTTCATTGATAAGGGTTATACAACCTTTGATCCACTTAATCACATGATACAAATTGTTAGACAAACAAACCCCATATAATTTCAAAAGCAAGCTTTATAAAAAAAAAATATTGGAGGAAATGGTGATGAGAATTGGGCCCTTTTGAGATTACTGCCTCATTATTGGTGGTTATGTTCCAGAACGGGACCGATCTTGGGAGATATTGATGGACTTGAAATTGTCAGGTTTTCTGAGGAAACACTATGTTACTTGGCCAGCAAGATATCTGACCATCAAGAGTTGCTCACTAGTACCTTTCCTGATTTTGATTGGAGACCAAAACACCATTTTATTAGCCACTATCCTCACTTGATTCGCTGCTTTGGTCCATTAGTAGAATTATGGACCATGAGATTTGAGGCCAAGCACAGCTTTTTTAAGAAGGTGGTACATGATACTCAAAACGTTAAAAATGTACTCCATACCCTCTCGTTCAAGCACCAACAGATGATAGCCTTTTACATGGACAATCAAAACCTTTTCAAACCTCATTTGAGAAAGTGAAGGTGATAAAACTCATCTATTGATGCACCAATAAGGCAAGCAATAGAAAGGAGATATCCAAAACTAGATATAGTGTCTCTATCCAACAACATTACATCACTTTATCCGCAAAGGGCCGGTGTGTATACGGGTTTTTGCTGCAACTCCCTAGTTAGATTACTAATTAGAAGACCGATTGGCTGAAGAGTCCTCACACCTGGGTTTGAACAGCTGACCTACAGGTTATCCCAAAAACCCTTTGCAGATAAGATTGGCTACTCCTGCTTTACATGGCTCTCGCTATGTTTAGGACATGGTTGTCTCTGTTGGATATTGCAGTGGACTACCAGAATTTTACAAGATACTTTTCTTTCTCTCAAAGAAGCTTATTTCTTGGTATCTGGAAAACTACAGGTCACTGAAATCACAGAGAGCATATATGGGCAAATTCAGCTGTTGGATGCAAAGGACCTGAACAATCCGTGCGATTTGTTCATTAGTTTTTCCATTTAAAACCGAAAACCAAAAAACAAGGGTTTTTTTCAATATTGGTGTCGAAAACCAAAAGCAAAAAAACGGATAACGAGCAGTTTTCCGATTTTGTACTCCTATATGTATATCGATGTATAGAAAAGCACTAGCACTTATCATACAGTTCTGGACAAAATCAGTTGCTCCTCCATTACGATATCTGTGCCCGGTTCAGTGCCTTGTTTCTATTGATTGCGCGACAATGCGTCACAGCGCAATGCCTAGTTCAACAAAATTCAACTTTGACCGCGGAGCTCGCGCAAACTCCCTGAGCGACGCGTGGTACAGCTCTGGTGCTGCGCCTTGCGCTTTGCTCAGCGCAGCGCGAAACCATCCATTTCAGAGCGCAGCACAGTGCGCACCACATTCGGTCTGTGAAGCCCTTTATGCTGAACTACAGTACGCTTCACGGTTAAAGACGTTTGACGTTCATTGGCGTGGGAACGACGGTTCTAGTGCTAAACCACTACCAAAAAGACTACAAACGGTACGCCGGTTAAAACAGAAGCCGTCAGGTTTTAAATAGTAACTTTCTGTTTTGGCTGTCGGTCCGCGTCCATATGGGACAGCTTCTGTAATCAGACCCCGAGCGCGATCTGCCTGTTAGTCACCGCTGCTGTATTTGTATAATTAATCATTCTAGAAAGATCTGATTTTGCCCAAATATAATGACAATGATTACTTAATCAGTACTAAATAGTGTATGAGCATTAAACTAAGAAAGCTTATCACATGTGGGAGTTAACATGAGTGACAAAATAGCGCTGGGTTAAATGGTTAGCACTGGGATTGAGAATGTTTGTGATTGGTGGCTCGCTCGGTGATCGACATGTTTGTTAGCTGACAGTGCAAAGCCGCGTGTCGGCCTTGTACCCAAAAACCTTTAAATTAACCCACATTATATGACAGACCTTTGTGGATTGTTTAAGAATAAGAACAGCGTGACATTTGTTAGTTTAGCAAAAACACCAAAAGCCTTGTCCAAACCTCTTAATTTAATTTGCATTACTTAACGTCTCACGTCCTGCCATGTGACTATTGCACGTGCGTACATCGCGATGACGATGCTGAAACGATATATCGTGCAGCCCTACTTCACAATTCAAATAAGTTACTGTAAATCAACAACTTTGGGCTTAAGTTGAGAAAACTCAAAAATCATGTTGGCTTAATATTTTGAGTTTTCTGAACGTTTAGTCATTGTGAATTTGACTGCCATTGGTAGCTGGTATTGAAGTGCTACATATACAGTATTGCCACCTTTTGAAGTTGTCCTTCACAACATATTTTGTTTAGAGGACACAGAGACCATTTTGTATGTTAAATTGGGCAATACTTTTTTTCCCCACTCAGAAATCAACAAATAATTAGTCATTAAACAAGATAATTTGGCAACTTGCTATTTAGGTTACTAGTACGACTGCCATCTGTTTGAAGGTCAGTTTTGTTCTCTAACAGAGCAGAGGGCTGCGCTTGGACACCAAGTTGTGGATAAGGTTTTGATACTCGCAATTTTATAAAAGGAAAAACAAGAGAAGAAATATAAATGTATATTGTGATAATTGTTATCCCAGGAAGCTGAGAATACAGGGTAATGAACATCAAAGATGGAATGCCTATATTTTCTGTTAAATTAATTTTGTTGTTTGAGATTTTGCTTGTTTGTTTGTCTCTTTAATTTATTGTGTTACAAAACGTAACAAGGTGAAAAAGGGCCTTTTTAGCTGCTTGTTGATATTTTTATTTCATTTTGCTTTGAAGTACACTGTATTTTCTGAAATGCAGTCAATAAATATGTTTGTATGGTTATAAATAATAGCAACAATAATATGGCTGCCCAATGAAAACCAAATATATTCATTTCTTGATTGTGGTTTTTTACTATACATGGAATACATCCATTCTCCTCTGTCTACTGGTAGTTTTTAACATCTAATTGACCAATGAAAAGATGTTTTATGCAGTCCTCTATTTACCCAGTACCTGTGTATGTACTAGTTAGCATTTGTATTCATTGTGGTCGTTTGTATGGGTTACTTTATATCACTCACTTTAACAACTTACTTGTTAGCTAGATAATCATTGTTTACTAGATAATCATTGTTAATTGAGAATATAAAGCAATATTAGTTTGCATGTTGTTGATGCTAATATACTTGCCTAGCTGACAACAATCCACGTAAGTTCATTTAAATATTAAACTGTGCACTGACGACTGTGTGAAGATAGGCTTCTTTTTGGGGCTAAGGGTATTTCATTGCATTTTTGGAGATATGTGTTTTTCATCACACACCAACCATATTCAAGACCTGTCCTATTGCACCCAAGGCCTCAGTTTCCTACTTCAGTAACACTGGAAAGGCCACACTTTGCATAATCAGTTTTAGTGAATCCCAAAGTAAGTTCTTATAACTTGCTGCAGTCACTTTTAAATACATTTAGTGAAATATTTCAAATAGACGTAGTGAATAAGACCTATAGAATTATGTCTCCTTTTGACACCCGGTGTCCTTTCCATTTTCTCTCCTGTTGAAACTCGGGTTTGCATTTACTTCCACTGGCCAGGAGTGCAACCCAACAGGGCATGTGACAGAGAAGACAGAAAGGTGCTTGCTATACAAAAGATCACCACAGATCCAGCGGTGACCCAGGAGCACTTAAACCTGCAGAACTCTTAGGGCTATTCATTTACTGAAGATTAACTCTGTGCTATTTAATCCTATTTGACATTATACATCTCGAAGGGGGATCTCTTTACTTTGGCTTAGTGATGGCACTTTTATCAAAAGTACCTAAAATATACGGCCTGTGACATTTATTAACCGGCATTTGGTTATTTGACGGCTTTAATCCCGTCTGCTTCCTCTGCAGCGGCCATTGAAAATACAGGCAGCTGTGCTAATTTATTTCCATCTGTAAACCCCACCTAGGGGATGTTGCTCAGATTCTTTCCCGTGGTAATGGGAATGGTCATTTCTTACAGTTCATGGAGATACATTTAATAGAAAACACCACATTCCTGATGAACAGCTGTACATAAAATAGGCACTGTTTGCTCAGAAGCAAGATAAAAAAATCAAAGACAAAAATCTATTTAGGGGCGAATGAAAAAGTAGTTGTCAGTGCAATAAAAATGAACTACAAGAAGGATTGACACTTGATAAATATATACACACAAATACAACCCCGTTTCCAAAAATGGTGGTACGCTGTAAAATGTCAATAAAATCAGAATACAATCATTTACAATTCATATAAACCCATATTTAACTGAATAGAACAGACAACAAATCAAATGTTGAAAATGAGAAATTTTATTTTACGATAAATATATGCTCGCACGCATGCAGTATACAGTATATAAGATGAAGAGTCTGCCTTTCTCTTTTTGACCCAGATTGAATTTCTATAGCAATATTTTTCTGTCTTTAATTTACGTCGGATTGTTGCTCTTCTTGGCTTCCTCCATTCTTTAAGTGACCTTTAGACATTTCTAAAGCTCATTACGGCTCATTTTGGCCATTTCAGCCTCTGTGGGGAATGGACTACAGCCAGGCTGGTGAATCACAGTTCTTATGCTCCTTTGTGCACCATTTAGGAGGAAGTGAAAGACTCTGCATGGTCCATTTGGCTCAGGCCCAGTGTCACCAAATGAGACAAAGCTGCCGCTCAGGATGGTTTTCCCTCCAAGTCGCCCTGAAATGCTGCAGGTGTCATGGTGCCATTTTCTCAGCATGCCAATTTAATCTGAACTGAAACCAATTAACGAGCTATAAGTGTTACGATTAGGTTATAACATCTCTCTATTCTCTGTTCATTAAATAATGATGACCATATACTCAACAATTCTGATAAAGATGCCTCAGTATCTCTATTATTCATAAAATAAGATAATTTCTGCTATCACATATATTTGCATATATACATGTTGTATGTATGTATAAATACTAATCTATCTATCTATCTATCAACCTTAGGAGGCCTTAGGCCCGGTCTGGCAGGTTGATAATTTATTATGCGAGTTGACGAACGTGTCCGCCTGTATCGCCCAATAAACAACAGGACTCCGCATATGCATCTGGCTTTCCCTTCACCCGTGCCTAGCTGGCCGTTCTGTGACACATACTCCCCAAACACTTGACTGGAATTTGCATCAGCTTAACCTTTGGACCTTCTTAAGTTCAAAACATAAACACTGTAGCTTAATCACTTCTGTGCGAATTTCTGCATTTAATGTTAAATACATGGCAAACCAATGAGCAGTGATGGGTTGAAGTGGATATTGGTAATTTAAATTGCCTGTTGCAACGTTTATGTCAGTGTGTTCACTACTTTTTAATTCAACTGAAATCACTTGCCACCCTCTCAGCAATAAATGAATAGATGATTGAGGCTTCACCCCAGCATTTGGAGATGATGAAACTGTGATGTTTTTAATGATGTTAAACCCTATATCTGGGATAGAGTAATGACATTCCAGGGTGTCAGGTCTTATTTTTTCGTCTTAGGACAGTGAGATTCACGATCTGGATATTGATGTTTTTTTTTTTTTTTTTTTTAAAAAAAAACATGTTTTCCCATGTCAAAGCTAAATTACCTTCTTATACCATAAAAAATCATCGCAAAACATGAATGCATGTAGCAGGAGAACTTAAAAGCGATATAAGGTGCTACTGTAAAAATTCGATGGAGGTTTAGCTATATTACTTAACACATGATTTGAAACAGAATATTAAATACCTGGTAATGAATTATAAAGTGTATTTTGTTTGGAAATCCAGGCTTATTAGCAATTCAAATGTCAATGGAAAATCCCCGCTTTTGTTTTAGCATGAGATATGTTGAAAAAGAACAAAAAACAGAATTCAGTTTCATCAACCGCTAAACAATCATTATTCTTTTACAAATGATCCAAACTCGTAACCAAAGATGACTGTAATTCATTCTCATCAGTTCACACATGACTCATTTATTTTTCTAAGTTCACTGGTTCTTGGGACTGAGAGGTTCTGAAACCATTATCCTGCAAGGCATCGTTATGCTCAATTAATACAAAATTGAACCCAGGGTTCGAGAACCGATGTGTCAATAACAGACAACATACTTAGGGGCAATGACTTCTCAAATCAGGTTGTGGAGTAAAATAGCATAGTACTTTTCAACTTGTACATCCTGAGCATCCATCTCCCTTCCCTAAATGCTGTGATCCAGTGCAGGCTGATGATGAGCCTGATGTCTATCCTAGGCGAAACAGTGCAGGGAGAACAATGAAATGGGTGTAGGGAGAACACTGGAATGGGGGCAGGGTGACCACTGGAATGGGTTTAGGGAGGACACTGAAATGGGTGCAGGGTGACCACTGGAATGGGTTTAGGGAGGACGCTGGAATGGGTGCAGGGTGACCACTGGAATGGGTGCCAGTTGATTGCATGCAATTGTACAGTATGAGCAATTTAGGGAAATCAGTTCACCTAACCACATATTTTTGGAATGTGGGAAGTAACCCACATAAATATGAGGTGAATATGCTAATTCCACACACAGGGTTGGACGCATTTGAACCTTCTAGTGCCATGGGTCTATCTGCTGAGCCACCCCTAAAGCATAGCCTAGAGGTAGAAACATGGCTAACAAAGCTAACTATGTTTTCCTTAGCACTGACGCACCCATTTGCCAATAATATTTCTCTAAGTTTTGATATAAAGTAATAAAACCAATTTTGTTATTACAGATTGCAGTAAATAAGGGAAATGATACAGCTGTAACATATAAATAAAATGTGTACTGCAGGTGACTCACACCTCCAGGATTTTGGTTTGGTTCCTATCGCCCAGGTCTGCGTGTGTCGAGTTATATGCCCGGTGTTTCCTGTGGTCGAGTTCAGGCTGCCCACAGGATAACTGGTATGAGAGAGCAATGGATGGATCTTTGCTGTAAATAATGTATTCATGGTTTCTCCTGAGTGCAATAGTTATCTCATGCAGTGAACTCCCTAATATTTCCCTAACATTTTCTGAGCACCATAAGAATATCAGCTCTCACAGGCAAATATCACTGCCCAGAGGTGTTTGTTTTGATTCTCATGAGAAATAGTGAATGTCTCTTTCTTAACTTGAAACGTATCCTTGAAACATTAAGCAGCATGATTCAAAAATGAAATATCGGTGAGAAATCGATAGATTTAGGATTTTTTGTCATCTGTATAAAGTACTAAAAAATACAGTGAAGCTCTTACTCTCCTCATAGCCTGACACTCAAATGATGATAAATTCCAGTATAGAAGATGCAGCAGCAATGAAGATGTAAATAAATACAATGTAAATAAACAATAAATAAATAAATATTAGGAGAGTTTTAGTTCTGCAATGTCTGAAATGCATAAAAAAATAAAGATATTTTTCTGGCACCTGCAAACATAACAGGCCAGAAGGTATAGGGTCCACCATGGATGGAAGGACAAATTTACACATACAAGCACCACAAATGCATGTTTTTGGACTATGGAACAACACTTAGGTACCAGAAACCCAAACAGAAAAGGGGGAAACAGGCAAACTATCTACCAGCTAGACATGCCTAGAGGCAATAGTGCAACCTGATGAAACGCCTTATTTCTGGGTTAATACTCTGTTAATCCCAAAAGGTCATTTGTTTAAAATGGAAGGACTGGAGTTTTTGAAGAGGCCTTTCTGTATCTGCCTGATGGATTTTTTTCCACCTGCCACTTTTGTTACCCTGTCCACCTTCTTCAGAGTCTGCCATCAGAAGATTGGTTATTCAGTCATGCTGAAGAGGCATTAGGTCATAAGCTATTTCTCAGTCATTTCTCAGTCTACCCCAGAAGTCAGGAGGAGATCTGTATTATCACAGTCGGAGTACAGTGCTAGTTCTATCTCACACATCTCTGCTGTGCCTGTTCGAGAGAAGGAGAGAGAGAGAGAGTATTTGTGGGTTGTGCATATATTACATTGTGGCGGACCAGAAAAATCTATGAGGGGCTCCATGAGAGATAACTGATACTTGGTCTCACACACAGCATCATAGTCTCACACATACATCACTATACTCTTACACAATCACTATTATACTGTACCCCATTATATGGAAAATCATATGCCCTTTTATTTACTATCATCCTCTCATACGCACAGCACTGTGCGTACTCTCTTTGCACAGAGAGCTATCTTTGATGAAGCCCACCTTCCCATGTCAATGACAAGACAGTGGACTGGGAGGAACTCATTGAAACCGTTGGTACAGTGCCCATTAAATGGCAACGTGCTGCAAATTCAGAAAACACATGCAAGACAAAAAACACAGCAAACCCGCTCACAACACAATGGATGTTTCTGGGGGGCAATAAAATGAGACAGACCATTAGGGCTGGGTGGTATATTCAATGTTTACAGTATATCTGTATATTTTCAAATTGAGATATACGATGACCTGATACCATTTATATCAATATTCTTTGTTAAATGAATACAAATGCTGGTTTGCGTGTGTGAGTGGATTAGGTTTATATTACATTGTGGGGACCAAATGTCCCCCATAATGTAATAAAAACCTATTTTTGACATTGTAGGGACCATTTTTAGGCTACCCAGAAAGATCTGTGAATGCAATCAAAAAAACAAAAAATGCCAGAAGTCTTGTATTTGAGGGTTAGGGCTGGATCGGGGTTAAGGTCGTCATGTTGGGATTAGAGTTTCCCCCATAGAAATATATGGAGAGTCCCCACAAAGATATGATTACAAACCTGTGTGTGTGTGTGTGTGTGTGTGTGTGTGTGTGCACACAAGTGTCTGATGCAGTAGCCCATTTTATTCTTTGGATGTAAATGACCAGCAGAAAGGAAGAAGAGGCAGAAAGGAATTCACAAAAAAAAAAACGTTTTGTACATTTCAGGGCTGACTGAAATCAGATGACTATCCCATTCAATTACCTGTGTGCAATTACCAATAACAAAAAAAGGATTTCTGCTTTGTCTTTCAGCTGTAAACCACGAGGTCAGACACTGTTCCCCAATCCCAGTTACTGCCAATCCCAAAACGCGATGCACATTTTTTACATTTCCCTTGTGCTGAATCTAAAACAGCTGTCATCTGTTTCCGTGGCTCCCGTTGTTTTGTTCAACCTGCCACCGGATAAAGGTCACGGCTCCATCCTCCCGCCCCTGCGTCACGTGAATCGGTTTGCTGGTCCACCCAGATCAAGCCTTACGGTCGGCTTTCTCGAGTTTCCTTCCAGTGATCTCATTGGATGCTTTGTTTTGCTTTTGGAGTTTGGTGAGAAAATATTAGACTTTCATAAGGAAACATTAAGAGATTATTTTGGGTTTCCGTGTCCTGCTGCCTATTCATCTGTGACGTCTACTATATTCTCCAATGCACTTACGTCAAAAAAGTGCATATCTGTGTGCTCTTTTCCCTTAAGCGTGTTCTCCCATTGATTAAGTGTGGGGATTACGTGCAGTTAGGCAAGATTCATGCTTTGACCGGAGAAACACAAAAATATGGGTGTCGCTTGTAAATGACCCTTAAACACATTCTGCCACTGACTAAAGTGCATGTAAGTGCATTTTTCATATGTGCTCTGGAGAGCAACATTAGGCACATACCTCTACAGTACATGGCCAAATGCAATATTGCAGTTTTCTAACATGCAATAAAATGAAACGTTTTTACATTTATTATATATTTAGAAGCAAATATTGCAATACAAAATGCAGGTGGGTAATTCATATACTGTATAAAAACTTTACACTACATTGCCAAAAGTATTGGGACACCCCTCCAAATCATTGAATTCAGGTGGTCCAATCACTTCCATAGCCACAGGTGTATAAAATCAAGCACCTAGGCATGTAGACTGCTTCAACAAACATTTGCGAAAAAATGGGTCACTCTCATGAGCTCACTGAATTCAAGCGTGGTACCGTGATAGGATGCCACCTGTGCAAAAAAAAGTCCATTCATGAAATTTTCTCGTTACTAAATATTCCAGGGTCAACTGTTAGTGGTATTATAACAAACTGGAAACAATTGGGAACAACAGCAACTCAGCCATGAAGTGGTAAAACACGTAAAATCAGAGCGGGGACAACGCATGCTGAGGCGTTCAGTGTGCAGAAGTCGCCGACTGTCTGCAGAGTCAATAGCTACAGACCTTCAAACTTCATGTGGCCTTCAGATTAGCTCAAGAACAGTGCATAGAGAACTTGATAGAACTTCTCTGGCCGAGTAGCTGCATCCAAGTCTTACATCACCAAGTGCAATGCAAAGCGGCGGATACAGTGATGTAAAGCATGCCGCCACTGGATGCAGTGGAGACGTATTCTCTTGAGTGACGAATCACGCTTCTCTGTCTGGCAATCTGATGGACCAGTCTGGGTTTGGAGGTTGCCAGAAGAACGGTACTCGCCTGACTGCATTGTGCCAAGTTTGGTGGAGGGAGTATTATGGTATGCGGTTGTTTCTCAGTGGTTCAGCTTGGCCCCTTAGTTCCAGTGAAAGGAACTCTTAATGCTGCAGCATCCTAAGCCATTTTGGACAATTTTATGCTCCCAACTTTGTGGGAACAGTTTTGGGATGGCCCCTTCCTGTTACAACATGACTGCACACCAGTGCACAAAACATGGTCCATAAGGACATGGGTGAGTGTCTGGTGCGGAGGAACTTTACTGGCCTGTACACCTTTGGGATGAATTAGAGTGGAGACTGTGAGCCAGGCCTTCTCATCTAACATCAGTGAGTGATCTCACAAATGTTCTCCTGGAAGAAGGGTCAAAAATTCCCATAAACACACTCCTAAACCTTGTGGACAGCCTTCCCAGGAGAATTGAAGCTGTTATAGTTGCAAAGGGGTCAACTCCATATCCATGTTTTAAATAGGTGATGTCATTAAAGTTTATGTGTGTAAAGGCAGGTGTCCCAATACTTTCGGCAATATAGTGTATAAGAATATTTCCATTAGGCAAGATTCGAGTGACATCACTAGACAACATATCTAGTAGGCAAATCAGTGAAGAGGGAAAAAAAAACAAAGTATATGGATTCATTCTTAAACACAATATGGGCCATTCTCACAAACTCATCACCTTAACATATCAGTTTTCTTTAATTTTTTTAATTAGTTCGATGACAGACTCACATTATATATATATATCTTTTTGTGTAATATTACAGTTTTGCCTTTGGGGTAGTTAATCAGTTGTGCAGTAAAACAAGTGACAATACAAAACATTTGAACAAATGAATCTTATAATGCTAATTAATTGTCCAATGTGGGTCACATACAATGACAAAAATATTGAAAACATTTTATATATAGTTTATTGTTATTTTATCCTAGAACTGCAGCAGGTCAGGTCAGGTTTTGGAGCATGCACTGGTGCAACGCCTTGCTGCACACAACTTGGGATCCCTGCTGGCGACCCCCCAGGCAGACAGGTGATCCAGTCCCACCCCCCGGAAATGTCCATCCATCTGCCACTGCCGGATAAGAGCAGAATGCCTATTTGGGGAAAATGGCTCAAGGATCATTAAATCAGATCTATAAATTACATTATTTTAATATAGCTAATAAGTTAAGGTAATGTCAATTGGTCTGCACAAAATTCAAACACTGTATTTCACTGTAACATTTTGTTTTTTGTCAAAGGATTGTCGTGTTCATGAGAATGACCAGATATAAGTGTAGCAGGCTGCCGCCATGCTGTCATTTTCATGGTTTCTCTGGATTTCAAATAAGTCCACAATGTAAGTTAAATAGTCCATGTTTTACTTGTTGCCAGAACCATTGAGGGTTTCTCCTTTTTTTAATGCTTGATCTCTTAATGCTTGTGCAAATTTTGGTTATGTGATGACATGAAGGCAAAAAATAAAACATGTTGTCGTGTCCTGATCATGCCGATCCTTCCGTGTGCCACGCCCCTAATCTACCCCGTGTGTAATCCCTGTGTTATCAGCTCTTTCTAGCTGTGTCTCATTGGTTCAGTGTATTGCTGCTTGTGTGATCATGCTGTCTGCCTGTTCTCCCCCTCCGGTTACCCCGCGCCCCCTCTTTCCCCCTTGCTCTCCCAGTCTGGTGTTGACCCCTCGCTCTCTGTTTCCTATTGCCCTTTGTATTGTGTTTTGGTTGGAATAAAGCCCCTTCCGCTTTCCCTGATGCCTGCCTTTGCCTCCCTCCTTGTGACACATGTTTTGCAGTCTAAAACAATAACATTTTAATGGATAAATCTCATCGGTGCTTATATAAGTATATGAATAATTAATTTGTTTCCCCCTTGTTAAGATGTCATACTCGTATGGGAACAAGCATTTAGTCTACTATCCATTTCTTATGTTTTCCGTGATGTGTTACGTTAAAATTACAATTATGGGTAATAGACTTAGGCTTCAGGTTAACTTGCAAGCACTCTGCAAGGTAGTTCTTGTACCAGCACAACTGTAATCTACTTTCTGGCAACAGGAGTCTCAAATAGTTTCATTTTTAGATATCATACAAAATAGCCTCATAGGATATTTTTGGATTTTTATTCCTGCCATTCACTGCATTAAATGTTATGTAGTTCATAGCAAGCTCCCAAAGAAACCCATTTATCATTTTTAAATTCTGCTGTGACTTTCAGCACTGGAGATCTTTAATCAGAGCTGCCTCATTACACATCCCAGTTTCACTTTCCTCTATTTTAAATAAAGAACGTTTTTTCCCCCAAAATATTTTCTGTGTTGTGGCAGAATAACAATCTGTCAGTAAGCAATGCTGTTCATGTTAGCTCTGGTGTGACAAGTACAATTGTCAAGGAATTGTTATTCTTGTTATTTGTAGTTTACTCTAAATTCTAAGCTTGAAACTTCCAAATATGGCAAGAGTTTCTTACATAATATATATTGAATATACATTTGTATTGAATGGTAAAATTTAAAAATGCAAAACCATGCATTTTGGCAAACGCAGGATTGAAAACAGGATAATACCTTAAAACATATAGCAGCATTGTGATGACCGGCGTGTGGTGAGCGGGGAAGCAGGTGAGAGAGCCGTAAATGCGATAAAACGGGGTTTATTTTAAGTGGACAGGCCGACAGGTGCGCACACGGCAACCTCATGTCAATGATAGACCTCGGGAAACAGACTTGAACGCGGACTAATATACACAGGACAAACCGAAGATAACAGGCAACAGGTGACTACAATCGGGAATTAACACGAGGTAACGAGGAGGGCGTGGCACACAGGAGGATCGGACGAGCAGATCATGACAAGCATAGTGCCGCCACCATGACAAAATAAAATCCAGTTCCTCGTTATAACAAGAAAGTATAATGTTAAAACATGAGAATTTTCATTTTATTGAGATGAGATTATCTCTATATAATGAGATATGATAGTACCTCAATATAACGAGAATTGAAAGCACCAAGTTAAGATGAGATATGAAAGAATAACGTTATAACGAGATATGGTACTCATTACAATAATGAGTTACGAAATTATTTCGTCAAAAGGAGAAAAGCTTGCATTATAATGCTGTACTAATTTATCTGGTTAAAATCACAACCTAAATGAACTGATTCAACATCAATTGTTTATTCTTATAATGTAGTTCTTATGTTAGGTTGATTCATTGACATAATTTGATCACGTTCTATTTCATCCTGGGGATGAAACTGCGGTCAAGCCATCCACACATAGTGTTCTGTGCGTGAATACTAAAGTAAATTTGTTCGCGCAAAAAGTCATAATATTTCTGCTATTACAACTTGAGAATATTCTATGTCCGACTAGTAGTCAAGTAGTTTCATCCAGTTCTATTGTGGAATTTAGGAATTAGGCTCATGAATTGCTATTTCCCTACAACTGTCAATCTGCTAAAAAGCTGCTTATTTACAGAGTTGATTACAGAGTCAAGATACTTATGTAATAAAAGGAAATGTATCTCATTATAACAAGTTTAGTATTTTATAATTACAAGGTAAATTTTATAAACATAGTAACGACTGTGTGCAGGGCGAATGAGCAGGGAGCGGAGTAGCAGGACCGAGCACAAGGAAATCCAAAAACAGGGTTTACTTCAGTCAGAACACAACTACACAGGTAACACGTTAATGATCAGACTGGGGAAACAGACTTGAACGCGAACTTAAATACACAGGACCAATCAGGACTAACATTAAACAGCTGATAAAAATCAGGGTTTCACACGCCGTAATGGGGGGGCTGCCACATGGAAGGATGGGACGCGGTGGGCTTGACAGAACCCCCCCCCCCCCCCCAAAGCCGTGCACTCCGTGAAGGATAGGCTACGCCTCAGGGAAGGCGATGGATTAGACGAGACCAGAGACATGGGACCTCCGACGGCACAGCCACAGCCGGCAAAGGTGCAGTCGACAGAGTCAGAGGAGGGGGACCCGCAGGTGACCGATGAGTCAAATCTGGGGATCCCTTAGGCGACCGAGGAGGCGTTGGAGGTGGTAACAAGGATGGCCAACGAGGCGTCGGAGGGGGACCTACAGGCGACCGCAGAGCTGGAGCCAAAGGCCATGCAAGTGTCCCCCGAGCCCCAGCCAAGGCGAGCTTCAGGCACGGGCGGAGCAGCAGGTGGGGGCGTGACCTTGGGCAGTGCAGCGGGCAGAACTGGGAGCCCGCAGAGCGGTGCATCTGCCGCTGTTTCTGGAGTCATGCAGGGTGGCATCAGGACCGCAGGCAAGGCAGCAACAGGCTGACTAGCTCCGAGTGCAGGTGAAGCAGCGACTGGCAGATCAGGCTCAGGCAGGACAAAAACAGGCTGGTCAGGCAACACAGGAACAGGCAGAGCAAGCAGGTCAGGAACAGGCAGAGCAGGAACATCTGGAACCGTGGGGGATGGCGCATTGACCGACAGTGTAGGAACCACGGGAGGCAGAGCAGGGGACTGCGCCCTGGCCACATGTGCCGTCTTCCTAGGGATTTTGGAGACCCGCGGGATGGCATCCCCAACTGACCTGGCCGATTTAAGGGCTAAGCGCGTTACCAGAAAGGGATGAGCTGCTGGCAGTAGCAGCTTAGCAGCAGAGTAGTGGGCTTCAGGCACCACTTTGCATGAAGTGGCGGTGACAATGTCAGGGGTGAATACCACTAAGTCCAAAATCGGAAGGGGCATCTTCCGACACCGGGCAGGGGAAATAGCGGAGATCTGGGTAGCTCCCAGGAAGATCCCCTCTGTGGCTTCCTGGTTTCGAAGACTCTGCATTCGCCCCGATTTCGGGTATTTCTGAGTGCTCAAACCGCTCACCATAGGGTAGCCCGCTGTCACAGTCCACCTGCCGCATAATTACTTCTGCTGCTTTTCCTCGAAGCTTCCAGAGGTTTTTTGTGCACCTCTTCTTCTTGGTGCGCATCGCCGGGGAGGGACATCTCCTCCAGGATATCCCGGCTTCGATGTGCCACGAGCCACGGGATCCTCCTGGATTACAGGCTGTGTCAGCTAATACATCACCTCATCTACGAGGGACATGTATTCGTCCTCCCGGAGGCAAGGTGTCTTCTTTTGGGTTTGGTCATTCTGCGATGACAAGGGTGAAGAAGTAGGCAGCGGAGAAGCATGACCGAGCACAGGGAAATCCAAAAACAGATTTTATTTCAGGTAGAACATAACTACACAGTGAACACGTTAATGACCAGACTGGGGAAACAGACTTGAACACAGACTTAAATACACAGGATTAATCAGGAATAACATGAAACAGCTGATAAGAATTGGGGTTTCACACAAGGTAATTAGGGCTGACACATGGACGGATTGGACGAGCTGGACGTGACAAACGTTATAATGAGAATCTGGGCAAATCTTATTTTATTATTATTACATGGATTAATGATTATGCAAAGGAATAAGTGCAGAACCTGCTTGACTGAGGGTGGGTTACAAAGTCCACCTCTGCTCTGTGGATGCCATTCACTTCCACGCATCCAAGACCTGCTGGATAACTTAGGAGGTATATTCATAGTTCAATTCATAGTTCTCAATACTAAGGCAGTGCTTACCACCAGGATTTTGTTGAAGAGAGTTGTAGGCACTTGATGTCTTTCAGCACACCATGGGGTTTTTATGAGTGGGTTCGCCTCCCGTTTGGCCTCACCACTGCCCCAGCAGCGTTTCAGCAGTGTATGGAGGGCGTCCTGACTGGTCTGAGGGGCGAATGCTGCTCGCCCTTTTGGATGATGTGCTCTGTTTTTGTGGAGAACTTGAGCAAGGTGCTGTATTGCTTGTGAGAGCATGGCGTTAAGTTTCGGCCAAAGAAGTGTGAACTGTTCAAGTGCCAGGTGAGATATTTTGGGTGGCTGGTGACGAGCGAAGGTGTTCAAGTAGACTCTAATGATCTGGAGGCTGTACTGTAGCTGAAGGAGAGGGAGCTAAAGAATGTTGGATAGGTCCGAGCTCTGCTTGGGTTCTTAGGCTACTATCGCTTGTTCATTCAGGACTTCTCCAGAATCGCCCGACCACTTTTCAAGCTTCAAGAGAGTTCCCCTAAGTTCAGCAACAATCCGGTCAAAGTAGAATCCTCCAAGAAGGCTAAGAACGGTGACTAAGTACCATCTGTTGTCTCTCGCCTGGTGGACATGTTGATTAACCCCCCCATCCTGGCCTATCCCAACTTCAATCTGCCATTTATCTTGCACACAAACACATCTAATAAGGCCTAGGTGCTGTGCTTTACCAGGAACATCGGAGCAACCTCGCCTATGAATTAATGAATGAATTAGGTGATTAGTGGTCATTGTCAACACACCACAGCACACAAGAACGAAATTTGTCCTCTGCATATAACTCATATGTGACTTTCGTGATATAGCAGGGGGCAGCCAATTCAGCGCCCGGGGAGCAGTACTTGGGGACGGTACCTTGCTCAGGGTACCTCAGTGGTGGCATGCTGGTGGGGGATTTGAACCTGCAATCTTTCAAATACAAGTGCGTTTCCCTAACCATCAAGCCTCCACTGCCCCCACTGCCTATGTATTGAGCACAGCAAAGTTGAGTGCCGTCGGACACCGCTGGGTGGGTGAATTGGCTGACTTCCATTTTACTATTAAGTACAGGCCGGGCAAGGTGAATACTGATGCCAACACCCTCTCAAGGTGCCCAGTGAAGCTCCAAGACCACCTGAAAGAATATACCGAAACCATGTCACCGGACGTTGTGTCTGCTATCTGGCAAGGGGACAAGGCTCAGGAAGTAGAGGATGTACCCTGGGCGGCAGCCCTCCAGATGGTTGCTAATGATGATACTTCCCTAAAGGCCATCACGCCCATGTTCACCTCAGAGGACGTTAGGACCGCCCAGAATGGAGATGAATCTATCCGTACCGTTATCAGATTGAAGCAGAGTGGCTGGGACCTGAAGGAGAAAGACAAGAGACAAGTGGGCCCAGGGGCACGACAACTACTACAGGGTGTTCCATGGCTGTTCCAGAAAGTAACATCCGCATCATGATGTCTTCACCACTCAAATGGCATAATATTTTGTTTATTCAACCAGCAACATGTTTATGCTTAATTTATACTTTAATCTGGCCAACAGTTTTTCACAGAATAAGAAAATGATGTAACGTTATTCTGCTAATAAGCTGGAAAATTGTTTCACTGCCAGCACCGATGATATTAGTGTAGCCCCTTGTCATGACCTGCTAGTTTGATCCTCGTGTGTGCCACGCCCCGTCATTAACCACGCGTGCTCCCCTGATTGTACCCAGCTGTTTTCCATCAGTCTGATGTGTTCAGTGTATTTAGTCTGCATCTGAGTCCGTTTTCCCCAGATCCATCATTGTTGTTTGTCACCATCTGCCCTGTTTGTTCCTCGATTCCCCATAATAAACCCTCATTTCCTGAATCCTCGCCTGACTGCCTCGTCCTTCCCCGCTTCCTGCCTGCTCACCTCCCACTGGTCACAACAGAATGACGGATCTCCATGAAGAAGATGTCTCACCTCTGCGAGCCGAGCGGCAATGCGTCGGACTCCTGCAGGAGGTCATTTACTGGCTCAACCAGCTCGAGGTCCACGAAGACCCCAAGACGTTGGAGCTGGCCAGGCGAAGCGGGACCCTCCTGGAGGATATGTCCCCGCCTGGGAATGCGCACCTCTTGAAAGAGGTGCATGAAAATCTCCGGCTGCTGGTGCACCAATAGAGGGCTGCAGCTGGTCGCGCTGCTCTGAGCAGAGGCTATAAACCCGCTGTCCATCCCTTCAGAAATGGCGCAACCTTTCTCCACTGCTGCGGGCCGGAGGAAAAAGAGGAGGAAGCACAAAGAGAAGCTAGAGGCAGCCCCAATCATCATCCTGTGAACCGCCTCTCTCTTTCCTGCTTCGCTCCTTGCTGGTGATCAGTTGATGCAGTAAATGTAATTCCATATGCTCAATTTCTGCTCCGTTACACCTCTTTTTCTGTTCCAATTTAGCTTGTGGTCAGTCAATCAGCAGGTCATCCCCAGTTGTTCATGTTTGAAAGAAAAGTAACTAGCCTGGAGTAGGTACTAAAAAGGGTTCTGGAATTGCCTCCAAGAAAATACAATGAGGCCAAGTTCCTGCAGTGTGAACAGCTGGTTCTAGAAAAAGACTCTGGTTCCAGAAGTTCTGCTGGTGTGAAAATGTCTCATGCCTTTATTGATTAGAGGTAAAAAGCATGCATTGATATATAAGTTGCCTACAGAACTGGTAACAAGGAAGAACACAGGAATGCAAAATGGCAGTTCAGCAAAGTGATCAAGGATTCCAAAGATGGCTACAAGAGATGGCTAGAGAGACATTTATCTGATAACAAGCGCTGGGCCTTCTGGAGCTCTTAGTACTAGAAGCTTGTGCAAATTTGTGTAAATTCCCTAGCATTACTAGCCCTGCGTAGATTTGCACAGGCCATGAATTGCATTGTCTTCCTGCTTTTGTTGTGCAAACACTAATTACCTGTGAACCCTGGCACAATTGCATTTATTCAGACTGCTAGCTCAACTCCAAGGCAGCTCAAACCTGTGTGTGTGACATGGAAACCTTCACAAAAGCCTGCAATGTCTATAAAAAATATCCCACGCACTGACTGACCTGCAAATATGAAAGACACATTCACAAAATATATGGAAACACAAGCCTGTTTTATTTATTAAAAAATAGAGTGAAAATAGAATGAAAAGTTGTTAATGAAGGACGATGTTCACGGAAAACTTTATTCACCATGCCCAGTAGAGTCATGTTGCGCTGAAGGAGTCTGTGACAGTGACAGTGAGATGAAGAAATTGTCTGTTCTGACATTTCTCCCGTTGTCCAGAAATGACTCCATCAGACTCATGACTACGTTGTCTGCCAGCCTCTCCCCCTTCTGACGACTGGGGTCCTTTCCCAAATAAGGGGATGTGTTGCAGACGTATTTAGTCTCCAAATCTGTTGCCATCCAAAACTTAATGTCAAATTTGTCCGGCATGGATGCAATATACTGCGTGAATGGATAACGAACCTTAGTCGGCAACAGCTGTTTGTGTATGGTACACTCTGTGATAGACGGACTTGGAAACTAACTGAGGTCCTGATTCTCTGCGGTCATAAAAGATTGCTGGACATCTTTCAACTAGTTTGGGTGGTACCCTGATACCCTGCCAAAAATTGCCTACTGTGGCCCTTTCTTATCTGCCTTCCTAATCATCCCCTATATCTAATTATAGAATTCTCTCTTGCCCTTTCACCACCGTAGCTACTGTGCAGTAAACATACTGCTGCAGAATGGCTGCTGTCACATTATCCAGGTGGGTGCTACAAAGTGGTGGTGGTTCTGTAAAGTACTTTGGGTGTTTTGAAAAGCACGATATATGTAAGGATAGCCAGGAAAGACTGGATGACAGCAGGGAAAGACTGCACCGGAAGTGGACGGCTAGTTACCTAACCCACTAGTAGAGAAGGGACACCCAAACCATAACTAAGAAGAACTCAAAGAAACAACTTGCAGGCTTTTCCGAGATGTGGGATGAAAGATGGGCCTAACAGGACAGACAATTCAATAAAGACGGCAATGGAAACGGACAATGAGACAAACACTAGAACTCCAAGAAATGAGTAGATCCTCCAGAAGTGCGGTTGCGGATGGGAGAAAGTGACCACGTTTAAGGGGTTGAAATCCACCAGGGGAAGTGAAAGTGCGATCAGAAGGGCAAACAGCAACCTTGCACTGCCCCAGCAGGTGAGACAAGAGGGACCGAAAGCCAGGTTGAAAACCACGGAGACGATGGATCCAAAGTTGCAGAAGGCAAAGACCGTACAGAGGAAAAAGGACCATTAGTGGAGGACGAGCCCCTACATGAGCACCAAGACCCAGTCACCACCAACTCACACAGGAGAGAGCCAAAAATAGAGACCAAGAAGGAGCAAACTAAAATGGTCAAAGTCAAGCGAGGTAGAGGCATTGCGAATGCTGGACACAGACCTGATTAAGGCACTGGATAAATCATTGCGAGGAGAGGTGGAAACCAAGCTCAACCAGATTGGGGACATCCTATACCAGGTCTGCAAGGACAGGTTGAGCAAGGTGACCTTCAACCAGAGGACCGCCCAAAGAGAGAAGGGAAGGAGGGAAAAAAAGTTCGACCATCTGGTGCAAAGGTTCTGGCAACTCGGCGTCCCAGGGCTGAACGTATCCGCAAGCGAAGAAAATGGAAACAAAAAGAACAAGCCAGTTTCTTCAAAGACCTCTTTAAGCACACCAGACAGCTGCTGGAGGAGAAGAAGAGTGGGAAGCTCAAAAACCCCAGGGAGCAACTGGAACAGCATGTTAAAGAACAGTACAGTGATCCAGTAAGGAATGCCTCATTACGAACACCAGGGTACGTGCCTCGGCCTGTGCCTCCAACTGCTGAATTCAACGTCATGCCCCCGAAGCTCAGTGAAGTCAGGCAGGTTGTGAGGAAGGCAAGGTCCTCATCAGCTCCAGGCCTCAATGGAGTCCCCTACAAGCTGTTTAAGAACTGCCCTAAGGTACTAGAGTTGCTATGGTACCCAATGAGAACCGCCTGGAAAAAGCAACTCATTCCATCCAAATGGCAAAGAGCTGTGGCGGTCTTCATCCTAAGGAAGCGAACTCCAAAGACATCAGGCAGTTCAGGAACATTGCCTTGCTGAATGTAGAAGGAAAAATCTTCTTCTCTGTGCTGGCCAAAAGGATGACCACCTACCTGCTTGAGAATGGCTACATAGACACCAGAAGGTGGGAGTCCCAGGCTTTCCAAGATGCGTTGAGCATTCAACAATGATCTGGGACCAGATCCAGAAGGCCAAGTGGGAGGAGACAGATCTCCATGTCGTCTGGCTCGATTTGGCGAATGCATACAGATCAGTCCCACATCAGCTGATCAATTATGCCATGGAGTTTTTCCACATGCCTTCCTGCATCAAGAACTTGGTTGCATCCTACTTCAGTGACCTGCAGATGTGCTTTGCCCTCCAAGACTTCACCACTGGCTGGCAACAATTAGAAGGAGGAATTGCTATGGGGTGTGCCATCTCTCCCATCCTGTTTGTGGCAGCCTTTGAGGTAATCCTCGTCCGTGGAAGACAGATGGTTGGAGGGATCAAGCTACCAGCTGGGCAGAGACTATCCTCACTGAGGACATACATGGACGACGTCACCAGCCTCCTTCAGACAGCATTCCTGCATGTCAAGACTGCTGAAAAGGATGGATGAGCTGACGTTGTGAGCCCGAATGAGGATCAAGCTATCGAAATCAAACTCCTCTCTGAGCAACTCATTAAAAGTCTGGGGAGGCAGTACACGGCAGAGCTTTCAGACAAACAGATGGGGACAATCATACTGAAACAGCTCTCAAAAGGCCTGGCAAAGACCGACCAAAGCCAACTCCTGGGAAAGTACAAGGTCTGGTGCTACCAATTTACACTCTACAGGAGGGTGATGTGGCCGCTGAAAATGAGTGATATCCCCTCATCCACCACAAGTAAAATGGATGGAAAAGCCAACTCATTCATCAGAAAGTGGTTGGGG
>JAODKF010000126.1:14896422-14924567 GCA_026779585.1 Mormyrus proboscirostris
TCGCCTGCAACATCAAGAGATTGTCGGCAGAGTCCAAGCAGGAAGAGCAGGCCTAGGGTGGGGAGAAGCGCCATGGTAGAGAGTCATCAACCAAAACATCGGTAGGATGGATCTTTGGAAAATCCCGCAATCAAAGAGCTGGAAGAGGAGGCTGAGAAGAGGAGATTTTGGCTTTGGCTGAGGATGAAGGACAAGTGCTGGGGAAACAACTAACCCCAATAACAGTCGCAGGGGAAACACCTATCAGCTGCAGGGGTGACAGGGAGATGCTCCTGTCACTGCTCTGCCACCAGAAGACGTTCCAGGATAAAAGGAGCGAAACGTTGTTGATTGGTGGTTCCTGGCTGACGACCCTGCAGCTAATCCATGGGCACCGGAGGAGGTGCGACCGGCAGCAATGCCTAGGAGGCTATTCCATCTTCCTGTTTATACTACTAACATTCATTCATTATGAACATTTTCTATAGAAGAAAGTCAGAACTTTAAGACACTGGTGCAAGAAATTAAACAAAACGCTTGGCAACATTTCATTTCAAAATTAATCATCCAAACACGCTAAGCTTTTCTTGTTACCAACAAATATAATTTTCTCCAGTTCTGTGAGTTTCATTATTCCTTAGTAAAAAAGTAAATATACCTCAAATTAACCCCATAGGTACTTAGATTGAGTGGTTATATAGTAGCTGGCTATGCATGTTGCTCTTTAAAGTGACAAATATACTAATGAATGTACAGTATATACTTGACTGTAACTGATTATATCCATGGCTAACTGACTATATCCAGACATTTCTGCCCAATTTTTAATTTCAAGCAGGGACAGCTCTACATATTACTACTCTGAGTACTGAAGTGAGACAGGCCTGTCACCACTCACTTTTCCTTACCTGTAAATGTGCTGCCTGAAATACTATAGATTTCTGAGCACAAAAGACATTTCAGCTGCATTTGAACCAAGTGTCTTAACTGTGCTTTTTCTGCTATGGGTTCAGTATCTACAATTAAGTTTGTAACCTGCTTCCCAGTTAATAATTTTCTATCATTTATATGATGTCACATACTGAATATTCCTCTCAAATAATAATGTGTATTGTATTTTGTCGTTTCTAATTTTAATGTTTTTTTCATGGTGTGTAAGAACTAAATCCTTATTTTGCAACATAAGAAAAGGATGCTTAGTTCTGGTATTGCATGTTTAATTATCAGAAAGAGAAAACAGGGTCAGCCATTGGGGTGAAGGGTCTTGCTCAAGAGCTCAGCAGTGGAATCTTCTCACTGACCACACAGTTTGATGCAGTGACCTTCTAATTACAGACATAGCAGCCTCATCCACTCAGCCACACAACACCACCAATCATAGCTGCTTAAGTTTTACAGGAAAGGCAATTAAAAGACGAAACACTGTGCCTGTTCAGTGCTGTCATTGTGAGGTTGTCGGCACGAAACACCGTGCCTGTTCAGTGTTGTCATTGTGAGGTTGTGGGCACGAAACACCGTGCCTGTTCAGTGTTGTCATTGTGAGGTTGTGGGCACGAAAAACCGTGCCTGTTCAGTGCTGTCATTGTGAGGTTGTGAGCATGAAACACCGTGCCTGTTCAGTGTTGTCATTGTGAGGTTGTGGGCACGAAACCCCGTGCCTGTTCAGTGTTGTCATTGTGAGGTTGTGGGCACGAAACACCGTGCCTGTTCAGTGTTGTCATTGTGAGGTTGTGGGCACGAAAAACCGTGCCTGTTCAGTGCTGTCATTGTGAGGTTGTGAGCATGAAACACCGTGCCTGTTCAGTGTTGTCATTGTGAGGTTGTGGGCACGAAACCCCGTGCCTGTTCAGTGTTGTCATTGTGAGGTTGTGGGCACGAAACCCCGTGCCTCTTCAGTGTTGTCATTGTGAGGTTGTGGGCACGAAACACCGTGCCTGTTCAGTGTTGTCATTGTGAGGTTGTGGGCATGAAAAATGTGTCTGATCTGTGTAATTATTCTCCATATTCTCCCTCTGAAAGCAATAAACTGTTAATTTATCAAACACATTTGAATGTCCCCTATTTAATATTTCAGTAGTTAAATATGGGATTCTCAGGGAAGAAATGATGGTAAAATAAATCATTTAAATATAATTCCCCACTCAATATGTCAACCTTTTCAACCCCAAAAAATCAGGCAACACACTGATATTCGGTAGTATTACTGTATTTCTGTAACACTGATTAAATTAGCATTCATAATTATCATTTTTGTTTAATAATGTCCATTATGATGCCATCCACATTTTGCTGAATTTCAATAGATATAGTATGCAAAGATCTTCTAATGAAATGAAATTAACCTTTCAACCATATTTCCCTGCCTGCTGAGTATTGACTAGATTCAGCTCCTCATTTGGGTTTGAAGTGCCAGAGTATCTATGCTTTTGCAGCATCTGCAGCTCAATTAACAGCTAGCCAACTGAAAGGGGCTATCACCTGTGGCATAATGCACCCACACTGCCCTTAATTGGCAAATTAAATGAGTATAACTCACTTTCAGAGTTTTTATTTATTTATTTTTCTTTATTGTGTTCAACATATGGTACAGTATAAGCTGTAAACTTGTGAATGAATGTGTGTGCTCGTGTGTCTGCATGTGGGTGTACAGGCACCAGAATTTGAGACACATTGGCTTCCTATCCAGGATTGACTGAGGTGAATAAAAGAGGACAACATAACTTAATCAAGTGATGAATATACACACCTGTACATGCCTCTCATATATAAATGGCTACAGGCCACAGGTTGTGAACTCTAGGTTAATAGATGAAACACCTTCTGAGCTTTGGGCATCATCTGAAAACACGGTAAGGCATTTTTCACAGCATAAACATGCAGGTAAACAAGAAGCCCTCTTTTAGACCGCAGTGGGACTGGGAAATGGTGAGCAGTCTTTGAGAGAGCAAGAGAAAATTAAGGACTAATCTGCATCTGAAGAAGCATGCGCTGGCGGTAAATAAACAATTTACGAATAATTTTTGTTATTCAAACTAGTTGATTGGCACCCATTTTGCTACAACACCATTTAAAAATATTCAAGTCTTCAGTTACATGTGATGCGGTGGTACAGTAGTTAGCACTATTGCCTCACAGCTCTGGGACCAGGGTTTGAGTTCCTGCCATAGCTCCATAAGTTTCCCCCTGTGTCATTTTCCCCCATCATCCCAAAACATGCTGCAGTGAATTGGCATTGCCATGTTCTCTGTAGGTGTAAATAGCGACTGTGCTCTTTGGTGGCGATTCCCTGTCTCTAGCATCTGGTATAGCGGGTGAGGAGGGGAGGTTTATGCTATTTAAAAAGTTTAAAAACTGACAAATATTATAATCGTATATTTCATCTTATAAATAAGTATAAGTAGAGCATTATAGTCATACCAACAATACACAATAAGTATACAGTGAGACGAAAAATCGTTCTCCATGACCATATGTGTGACATAAAACACAACAGCACACAAGACAGATCACAATGAGGGTGACAGGGGTAATAATCTACACTACACCTACAGTATATACATGCATTTATCTAAATGAACATACATTACAAAAATACTCAGAAAGAAAGTAAAGCTATGCGTCATGTACATTTTGGAACTCTCAAGATCCACTGAACGAGTTTTAAAGAGTTACTGCATTTTATTTTTTGATAGGACCACAGTATTAAAACATCAACTGCAGACTTACGTTTTAGCCAGAGATTACTCTGCCCCTCCTGATTCATCCCCAATTTGTTCATTGTCTCACCTATCTCTCCTTTGTCCTGCAACATGCGACAATTGCCATAATATTATGGTAGTTCATAAGCTGAAACTCAATGAAACAACTGACATACTTTTCTCACCAGTTTACAGTGCCTCACATTTGTGATTCATTAGATAGGTGATAGTGTTTTGTTGAGGTACCCAGGTACTAGAAACTTCCTAAAAACTCCAGGATGTAAAAAGGTTATTTGAAACCTGTTAACAGTTTATTGCAGAGAATACACGGAAGCTGTGTATGGAGCGATTTCTTCTTCTTTTCACATCTTTATAAACCTATTACAGTTTTAGTAAAAGCGTAGGTTAAAGATGTAGGAGCAAAGATCTATCTTGAATAAAAGAATTTAACCTAAAACGCCTCTGTTTTCAAATTGGAACCCTGGGTTGACATAATCAAACTGATTAATACAATTGCTTCTACAAACAGCCATGGTAATGGGTGGCATCCTGGCTTCTTGTGCAGCACTGTCACCTCCTACCTCCAAGGCTGGTCTTTTCTGGTCTGTTTACATATTAAATTCAATTTATTTTTATAGAGTCTTTCACAACAGAGTCACCCCAAGGAGCTTTACATGAAGGTGTGGTGATACGTTCCTGCGTCATTTATACAGAATTATTTAAAAACATGGAAGAGGAAGGATAGAGACATGAGAGAAGGAAAGCCAGATGGCAATGGAGGAGAGGAACCAAAAACTCCCAAAAAAAACCTCTGGGGGTCCAAGGTGAACTGGCTGCCCACCCCCCCCCGGGCAGACTAACATTATGCATTACTGTCTCTGATGATGTGTAACATATCACACACCCATGTATAGCAGCTGGGGACGACTCTGTTGTGAAAGGCGCTATATAAAAATAAATTGAATTGAATTATAGGAAAAAGAAAGAGTGGGCTTGCTTGCTAAAAGTAAGGTGTAAACTGTGATCAAGCTCAAAGTCCATCGATGAGTCAATTTTCCATGTCGGCCTCTGCAGGGTGGCAGACTGAAGGTTGCACATGCATATGGAATCCAGCACACAATGGTTCCAGATGGGGTTATTTAGAGACCCCGGTCCTATAACAAATCTCTTACCTTCAAAGACTTGGGACCCTTGGGATCTTTTATAGTTGACTCCTTTCATGAACAAGGCGATTTTCCCATCTGATTTGTGAAATTATTAGGCTGCATCCTTCAAGACAGGTTCCCATGCAACTGTGATGCAGGTTTTGCATTCATGTGCTGATGACTGATTATTTGTATAAAAACAGAAGTAACTGTAATTGCAAAAAGAATAAGGTGCTTCATTTTTTGTTGACGTATTGAGTAATAAAATATATATTTTCTATTAATGAATCACTATTAGTGAAAGGGGCAGTTTATCCCAAAACTGAAAAAGGTATGTTTTAGGGGGGCTTTGGTGCTGTCTGTCCATCTAGGCTGTCCTGCTGAGAGTTGCCTAGTTTTGAAAATATCGGCTATGGAAATGTTGTGGTTTTCTCCAATATCATGGGAGTGAATGACATTCCTTCTGCGGTGATTAAAGTGCTGGAAAAATGCACCAATCATATCACTGTCCTCGTATCTTCTGTGCAGTAATACAATAGGTGTGTGGAGTTTGGTAGGATAAAATAGTTCATACCTTAAATTGCTTAGTATGTACTTAAGTCTGGGGATTATCCAGAGCAACCGGGTCATTTACCGTTTCTGGTAATTTAGTCAACACAGAAAGAATGCCGTTCATTCCCGTTATAGAAGATGGGTTAACCTGTTGGCCACACCAACACCTCTTCCAGCAGCAACTCAGCTTTTTATGCTGAATAACCTGGCTACATGTTACAGGCTAGATTTAACAATTAAGAATTCTGATATACTGATGTTCAAATTGCAGATGAATAATCATGAATCTTAGACCGTAAGATGATGGTGCTTGTATTTCTGGACCATGGGTATAGGTTTGGTTTCAGCATTCCTGGGGACCAAATCAGCTTTGAATCCCACTGCCCCCATAGACACACACGGTTCTCCCACAATATTCAAAGGAACATGTCTATACCTTCCGTACCCAAATCTATGCCTTTGTTCTTGGTACGCCCTGGGTGCCATAAGGAGGATGTTTATTTATAATAGTAATATCATTCTTCATAGCATGATAAAACTCATCCATTTTTATTTTTTATTAGATAAACTCAGGCAGTTCCAAACTTGAATGATGGGGTCACCTATGACATGCACGGGAAAAATATAATATTAATTATTCTTTTTGGGGTCATTACTTTAAACCCAAAATAACATCATGAAAAAGTCAAGTTAAAGTCAAATCACTAATTAAGCCAGATTCATTGTGAATCTAAGAAGCAACGTTTCAGCTACCTTTAGGGGGCAAGGCTGAAAATGCTGAAATAGCCTACTACCGTATATACGCTGCTAAAAATGGAAACATAGAACATAAAAAGGTTCTTTCAAGTTTTAAATGAAAGTTTATTTGACCACTGTTACCTCTTCAAGGTGTTAAGTTCCACTGCGAAGCACTGCAAACTAACACTAGAAATGGACAAACTAATTCCTTTTATTGAAAGTTAACTATGAAGTAATGATATTATAAGCTTTCTTCATCCCAGTTATGCCCTTTACCAACGTAAGCAAAAACAGATTGTTGAGAACTTGAGTGGTATTAATTGTTGTACACTGGTGGGAATGACAGGATAACATTCTTCATAAATATAAATGAGAAATCAGCAGGATGAAACAAGGGCTCCAGTTTGAAATGAAGTGTAAGAAACCAAAACCCCGGTTTAGAAATGGTGGAAATCTATTTGAGATGAGGAGACTCCAAAGGTTCCTGAGCATGGGATATTTCTGATGGAGATGGGGCCTTTCCTATCTGGCTTAATTCAGCAGTAGATAAGCACTGGGGGGAGCCAAATATCCAACTGCTAGCCAGGAAGCTAGGCTACCATCTTTGGCTAGCTGAAAAAGGAACCCTCCACACCTTCCTAATAGCATTGACCAGGCCACAATAGGGATGGGAAGATGTGGGACAACGCAGCACGTCCTTCATGAGGCCGAGACACAGCAACCTTCCTGCCAAAAGGGGGTGCTGTTTCTAACACCCCCAGCTGCAACCTTCAAGTTAGCACGTCTTCATTTTGTACATTTCCGGAGGCTGTTCTCAAGCAATCAGCCTGTAAAACTAGACTAGCCAGCCTAGGGAGCAAAAATGGGCTGTCGTTTCAAACTTTTTTGATTTTATTTCTAAATAATTTCCATGACTTTTCTTTTCTCAGTTTATTTTTACCCGAGTTTTAAAAGATACCATCATGGTTATCCTTTTATGGTTTCCTTTTAGTCCATCCATTCTAACTGAATGTCAGTAACTTCTTACCCATTCAAGGTTGCGATAATCCAGAGCCTGTCTGAGGATGTACATGACACAAGTTGGAATAGGGCCAGGGCAGGATCTATCTGTTTATTTACACAGTCACACAAACGGCAGTGTAACTATAAACTGATTTTTATTCATTATGCATTGTTTAATAAACTGTTATACCAAGGATCCTGAACTCTGTCCATGCTACCTTTAGAAAACAAAACAAGATTTACAAGTACTTTATTAAATTGTGAACAATTGAGACACTGGTCTGCTTCAGTTTTGGGGCATTTTGTCTCAAATTTTAAAGCTGACCGATGACATTCCTGTTTTAAAAGGATCGGTAAAGCGATTCCTCATAACACAGCGTCTGTAGTGGCGGCCAGTTTAATGCTAAAGCCAGCGGTAATCCCCCACAGGCCAGGGAATACCATGCATGTGACCATGGGGTCTATGGGAATATTATCGGCAAGGGTAGTGGAATATAAAACATAAAAATGTTTCTGCGTACGTAAAAATACATGTAAACAAGGAGTGCAGAAAGCAGGTACTGCAATTGAGGGGGTTTATTAAGTTGTGGTGGGAGGTGGGGGGCAGGAGGGTGTCCAGGAGCCTGATGGCCTGGGGGAAGAAGCTGTTGTTGAGTCTGCTGATGCTGCTCTGGATGCTGTAGTACTGTTTTCCTGATGGGGAGGGGGGGGAGGGGGGAGTCCATGGGGGATTTCTCGTGGAGGATGCTGGAGGCTCTGTGGGTGCAGTGTTTGTGGTAAGTGTCCTGAATAGAAGGAAAGATACTCTGATGATGTATTCAGCTGTATTCACTATCTGCTGCAGGGACTTGTGGTTTGAGACGTTTAAATTCCCAAATCAGACAATGATACAGCTGATCAGGATACCGTCTCTGACACTCCTGCAGAAGACGGGGAGGACGGGGGAGGACGGGGGAGGAGGGATCGCTCTGCTCTGTCACCACAGGAAATGGAGACACTGCTGTGCACTCTTGGCTAGAGAGGTGGTGTTGAGTGATGAGGTGAGGTCATCTGTGATGTGAACAGCAAGGTTCTTGGCGTCTCTGAACGCCTCGCTGGCAGAGCTGTTGATAGAGAGTGAAGAGTGATCAGCGCAGCACTTTCTGGAGTCAAAAATCATCTCTCTTGTTGCACGTACAGTCAGAGGCAGATTGTTGCTTTAGCCGCAGTCCGATAGTTACCCCGCCCGCAGAGGGCACAGCGACTCGTCGCTGCAACTGATGACGATCTCCACTCCTGTATCATCGGCAAACCTGATGATGTGCTTTGAGCTGCGCGTGATGGTGCAGTAGTGAGTCAGCAATGTAACAGCAGTGGGCTGAGCACACAGCTCAGGGGGCTCCAGTGCCCAGTGGTGGTGCATGAGATGTTATTGCCAATCCAATCCATGGATGAGGTCATTCCATCACAAAGTCCAAAATCCAGTTGCAGAAGGTGTTAAAACCCAGCAAGCTGAAGTCCCCTGTAAGGTTCTGGTGGGTGACTGTATGCTGAACTCAAGTCAATGAGCAACATTCATTTTTTATAAATGTGGGCTAGAACAGAAGGCATGACATTTTCGGTGGTTGGGGTGACATGTAGGGGGTGTTGTGTCACTCGGCGGGTTAAGTGTCTGAGCCCATGACCGGAAGGTCGCTGGTTCGAGCCTCAGCCTTGGCAGAATCGTTACATCTCTGTTGAACACTTGAGCAAGGCCCTTAACCCCAACAATGCTCAAGGGACCTTAGATACATGGCCTGAACTAAGATCCCAGCTCTGCTTTCAACTCTATATTAGTGCTGGGCAGTATAGCAGTTCATCCAGTATACTGGCTTTAATTTCCCATGCGGTATGAAATTTACATATACCACCATACTGTAGCATAGCTGAAAATGACAACTGTAACGCTTCAATAGGCAGCGAATTACATATTGTTTGCTGCTACAAGCACCATGTGTTGCTCTGCAGAGTGTATTGAGAGGGACGACTATTAACTGCATTTCCCTCTTACTAACAGTTACTTCATAACATAACAATTCTCCATATGTAACTATTCAGCTTTATAGTATTTATAGGTACTGCTTCAGTCTGCGCTTGCAAATTTAGATACGCGCCATATAATTAAATCCATATAGGTAAAGTCAAGATCCCTAATATTATCGATATATCACTGTAATGACTATTAAAATTGTGCTGGTCAATCTAACATGTTATTACCAAACTAAAATTATGGTAGTGATCAGTAAAGCATGTCTCTATGGAGCTAAGTACAGTTATAATCAATGAAACACGTCACTATCAAGCTGTATATCTACATTAACAATGTAATAAAAAATATTGGTTAAACTGTCAACCTAAAAGTAAATGATTTTGTACAATAATAAAAACACACCTTTTCAAAAACATCCATAAATGTATTTTATTTATATAAACGCTTGCTGTTTTTGGTTATAACACCCAGTACTACTACAGTATATATGTATATGTTTATGTACAGTGGATATAAAATGTGTACACACCCCTGTTAAAGTGCCAGGTTTTGGTGATGAAAGAAAATGAGACCAAGATAAATCATTTCAAAACTTTTCCTACCTTTATTGTGAGAAATCAAGTGAAAAACAAACAAATCTGTTAGGGGGAAAAATATAAAAAAACTTTCAAAATTTTCCAAAAATTAAAAAAAAAGGTACAATACATTGATTGCACAAGTGTGCAGACCCGTAAAGAAATACTTTGTTGAAGCACCTTTTGATTTATTTACAGCATCCAGTCTTTTTGGGTACACGCCTGCCATCAGTTAAAATGACTCTAATTAGCCCCTAAAATAATTCAGCTGTCCTAATAAGATTTTCCTCACATTTACTCAGTTGCATCCTACAGAAAAGCCATGGTTTGCAGAGAGCTTACAAAGCATCAAAGGGATCTCATTGTTGAAAGGTACAGTATCAGTCAGGGGAAGGGTACAAAAAATTTCCACGGCATCACATATACTATGGAACACATTGAAGATAGTCATCAACAAGTGGAGAAAATCTGGGACAACAGTAACGTTACTGAGAAATAAAAAGACAAGAAGAAAACTGGTCAGGGAGGCTGCAAAGAGGCCTACAGCAACACCGAAGGAGCTGCAGGAACTTCTGGCGAGTACTGCTTGTGTACTACATGTGACAGCATTCTCCCATATTCTTCATATGTCGTGCTTTTTTCATGCTGTTTTTCTTCAGCTGGAACTGGGACTTTAGTCAAGGTGGAGGGAATCATGGACAATTCCAAATACCAGTCAATTTTGGCCCAAAACCTTCAGGCGTCTGCTAGAATGCTGAAAATGAAGATGAATTTTACCTTTCAGCATGACAATGACCCCAAGCATACATCCAAACCAACGAAAGAATGGCTTCATCAGAAGAAAATTAAAGTTTTAGAACGGCCCATTCAGAGCCCAGACCTAAATCCAATTGGGATGTGCACGCTTATGCAACCAGATTATTGCACTTTTTAAAAATATATTTTTCCCTATTTAAAGATTCAATTGAATTGTACGGCTTATAGGTCACATTAAAAGTGGGAAAAGGTTTGAAATGATTTGTCTCGGTCTCATTTTCTTACATCAGAAAAATCTGGCATTTTAACAGGGGTGTGTACACTTTTTATATCGACGGAATAAGTAGTACACTGAAACCGAAACGTGCTAGCATATGAAACTGGTTCACGTCTGTATATGCAGGGCCTGGTGGCCAGTCTTCACTGATTGCACGTCCCAGTAAGAGCAGAGTGTGACGGCTGAATTAGCAGGACAATAGCACAGCCGTACATGAAATATCGCAATCCACACAAGATAATGTGATACATAGATAATGTGAGAGTTCAAAATAGGCAAATTGCTGGTGTGTGTCTCACTGGTGTATCTGTGACCAGGACAGCAAGTCTGTGACGTGTCGAGAGCCATACAGTAATATCCAGGGTAATGACAGCATTACCGCCGCCAAGGACAGACCACTTCAAACATGGGGGAAGAGTGAGCAATGGTTTATACATTGTACCCTGAAGGTGGTGCCAAGTATCAGGGTGATAATTTTGGTTTCATGAACACGATCTCCCATGGGCATCACCGTCACCAGATCTGAATATTATAGAGCCACTTTGGGGTGTTTTGGAGGAGCGAGTCAGGAAGCACTTTCCTCTACCAGCATCATAGTGACCTGGTCATTGTTCTGCATGAGGAATGGCTCAAAATCCCTCTGTCACTGTGAGGGACTGGTTTCTGTTATTCACAAGACAAAATTGATGCTGTATTGGCTGCAATACAACCAAGTGTTTCAGTTTTGTTGTCTAACCGTGCATGTATGTGTATCTATGTGTGTGTATGTACATATGTGTGTAGGACATGTACATACACACACATAATATACATTTCTCGGTTTATGGGTTTGCGTCTGTGAATAATGCATGTTTTTTTTTTTCAAACTGCAGTCTGATTCTTCACTCTTTCTCATTAATGAAGGGCTTCTTCCTTACTTCGTGGAACTTCAGTCTTGCTTCTAGGAGCCTGATACAAACTGTCCTAGCAGTGCACTTCACACCTGCACTTAATGTTTCCCATTCCTTTTGAAGGTCACTTGATGTCATCCTCCCATTCATGAGAAGCTGTCAGATAAGTTACCGGTCATCTCTGGCATTAGAAAGTCACTTCCGGTCTTTACCTGGCTGGTCTCTGCTCATTTCCAGTGTCTCCTCTTGTTCACTGCCGTCTTAGAAATTTTGAACTTGGAAGCAACCTGCAGTTCAGCATGGCCTTTTGTCAGCAGAAAACAGGATTAAAACAGGATTTACAAATGCAGGTTTTATTACAAATATTAATATGTATGTATGTTTCAAAAGACAGCAATATGGGACATGTGGTAAGAAACATTGCAAAGTGCAACTGTACTGGTGCAAATGACAAATAAAGGAATAAAGGATTTCACTGGAAGGGTGCTGGTGGGCAATAACAACCCGCACATGATGACTGGTTTTAGGCATCCAATAGCCATTTACAGTATGAGAACACTGGTATGGTGGTGGCAAAGCACTGAGAAATGACTGCCAGGCTCACGCTATCCTCCGCGGAGATGGTAAAGGTGTCTGAATGCTGCTCTGCACAGTCCTTGAGCGCACAACCACGGTATATTGTCTGGTTCAGCAGCATTAATTATATGGATTGACTCTGGATACGTACGTCAGCTGTGGGTAGACTGAGTAGGTAATCATCACAAAGAGGGTTGGTCTTGTGTGTGCAGTGAGGAGTCATCGCCAGCGTAGGCCTTCTCTGTTTTCTCTCACGGAAATTTATAAAAGTCTGAACGCTTAGTGCTGCTTGAAGCTCTAAATTCCCTCAAAAATGCCTACTTGTCAAAATATTATTAAAATTCCCTTAACATTGTATACAAATAGGGAAATTATCCTAATAGAGCAGAAATGAGTTCCGTTATCAGGCCAGATACATGCTGCAATTACTAATCAAATCTTATTTACAGAATAGCAAGTCAGGCATGATGATTTTCACCACATTCACTTTAACTTATAATACGAGCATTTTTAATGTCTAAAAGTCATTTAAGCATAAAGGGCAACATATATTTATTGAACATTGTAAATACGCCTGTATATATGTCCCTTTCCAAAAAAATAGACAGGCAAATAATGAGCCTTTGGCATCAGGCATGCTGTCATTTAATGCGAGTAGGAGAGGACAAGAAGCGATTTGGAATGCAGCCCAAGGTCATGTGTCAGTATGAGGACCCGGTTCATTTACGGCAAGCTTGAAGAGGTTTTCATAATCACAGACCTCTGAGGCAGTAGTTGCCCCTCATAAACTAAATGTTTAGTGAAGAGATATTTGCAAGTGCCATAAGAGAACAAGCAGACCCACATTGTGTCTGATACCAGACATGACACTTTCCCTTCTCTGCCCAATTCTGGATCTAACTTTGTAATTTAGTCTACTATTAGTACAGAACTCCAAAATCCCATGTCAAGCACTATTTTTCCTGTGTTCTGTTTTTGACTTTCACTTCCTATAATTATTGGCTATGTTGAATGAGCTTGAAATCAAATTTTCTTCAAATGGAAATGCTTATGACTAATATTAGACACCTGCCTTAAGCACTGATGTTTGAATTTCTGAAATGAGCAATATTTTTCAGTTCAATATTAATTACTCATGGTAAAAGACTCATGATATATCGCTCCAATCTACTACCCCCAGTTTAACAGTGATTTATATGTCGACTACATAAATATTTTTCCACTTTTACTCATTCATTTTCTTTTGCTGGTTCATTATCCAGTATATTGTTTTTTTTTTCTCTCCCAAGGATGCGCAGTATGTCCAGAACAATGGCAGTAAGACTTTTTCATACAGTATCTTGATAATTTACGTTCCCTCTGTATTTTCCTTCTGTGCTTATTATATGTTTTTGTTCTTCATGTGTCTCTGTGTGTTCTCTCTTGTGCTGCAGTCACATTCCTATCCAGCGTATTCCTTACTGTGATAAGTATTTGAGTATGCTAATCTTTTAATTTTGGTAAACAATCAAGCCTAATTGGGCCAACCCTATGAAAATAAACCTGACTAAATTTGTCCTTTAACACATGATTGAAGGTCCTTCCACAGGTGCATCAAGCCAAAATAATAAGAAAAGAATAAGCCTCTCAGTCTGCAGGGGATTACACATGTAGCTCTGGGACTGTACAGGACTATGGGCGGTGCCATTCTGTCTGCAAGCACAAAGGTCTTCTGGAGCAAGGTAAGATACTATCTAGGAAGCCACAAAGAACTGCGCAATAAGATGAAAGGGTCTGCCTTTGTGCCTCAGCTGAGGTCAATGACCTCTGCATCTGAAAAATATATAGAAAAACAACTGAATTCACCAAAAATGCCTATGATTTGTATGACCAAAAGTTCAGGAATAACAAACAGGTGAGTCAGAAGTATATTTCTGGCCTGTGTTTGTCCGGCCATCAGGCTACAGTAACCATGCCATATCTGTGGTTTGTTATCATTTGTTTGTCATAACTGCTGATGGTTTGCAGGACTTGGAGGACTGTCCATCACTTGAGGAAGCAAGAGTTTTGCTTTGTGTTGAAATGCGCTATAGCATGTGGCCCAGCAGCCCAGGCCTCTGTGCCTGTGAATGGAACGTCCCCCCTGCATGGGCCCTTGAGCGAGGCCCTTAACCCCCAGCTCTGCGGATGCTGCTGCCGTTGGCTGCCCTTCGCTGCCACGTTTACTCTCACCTACACACCTGCCAGGCAGAGCAAGACGGGGCGGGCAAATAGGGGATCCCCACAGGGATCAGTAAGAGTGCCATTTCTTTTGAATGAATAAGAAGCCATAGATTGAGTATCTGGATCTTGCAGCTTAACTGTTCTACAAACAACACTAGCAAGTCAATTTGCTCAATTAAAGTTTAAATTGGCCTAGGTCAACACTTAAACCCCACTGAGAAATATTGCTACAACATCCTGAACAAGGAGTTTATGGATTTAGACCGTCTGAAGTAAGTGGCTGACAATGACCATATCAGTGAGGACAGTTTGCCTGTAGTGTGTGTTGACGAAGCTGTACGTTGCCGCTGATGGAAAGGGCCAATTACTCTATGCAGAAAGACACAGTGATATCAGTGGCAGAAGTATTAAATATTTTTCATCGTCATTTTAACGTTGTAACATTCAGTTTAAAAATATGCAAACATGCAGAAATACAAGGAATACAATATATTGCAGTTTGGAGTTATGTATACAAATGTATGTCAATGACATTCTTAAGTGTTTAGTATATTCTGAAAAAGGCATCACTACTATATTTCACTACTGATGATTAATAAAACGTACTTAACAATACAATGCATTACATTTGATTGAATTTAATTTGCTAAATATTTTTCATTGTCTCAGTCTTTTTCTACAGCAGTATAGGCTTCTGTTATTTCACTGGCTATTTTGTGTATTAAACCTTTGCTTTCCCAGAGTATGCTAAAAATAACGTCCTTGGAGAATCATTGCTATCAAATTTAAAGTGCTATTAAACCTCAGAAGAGAGTCAGTTCTCATTGAGACAGATCACTGAGGGATTTAGTTACAATATACAGGTATATACAATATTGATTTTATTTATTTCAGATGTGAAAATTCGCTGCAAATCCAGTTTAAGGAATGAAGTAGTACTATGGCCAATACAAAGAAGAAAGCCTATTGTTTACTATCACAGCACATCAGTGGGGTGACTATTGAGGCAGTAACGAAGATAGTGGTGTAACTGGACAAAAGATTACCGCTAATACCTATCCCCCTTCTTACAAAACTGCTCAAAGCTGCTCAAAACTGACACTGTGGCTATCGTGTAATGACCCCTGAATCCAACTTAGCCACCATTCTGGGTGACCCATCTGTGCACACTTCTGATAGAGTCTAGACTTGCCCCTTAAATGTTATATTGCAAATTTGCATTTGCCAGGGGACAGAGCCCTAGCCTTTGATTCATTAAGTCCAATGGAATCAAATTATAAATGTCAAAAGGTCATAAAGTACATGGACAATAGATATACATATGGTGTGGAGCATGACTTTAGCCCTGAATAAACAAGATGAGGACTTGTAAGCCGCACAGGAACTCCTGTACCCAGACCAAGTTGGCTCTTTATCAGGGACACATTTCACGAGACACACGATGAAGAAAGCAATGACAAAAGGTCTCCGTGTTATTCAGTGTATATAGATCAGTTGTTAAACCAAATGAAATACTCTATTCCATACAATAGAAAGATATACTGTAAACTTATTTATAACACATTTTAAGCAAAATATAAGAAGTATATTAGGATTGTATAAGGAGAATGCTACTTAAGGCAATATGTGTTTCTTTAGTGACACCACAGTAAGTTGTATATTTGTGGTCAGCAAAGGATAAGCAAGTTAAGGAGTGCTGACATTACTGTAAAAGTACAACCATCCATCTTCTATAACCACTTATCTGGTACAGGGTTATGGGGAGCCTAGAGCACAAGGCAGCGGATATCAGTCTGTGTCAGTCTATCATAAGGCACTTCACACTTTATATGCTTCATTTAGAGGCACCATTTCACTAAACTGCGTGTTTTTTTTTCCTTTCCATGGGAGCCGTGAGTACCTGTAATGCTGTTTTTCCACCACCACAAAGATCTGAGCCGTACCTGAGCTGTACCGCAAACTGTTGTCTTTCCATTATAAAGTATGCGAACCTTACCTCAGCCGTAACCCAATCCGTAACCCGAACCATAACCCGAACCATAACCCGATTCATAACCCGAGCTGTAATTGTGTTAACATGCCCCTGCTTAATAGCAACGCCCGAAAGTGTGACCAAACCCAGCTGGTCACCACCATCTGATTAGCCATAATGCAGATACAGGTCAATATACATGGATTGTCTGAAGGGAAAAAGGACATATTCTACATGGTATTTTTCATTCTTAGTAGTATCGCACAACATGATGTATTGATGCACTCTTGATAGCTTGTTATTTGTATCGTTATGTCATGAGCAGGGCTCCATGCATTTTGCTGGTAGTGTAAAAGAATTAACAGTATACTGATTAAATAACTTCGCGTGAGCTAACACTGTGTGGTGGGCAGTGAAGGTTAGGACAGCTTAACTGTTATCCTAAAATTAGGAGAGCTTATTTAGGAAGTTAGGATCCATACAGCTCCAGGACAGAACAGACAAAACACAGTTACAAATAAGAATTCAATCGGCTAGGCGAGATCGATCTGTTCTGACTTAGCTTGCAATGTAACCAATCAAATGTTTTGTTTAGAGCCCACCCACAGAGTTTGATGGGTAACTTTGACAGATAGACAAATAGTTGCTGGTATGAAATGGTCATTTAAACAATAATTTAAATAGTAATTCAAATATGCATTGAAATGACATATTCATTTATTGAATATTGTCCCAAAACACCCTCCATACTGAACAGAATGGATTCATTAAGCAAATTCATGCAAGCAAATGCTAATTCTGCAAGCGTTTGATGTTTGCGTAACATAACAATTTTCACAGACTTGCTAGCAGAAATTAGCACATAGTAAATCATGATGTGCACTATGTGAACAGTGTAACACGTGTCTCTTTGGTTTTACGTCACTGTCATCCTCCAAACTCGGCGACACCTTTACCAAGTTGACCCTTCTGCAGTGGCAAAATAAAGCGAGCTGGAATTGTGATATAATTGGCTCTCTTCACAGTGCAGCTCAGGTGCAGCTTGGTCTCTGTATGCCAGTGGAAAAGCACCATAATAAATGCAAAAATATAAAACTTTCATTAACAAAGGGGGGCTTAGGACCGGGATTAAGGTGTAGGGCTACAACGCTGCCTTCTTTTACCTTTAAATGCTAAACATATTAATATCCAGGGTGACACCCAGAATATTCCATACATCTGTCTATCTTCCAGCTGCTTATCTGCTTCCACAAGTTCCAGGTCACAGGACCGCGGAGCAGCCTGGATGGGATTCCAGTCCCAGGATCATTAATGCGAAGAAAAACTGTAAATGTGTATATGTGGACTGGAAATGTAGACGCAGAAATCGAAGCCATCAGAGTTTATTGCTAAAGTCAAAATCACGTAGGTAATGCAAAGAAATGCTTTTAATGTGTTTAGCTAATAATTGATATAATTTAATGCAGTGAATAGGCTGGGCTTTAAAAGAGGTACAGTAGGCTGTGGGAATCGGTTCCTAACAGTTAAGTCATTTATTTCCCACCACATCTTAAACTGTGTGTGTGTGTGTGTGTGTGTTTTTACTAAAATGTTTACCAATGCCCAAGCACATATGGACGTAAACTCTCAACAGTTTGTTACATTCTAACTGCAGTGCGTAACAATCTCCTGATTCCGTACTCCTCACCTCAGGTAATCTGCACAGGCTGCACTGCGCAGAGACTCTCTTAACTCGCCTAATGAAGGGTTTACCCAGGGGAAAGTATGTGACATTTTTAACCCAGAGCAAATAAGTGCATGTGTGCTTTAAGCCATGGGAGGTTATCAGGAGGAGGGTCATGATCAGTGCTTCAGGTAGGGGGCCAGAGTTCTCATCATCATGGGGAGTAAATTGGTGGGGATTTATACTGCTGGTAGCTGCAAAAGTGCTTATTGCAGTAATTATCTTCTATCTTCTATTCAAGGTTTCCCTCACTGCCTGTTGTTAGAATTGCTGTGACTCAGATAAGAAAATGTTGGATAAGCCTAATGCAAAGCAAATTGAATATAAAGGCTAATTATACATTTTTGCTGCGCATCATGCCCTTGGAGGCAAATGATGAAGAGATAGAGAGCCTTGACTCATCAGGAGCAATGTCGAAGGCCTGCAGTCTTGTAAACGGGAACGGAGGATTACAATAGCTTTCCTTGTTACAGATGCAAGCAAAGATTAAAGCTTAAACCAGCAGTCACCTCCTAGTAAGAGATTCATCCTCAGGGTATTCCATCAGGACTGTAGTGTGCTTAAAAGAAACACAACACATGCATTTATACACAATGTGGGAAGCAAGGAACAGATGAACCTAATCAAGAACCACAACACCAGTCACCTAGCTCTCCTGTCTCATAAATTGTTAACCAAAAGCTGCCGTTTCCTTTTTGTGATGCTTGCATACACATCATGAAGGAAGACATACAGACAGGAGATCTACAAAAAAGGATATCTAAGCTTTAGTTTACTTTCAGAGCATATTCACTCTTTTGATGCCTGCAACTACTGTAGGCTAAAGAGCCGATTCTTAAAAATGTACTGCGCACACAAAAAGTGCACATTTATATAAATATTTATTTATTATGTAACATGATGTAATTAATTCAATGTGAATCAAAATACAGATTCTGGTCAGGAGGTACCTGAAGAAAGAATTGATTCCTTCCTTAACCTGGACCAAAAAGCAGAGATTTGTTTATGGGAATTGATTGTTGTAATCATATCTGATCTAAAATAAAAATAAGCAGAGATAAAAACATGCAATTATTATTTGTCTTTGCTAAGAGAGGCCATGGCTGCAGCACATGATGCCTTCAAAAACATTTCACACATGAAAAGGTAATGAGAAAGAAAATAACGTCTTAATTAGGACATTAAGTCAATGAATAATTTTTATTTTTCTCCAGTTGTAAACCATTTTACGTATTTGCATTTATTGTCACCATAACAACCAGCTGTCACTACTGGGTTAATTTAATGGTAAGAAAATACTACAAAGGGGAGCATAGCAGCTCAGAGAGTCATAGTGTTGGCTCACACCCCAGGGCAAGGACAGGGTCTGCCCCCCCCAGCCCTGACTGTGACGAATGGATGGGTGCACTATAGCGCTATAAAAGCCATTTTGCTTTAGTATTGTGACATGATGTTCATACTGGGCCCATTTTGTTTCAGGTTGGTTCCTTTTATGTGTTTTGCCATCTGATTAATGTAAGATCTTAGTGGAGTAATTGTGCAGCTTTGTAACAGTGCATTCTCCTCAAATGTATTGATTAAAACACAACCAGCAAAAAGGAAGCATCATTATGTGGCTTATTCCCTTACAGGTAACTAAAATAGGGTCATTACATTCTCTCTAAGCCAAACCGCTTTAGTAAAATATCTGGCTATAGAAAAGGGAGTATTAAAAAAAGTCACTAATATAATGATCAACCTTCTTCTTGTTGTAATAGTAACATTCCTTCAGTTTTCATGGGTTCTACCAGTTCTCTGTTATTATTATCAATGCAATGATTAGCACTGTTTCCTTTCCCTGGGACCAGTGTCTCCACCATGGATCCATGTGTGTGAAGTTTGCACATTTTCCATGCCCTCATGGGGTTTCCTCTGGTTTCTCCTCATGTCGTTTGAGGCCAAAACACCCAGACTGCTCTTTCACTGGCCCAGTGGTACGCAGACTCAGCATTTTTAAATGCCTGCTAAAAACTCATTTATTTAGACGTCTTTGATTAGAATGCTATGTTTTATGTACAGTATTTTTGTCTCTATGTTTTATTTTATTGGTTTTTATTTTAGTTATCGTACCGTGCAAAAGTCTTAGGTAGTCAAAGAAAGATGTTTAAATGATCTTCGTGTTGGTGTAAAACTATGATTTTATGTCTGCAAAAGTGTGTTACAGTAACCATATCAAAATCTCCCCTAAAATCAACCCAGTATTTACAGCAACCATGCAACACGCCCATGTATTTTTTTAACTTGCCCAATAGCACACCTTATAGTACTTTAATTAATTTAGTGAGCTGCTTGTGAAATGTAACAGAGTATAAAATGGCTGGGGTTTGGCAGCAGGAGTGGTGATCTTCTAACCAACAAGATATCAGAAACATTGGGGAGAAGAGAAGAAATTCCTGTTAGTTTTTATTGCATTACTCTTAATTTTTATATGTTCTAATGTTAAATTTGCTAAATTTGTCAAAGATGCTCTGAGCAAATGCACACCTACTACCCAGATAAATAGCTTTAAACATTTCCTTTCCTAAGACTTTTGTACAGTTCAGAATGTGTTGTCTTTTAACACGTAAAACAATTTGTGTCTGTAAAAACGTGTTAAATAAATAAACAGTGACGCTTAATTGGAAGGTACACAGGTAACTTAGTTACTCAGGTAATACTCAAACGCAAATCATGAGCTAATACAGTAGCTGCATGAAGTACATGAACCCTTATGATTGATTAATGATGAACGGACATCGGATCAGTAGGCAGGGGCGCCGCTAAGGGGGGGAAAGTTAGGACAATTCTAAGGGCCCACGCCCTTTAGGGGCCCCCAGAGATCTGCTTTATTAATAATAACACTGGTAGGGGGGCCCAACCTCATATTTTGTCATAGGGCCCAAAATTGCTAGCGGCGCCCCTGTCAGTAGGCAACAATATCTGGTTAATTAATACATTAAGTAAGAGTGTAATACTACAGTATTTGTGCACCCTCAAGTAAATTGTTACCAAATAAACTTTACTTACTTAATTATTGAATGTTTTATTAATGGAATATTGTCTCTGTGAGTTGGCCTTCTTCTGCAAAGAATGTATAGAATATAGAGATACATAGTAGACGTGAGGCACAGCAGCATAAGCCTGCTGTACTTCAGCTCCTGTTCAGTCACTGTGAAATTACGACTTGTCAGAACACAATTATTACATTCCTTTTTTATCATCTGCTGTACTTAGACACTGGCTGTGTTTCAGAGATCTGCTGTCAGGAACCGTTGGATGACAGAAATGCCTGAGCCCCGGGGTGCTGTGATGGATGGCTTGAGCGGGGGTGTGCTGACCCGCATGGTACTTACTCAGGAGGCATTCGGCAACAGAGGCGCACAGCAGAACATTACCCTCTGCTCCCAGCTATGGAAATTACCCTGCTGAGGCCCATATTAGTTGCAGTCATACCCCTGTGAATGCTGATAGGGGTCAGAGTGGCTTTTTACTGCAGTTTTTTTTTTTCTCAAGAGAAGCACTATTATGGCCATATTTCTATCCAAATTAGAATCATTGTCTCTAAATTAAATTAAAATTGTTCTTAAGTGAAACTGCTATGAATAAAAGCTACTCAAAAATCGAAGATGCTCCAAACACAAATGAGAGACACAAATGTAGAAGAGCCGGCATAACTGGAAGAAGCAAGTAAGGCAGGCTGACGGTACAGTAATGTACTGCGAGTCTCATCAAATGTGCTTTCCTATGCTAAAAAACGTAACCGCACTCCTAAGTCTATCATCTCTTAAACTAATGGCAATGTACATTAGGTACACAAAAACAGGTGCAAATAATTAGCAATCATTATACAATATCTTCAGCGGCCAAGCTTCAGATAATGTTGACAAACTTGATTACATTTCTCCTTAATCATATAGCTGTGTGGATACAAATTACTGAATTTAGATTCTACTGTTTCCTTGTGCACTCCTTTTCATTTAACTGTCTGGTATTTACGTCAACATCTCAGGTTCCCTCCCATGGCCCATTTGGGTGGGGATGAACGCCGAGCCACCAGCTGTGACCATACACTAGATAAGTACAGGCAGCCCCTGGCTTAAGAACTTCCTGATACTAATGAACACAGTGCCATAAAGTCTATTACATTAAACATGTCAGTTACATACAATGGTTTGTAATGGTGAACCTACATACTAGCTTGTGAAAACAATGTGTGTGAAAACATTATTATTATTATTATTATTATTACTATTACTGTATTGTTATTATTGCATCTTACCTACACATTGAACTTAAAATCAGACTTAAGGAGTGGATCTCGTTTGTAACTGATTGTAGTTCATGTTTTGTGTCAAAAAAATGGGCAGATGGACTTAAGCACTATATAATAAATATCATATATTTACAGATGTACAGTATAACTATTAACATATGCTATTTGGACAAGCTGTCATGAAACATTTGGTCAAAAAAAATGTTCCTGTTTTGAAATTATTGCTGACTAATCATGCAAATAGCAACTCATCACACATGAATATTAAATCCACAGCAAATAAATTTCACTAACAAAATACGGCTGACATAACAGGTAAAAGTTGCCAAATTTAAACCGTGCCTGGGAGTAAGCTGAGATGTCCCCAAAACACAATGTAGTTTCCACTTACACCTTTGAGATATTGCACTCAGGGAAAAAAATAAAATGTAAGAACAAGTCAGTCTCTGCTTAAGTTTAAAAAAAAAAAAAACGCAAATTAAATGTCTTAAAACACATTTATTTAGAAATTATTTAGAAGATGAAAACCTGAAGCAGAAATCTTAAATAATCAATTGATGAAGACAATTATTTATAAAGTCTGACAGATAATTGTCTTTATTTGGACTTTCATTTACACATTAATTAACTTTTAAAAATCAAGTTTAATGAGCAACTAATCACATTGCTAGAGGAGAAAAAACCCATGAAATTACTATTTAAGGGGGGTCTATGACAGAGGAGAAGCTGGGAAGCAGGCAGACTGCAGTCATCTAGGGATAATTGTGGCTGATGACAGAGACAATCAAGACAAAAAGGGGAAAATTCCAGAAATCAAAGAGTACAGGTACTGTAGTTTCCTGGGTACAGCACTACCCACGCTTCCATTTTATTTTCATTCTTCGTTATATAACAACATGTATCACACAAAATAAAACAAAGATATTCATACATCAAAAGGTCTGTCTGTACAGACGCCATTTAGAGGAGTCCGCACGGCTGGCTGATCTAATGCCTTTGGGCACAAGCTGTGACACCCCTGGTATTAAACTTCGACCCAGCATAACAGGAAGACCCTGGTCAGAAAACCCGAGGATCCTGTTTGTTGAGTATGGGATCATAAGCTCACTACCAGTCAAATGTTTTTGTACACTACAGGTTTTTACCACTTCTCCATTTATTTCATGAACTGCTTGTTAACTTTTGGAATGTTGAGTAAAGAACTATAAATGAAAATATAAGTCAAACAAGTTTCCTTTATAACATGGAAAGAATGTGTAACAGTGAGTGTCTGACATCCTATTAAGTAGTTGAGGGATGATGGCATAGTCAAATTCTAGGCTGTCCTTTAACTTTAAATGCACTAGTTTAAGTGTTTCATCCCATGAAAAAGAACAGAATTTAATTTAGTCTCAAATTCTCTCTGTTGTTATAACTGGTAGAAAAGGTTATTTTGATTAATCAAAGATATCGCATTTTCTTGCTAATAAAGGTACTCAAATGGTGAACGTACTGTAAATTTATTTGTTAGCAAAGAATGTTGAGTGTATTTTTAATAAATGCTAAGTGAGTAACATACAAATGTAGAACGTCTGAGTGTGTGCAAATACTTAGGACTGGTATTGTATGTGAGTGCCTGATTGTTTAGAATCTTATAAATAAATGAGACAATTCTAAAATTTATCCTGCATTTTACTGGGAGCCAGTATAGATAGGCTAATCAGGAAAGATGTATAGCATGTTCTGCTTCATAGTGTAGTGGCGGCGTTAAGAACCAAAAGAAGTTTCCAAGCTGAATTACATTTTGAGATGCAGGTGAACAGAGAATTACAATAACTAAAAATATTAATTGAAAACATGAATTATGGATACAAGATAAGAAGGAAAGACAGTGTGACATAATTCGGAGATGTTTCTAAATAGGATAAAAACGTGAGACAGTAATTTCACAAGTTCCTCAAAATTTAAATATCTGTCAATGTGAACACTGAGATTTCTAGCGAGATTCAACTATACCTCAGAGGTTACACTGTCTGGGCTTAGAAGAAGCTCCTCTGTTTCATTACAATTTAACTGCAAGAAGTTTCTTGTACTGAAAAGAAGTGGACCTACAATTGATCCTTGGGGGACCCCACAGGAAAGAGGGGCTTCTGAAGATATATAATTACCCATTGCAACAGAAAAACACCAATCAGAAAGGTAAGAGGAAAACCTCTGAAACACTGTACCACCTAAACCACACAAAGTTTAAGCCTCTCAATCGGAATACTGTGGTTCATTCTAAGGTCTACAAGTAACAATGTCATCCAGGGACCGGAATCAGCACTCATAAGGCAAGTCAAGGTTTATTTGTCATTTCAGCCATGCACACAGTATACAGTGAAACAAAACATTGTTCCTCCAGGACCAATGTGCACAAAATACAAAAGGACAGAAACAACACAAGATTACACAAGTGCAAATCACAGGGCAAGGCAACATACTGTGAAGTCGACAAAGAAGTAACCGTGATAGTTTGAATGGCTATTTGAATAAATAGCATTATTACAGATACTGTATTTTGGCATATACTGTATTCTAGCAGCAGGACAGCAATAAATAAATAAATATATAAACACTAGTAGCACATTTATTTCATTAACAACACTTACAAGCATGTCTGTTCATACCATTGAGGACACCGAGGTCAAGTCCTCAGGATTGTTTTTCTGCTGCTCCAATACCCATGATCCATTACGGGGCACCTAGGAAGGGCTAACACTTCTGACCCTGGTATTTTAAAAATCCTGATTCTGTTCTACACTTTTGCGGAACCACACTGCAATTTATCAAAAATGTCTTGAGCCCCCATGACTCCTAACAATTGTCCTGCCAAAAATTTTCTGTAGCTGGATATTGATGGAATTTTGGAAATAGGTCTGTAATTTTCTGGGAGGGAGTGGTCAAGTTGAGAGTTTATAAGGAGAAGATAAACCATAGTTCTTTTGAAATTGGCCGGAACACAACCAGGGGAAAGGGAACAATTAATAATGTTAAGTTAAAAAGGGTCCAGTGGCTCCCTAACTGATTTTCAAAAGAGATGTAGGAATTCTATCGGGAGGGTGGGACAGAGGCATTCTCCTAACCCCTGTGAAGGGATCATGGAAGGAAATAGGTATCAGGACAGTCATCAAGAGGAGGAATGGTGGGGACAAAATCCCAGACCTAATTGTTAGAAAAAAAAAATAAATAATAAAAACTGGTTGCAGTCGAAGAATAGATGGCAAGTGGTACAGGAGACGCCATTTTGTTATTAGAACCAAATAGAACCTTAAGGTTACATTTGCTTTTAAAGATGAAAGAAGAAAATTATGCAGCCCTCGTATCCTTAATCATCTTATTGTACCTGAGATACAGGTCAGGTCTGTTAGGTGGAGGTAGTGATATGCAGCTTAACTCCATTACCAGCACTCTGCTTTTCTACACTACCATGTACAACAGTGGGTGTCTTCATTATACCAGGAAGTACGATTTATAGCAGGAGCATCTTTGTCTGGAATAGAATTGCAAACACCATAAAATTGTGAACCAAAAGATCAATTAGTAGCAGCAAGTGGAATACCAAATAAATCTTGCAAAAGTGAAGAAAATCTGTATGCAGAATGATGATTAGGAGTACATTAAGAGTACATGAGGGAATTTCAAGCTTTGGGAGACTACCCATGTTAAAACCAGCTCAATGAAATTGTATTTTCGAACTGAAATGAAAAGGTCTTCGGTGTAGACATTTTCAATACTCAAAAACCCAAGGAAAAGATTAAATTCAGCATATGACCTTTAATATGGGGAGAGCCAGACACGTGTTGAATAAAATTAAATGAATTTGTGACACTCAAATTCACACGCAAATGGGTCACTGGGATCATCAACATAGATGTTAAAGTTCACAACAATAATAACTTTTTCACACTTAAAAATGGCAGAAAGAAAATGTGATAATTCTGAGATGGAGTCAATTTGACGGGGTGGGGGGGATTAATATAGAGGTTTAAAAAATAGAATTAGAACATTGAGCTTATAAACCAGACTATAATTTAGGTTTGCTCCTTTTTGTGTGAACGGTATGAAAATCAGTCATGATTTTATTCTCCAGTCTGTTTACAATTACAATTACAATTAGAGTTACTTGGAAATCTGCCACCATTCAAAGTTTGGTTGATGGTCAGTACAGTGTCCCAAAATGAGCATTGCTATTTATTGAATATAGTGTTGTACTTTTTAAAAAAGTTTATTATAGGTCAATAAATTTTTGCCAAGAACAAAAAGTATAATCAGAAATGGATAATTACGCTTTAAAAACTGAAGGCTGCAATGGATAGAATAGAAATTGAAATGTATGGTCCTATATCCTTACATAAATTTAACCATCAGGGCCCTGTGAGGTAGGACTCTGTGCTTGTGATCATTGTGATGCCATAAAAATGAACCAATTTCATAGTTAGCCTGTTTTTTTTCCAATCATTTATCGCTAGGTGATCTGTCATGAGCATAAGCTGATCCCATGTGATGCATTTTTGGTATGCCTTGGTCACGAGGAAACCTGCCTTTTTGCTGGTGATGTCACAAAGCAGGATTTGCGTGCTTACAGGTTAAAAAGTGCATCCATATGGCGAATCAGACGCTGAGGTGGCATGTCCTGTGCTCCACACACTCCTTCAGCATCAGACTGCCGTTCAGTCCACTGCACATTCCATGCCCCAATCCCACACCATTAAAGCACATTTCCCCGACGCAGGAACCTGATTTTGCTTCTCGCCCAGGTCAGTTTATAGATAGCACACGCACAATCTTTAGTGCCTTAGCCTACAAGTCATCACTAACAGCGCAATGGGGGATAAGAAGGATGGATAATTTAGCCTGTCTTCATAGCAGCTTGTGCCAGAATTTGGAGAGAGCCAGATGTTCACAGCTGCAGCAGAGCCATAAATTAGCCTCTCTCTTAGAGGGTGGTGAGAACAAAAAAAAACAAGCAGTATCTCTGCTTCTAGCAAAACTAACTTTTTTGACTCTGCAGTTGATTTCGCTTTTTCGCAGGGGTGTTCATCTAAAAGTGTATGGTGTAATTTTTACTGCTGCTCCTTCGCAAAAGGGTAGAAAAGAATAGTAGTTTAAAGTCATCCTACTGCTCCTGTCAGCCCTCTGAACTAAAATTGTGAAGATTTCTTGGATGTTCAAGTCCAATCTTGTGACTAATGGCAACTTTCACGTCTTTGCTCCCGTTAACATCACCACAACTGGTCCAGTAAAGGCAGGGAAAATGAGGTCCAAATGGAACTTGTGTACAAATACTCTTCTGGTATGGGCAGGGAAAATGATGTCTTAATGGAGCTTATGTGCAAATACTTGTCCATTTCACTAATTCACAATTACAATATATTTAAACGACTATATTCAAGTAATTTTTATCTGTTTGTAGTCACTGTAAGCAAAACATATAGAAAAAAATACCCCCTATATATTAAATAACCCATACTATGATAATAAATGTTTCAATAAACTAATGTAAGACTGGAGGTCTTGCAGGCCCCGTCGACCTGAGCCCTGGCAGGCCTGGAATACTCCACCCAATGTCCCGAAGCAAAGGCCCACCGGCTCCGACAAGACTGAGCCCACATCACCCGATCACCACATCAAAAGGGGGAACCTCGCCCCCACTGGGCAGCCAAAACCCTGCAGCCAAATTACAGCAACAAGACCTGACTGCGTCAAGACACAGATACATCCCACTAACTCACACCAACAC
>JAODKF010000126.1:14924667-14966969 GCA_026779585.1 Mormyrus proboscirostris
GGATCCACACGCATTCCAAGCCTTCGGCTGTCCAATTGGATTCCGCCATTGGGCCAGTGGACAGTTCCCCTACACTAATGGTAACAGGAACAATGACTAACAGCAGCAGTACATCAAGAAAACTACAAGAAGAATTATTGCGATAGTCAGACTGTCATTTTACAAAGATGTCATGGCAAATTATGATAAATTGAAGTACTAACTAGTGTATTAACAGGATATTCAAAACATTATGGTCTTCATCATTAATGATGGGAAGATTACACAGTATCCAATAAAAAGCCTGCACTGATTAATAACACAACCATATTAAACACGCTGTATCACTGATGCACGTTAGAAAAAAATGAAAAAAATGAGATCTAGTTGCTGACCTTTGAACTTCCCCAAATGCTTGAAGTACGCATGGATATTTTCCTATTATTTATGTTTTTTTTTTGTTTAAATAATTTATATATGCAGTATAAAATGGAAGAGTAATGCATTGTTCTCTCTGCCATTGGCATGGAGCTCTTTCTCGGAATCTGTTTTCAGTGAAACGGTGTGCCTGACGTTTTGGGCCCTTCCCTAAGGATGCTGTATAAATGTATGCAAAAATTTAGCAGACTGCCCTGGTTATGATTTTAGTGTCCTCTGCAGTGAGTTATTAGTCGAACTTTTATCACGACTGTCAGCCTGAGATTGTAGACCTGGGAAAATCAACAGGCACTTTGCCCAGTATGCAAATGAGAGACACATAATTTGGACCCAGACTGACTGGTACCCAGCTGCAAGAAAGCGATAGGAGTCACTGAAAGGGCTCCTCATGATGGGCAAATCCTTCACTCATTGAGAGATACTCTTTCGTGGCAATATGCCCGTTTCTCTTGTTATCCTTTTGAAAATGATGGATACCATCAAGAAATTTAAGAATTCAATAGAAATGGTTTGGATCAGTGCCTGAGCAGGAACTCAGGACTGCTGCTGAAGATGCAGCTTCTGAGGAACAAGCAAGGAAAAACAGAAGCTGCAGAGCAAATGTAACACTATCCACCTTCCAGGACTTGACACCACACATATGAATTCTTGTACCACTAACAGCAAAAGTAACAATTGTTACTAATAAATGGTATCCTAAATATAATAATCTGTACATAAAGCAGAATATATGGAGATTCCAGATTGTAGCACACTAAAGGGTGCAGTAGGCTGCCTTCCGGTAAATCAGCAGAACAACAGAATACATAAATGAGAAAGAGATTTAAATAATGTATGATCTCATCAGCAGTGTGATATGCTATGTGTGAACTTATTAAAAATAAGGATAAAACTAATATAGATGAAGCCCCATAGTAATTTCACACATGCATGTGGAGAGTGAAAAGCTACATTATAGAGGTGTGTTTACTATGCAGAATATACCAGCCGTCATATGTAATTTCATTCCTGTGCAATTTACACTTCTGACAATAGAAAATGTTAATTAATTTTTTAATGCATTCCAGTGTACGAACACCACCGCCAACAACAATGATAATAATAAGAAGGAGAATAAGAATTTGTTTTTCAAAGGCAGGAAGCAGTATTTTTTCCATAATAATGCAAATTGTAACTCCCAAGAAACTATGGAAATTACTGGAAACAGTGATGTCAATCAGTTAATCACTGAGGAAAAAATGATCACTGTCCCTTCATTGAGGGGGGTGAGACAAACACAAAAGTTTACCTGTAGCTTGAAAGCTACGTTCAGTGTATATATGTATGCAGTGCTCTCAGAAAGCCTTACTTCAGTAAAAATATTGCAAATTTATTTGTTTATAACAAAAATGTTACTTTATTCATTTGTTTAGAGAAAATATATATCACATTAGAAACAAATAGTACTTAAAAAAATGTTAATTTCAAGTAATAATAAATCCAAAATCCAAACCCAAATTAAAGTTCTAAAAGAGCTATTCTGGGTTAATAAGTTAATTGACAAGCAGTCTCACTGGGTGGGTTTAATTACCTTTGCAATAACATAAATCATTGTGTTTAGTGTTCCTTTGGGAGCCTGTGACTACAACTGCAATTTATAACAAAATGGCAAGAACAGAATGAGTCAGTCAAAAAAATAATTGATACTGAATAAAAAGAAAAAGTCTGTGGAAGATATGTGCAGATAACAATTGGAAGGACAACACTGAATAAAAATGTTAAACATTGTTTGTCATTGGACTTTTTGTTATGAATTCAATTAATGTACAACATTTTTACAGAATTAAGCAAGCAACCCAAAACCTTCTGTGAGCACTGTAAATATCACATAGCATAACTAGGTGTCAGAGTGTAATCTTTTACTTTAAATCATTTCAACATTAAATAATGACAGATCTACACCATTGTGGCCTTAAGTTTAAAGGTAGGTGGGGTTCCTGTAGCCAGAGTGAGCGCAGTTGGTGGCGTGCCGTGTGTGGTGGGCTGTTTCTGCCTTTCGGTAGGCGTCAGATGTTTTAATTGTGTTTTTTTAATTTAATTTAATTATTTGTAAGCTTATTGTGTGAATAGTGACGGGAAAGGTTGGCGGTTCCCGAGTGGGCGTGTAGCCTGGCGATGCCTGGGGTTGGTTCTGCCCTCAGGTACAGTGAGTCCTCCTAGTAATTCCTTTTAAATAGTGAGTGCTGATTCGTTTGGATGATGAATGGGAGGCCGGTGTTGTTAGAGTTACAGAGTGCCGAGTTGGCGTGTGATGTCGGTAGTTGTGAATGTACCGGGACGGGTCGTCTGCAAGCTCAACCTCTAGTGTACGCGGCGAAGGCCGGGACAGGTATGTGTATTAATTTTATGTATTTTAAGTTAAGTGGGTATGTTTTGCTTGTGTTCTTTGGTTTTTTTCATTATTAAACTATGAGCGTCCGCAACTTGCTCACTAGCCATTGGGCTACTGAGTTGTTACAGTATGTTAGCCAGGGACTTAACCACAAACATTAATGTGTGTGTTTGATTCGTAGGTTTATGTGGCTGTGTTGCCCTAATAGCTGCTGTTCTCTATATACAGTGTGAATGTGGTGCTGCTCATAGTTTTGCAATTGTATTAGTTGTGTGTAGGTTTTTTTTTTTTGCCCCTCTCTCTCTACGCTTCCCTTTGTCGCCCTTCCCCTTATCCCTTGTTCGCCTGGGCGCTGGGTGGGCAGAGAACCTACTGGGCCGGGGAGAGGACAATGTGAAAGCCGGGTTTCTTAGTTTGCTCCTTTGCGTGTACTAATGATTGCATGCCTTGCTGTGCTAGATAGTGTGGGGTTCACCTGGTATGGTAGTGGAGCATTGTGAGGTGTACTGTGGTGGGAACTGCAGTGGATATGCAGGACCAATGGGTCCCTGCAGTCGCGTGCGTTAACGTAACCCTGGCTTCTGGTGTGTCCTTTTCTGTGGAGTAGTGGGCTCCTGTTACAGCGACAGGGTGATTGTTTGTTTCCTTTTTCTCCCTTTGTTTTCTGTTTGTTTTGTCCTTGGTTTCTTTTTTTAATTAGAAATCTATTTATTGTTATTTAGAAATGGTACAGTTGCCAAAATGTTAATTTGCTTAAATTAATTCTCAATAAAGATTGTATATTTTTCTACAAATGCTGCGTTTGTATACTTTGTTGGAACTTGGTCTCTTTGCTGGGTAGTATTAGAGATTGGCCAAGCAAAGGGTGGCGTAGTCAGTGTACTTTAAGGGGGGTGCCACATTTGTTTGGTTTTTTTTTGAGTGTGTAACTCTTTCAAGATGGCAGTTGTACTTTGTTTCAGAGGTAGGCTTTTTGCATAACCAATCAATCAACACGTTCCTCCCCAAAGAACTGAAGTACCAAAAAAGTACTCCAGCTGGACTGGAGCTTTGGGTATTGAAAGTTTTGGTACTGGTACTCAAGCAGAAGTTAAAGGGAAAAGTACAGAGTACCGTACCAAAAGTACTGAATACCAAAGGGAGTACCGGCACCTGGCACTGAATACCAAGGAGAGTACAATAATAACGATTACAAACACAACAATGAGTGACATCAAATGGGAGACTCACTCCACCACCATGAACAAATGAGCTCCCAGAAGAATGTTTATCCTCAGACTGCTGCAGAAATGTAAGATCTCTCCCAATGTTCAAACCCACTTCTACTAAACCACTACTGAAAGCGGCCTCACCTCATCTACCATGTACCTATCATGCTCTACTGCAATAAAACACTGCATAGTTATCCCCATTTTCTGTTCTATTTATTGTTGCTGTTTTTTGTGTGTTTGTGTGTTTTGATTACCTATTTTTAACCTTTAAATCTAATGCTCAGTTTTTACTGCCCTGTCTCACCAAGTCAAATCCCTGTGTACTATGTGCATTTGGCAAATAAGCTAATTCTGATAATTCAATAACATACTCACATGACTTATTGGTGATATTTAGCTTACTTTAGTACTGTTGTACATAAGACTGGTTTTGGTCTTGAGACCCCTTTTTTGGGGACTTGGTCTCATTTCTGAATTTTTTTTTTTTAAAACTTGGTCTTGTCTCAGACATAGAGGACTCGAGGTTTTATTTCAAGATCAGTCAAAACCACTGATCAAAATGCCTCTATGTATCACAATGGCTAAAAATAACATCTGTTTCTTAGCCCTTAGAAACCGACAGACCCAAAATACGTAGATTTTCGCACCAATTAATCTCGTAACTTTGGATAGATATAACAGACAGACAAGAATAGCATATCCTTGCAATCCAGAGAAATTTCTCGATCTTGTCGTCCAAGTTGCAACATTGTGTGCTAAAATATTCCAGAATAATCCTGTGTTAGGCGTATATTTTAAACATTTTTCCACGAAAAAACACCTTCAATAATCCATAAACATCTATATTATTCATATTAGATGGAAAATAACGTACATATTTGCTTCCTCAGTGATCCACGCACTAAACATATTTATTTTATACCTTATTTATTAAAAGCCTATACATAAAAGGTTTGTTTGTGGCTAAAATGCAGACTAAAACTGTCCTCCTCAAATTTCACTTTACCAAACACGGCGTATATACAGTATAGGCAGAAAGTCAATAGCGATAAACATTCAGCATTAGACTCTAAACCGTCTGTTTATCCAGTGAATCATGAACTAAACAATGCTTTTCTATTACAGTTTCTTTCAGATGTTATAAAGTATTAAAAATATAAAACCATGTATTGTTGTCTCAGGGTACTTCAAGTTGCCAAATGGAAGCAAAATCAAAGATGTTCACTTACTGTACACCTGGCACTAACCATGTGTTCCTTCACAATGTTAAGCCACAGAAAAGTCCCCAACGAAAACCTCCACATTCCCACATCAGAGACTTTACATTCGTATTTGTAGTGCCTAAATTTTTTTTATACTTGATTAGACTAAAAACTGAGAAATGTCAAAGGCACAACTGTTTTTTCCTCATAAAAGGATATCAGGACTGAATCAGCATTTACACATCAGATTATCAGATTATAACATATCTGAGAAGTTCAGAATGTCCAGAAAATAAAGCGATAGAGCATATGTAGTTAACACATGTTCATGCAATGCAATAATCCAAAAACCAAAGGCATAGAAAAACGCTCATAAATGGATAAAGTTCAAAGGGGTTAACACAGTACTGTGACTGGGTGTAAAGTGGCCTGCTTCAAAGTTCAACCAATAAGGTGCATCTAATTTGAAAAATTAAACGTTACATTTGTACAGAAGCATTTTTTTTTAATTTTAAGAAAAAACATCCATGGATCAAATTATACTCTGACACTGTTATTTGGTCTCGCCCCATCGTGGTGCCCATGCTCCACATGTTCTAGTGTGTTGTGTTATGTAGACTCAAACATTAGTCTGTTTCTGATCTTGACTTGGTCTAGCCTTGCCTTGGTCATGGTCTCATCTCACCATGTCTTGGTCTTGTCTCAGTCTCACCCTGCTTTGTTCTTGATCTCGTCTCTATCTTGATACACTCTGGTCTTGGTAATAACTTTGTCTCAGTTTAGATGGTCTTGACTACATCATTACTCCTTATTTAGACTCATTTCGTCTAAATAATACATTATTATTTTGACATATTGGAACACAAGTGTTTCAGATCTATTTTATGCAAACAGGAAGTGCCACTGATCAAGCTGATGAACAGATCTTTTAGGTAAACCGAATCAATTGAATTGTATCTTAAAAAACTATTACATAGGCTGCAGTTCCAAACAGGCCGATGACATCACGATTATGGGAAGGTCCGTGTCTCGTTGGGCTCATAGGTTTCCGGTATGCCCCTGACTGTGATGTAAATTAAACTGTATTTATTTCAAATAGTGGATTATGCCATCAATGATAACTCGTAATATAAAGACTTTTTTGCCTTAACTTGATCAGAGCAATATTTCACAGATCGGGTTAAGGCCAAAGCAATCTGCTGAAAATATTTCTGCCCACACTACTAGGCAGTAAGGCATTTCAGTTGTACTCTACTGTGCTCCCAAACTGAGATATCATGATAGTGATAGCAAGCTTTTTAGGATTCTGAATCAGACTAATTTCCTGCTCTGCCCTGATTACTTCAAAAGAGCCTTCTATAAATGTTTAAATACACTGGTTTTAGGGGTAAAACAAGTTGTTGAAAGAAAAATGCAATTAGAAACCCAATTAGGCAATTTAACTGGTTCCTTCAGGTTAAAAACAATGTGATTTTATGTACACAAAGGAGTTCCTTAAAGGGGTTTCATTCTGCCAGAGTCTCCTGTAAGCATGCCAGAGAAATTTCTGTTACTGAGACAATTACAACCCTAAAAATATATCACGCATCACACGCTGTTGTTCTGGTATGTCAAATTTGACATACCATCTGTCTCTGTGTTGTGTGGAATGAAAACACAGATGATCATAAGCTTCTTAAATTCAATTAGGGGGAGTTTTTTTAATCAAATTTTCATGTAGATGTCATCTGACAGCATGAATTAGAATATAAAACCCTTAACTTGTCTAGTACAGTAAATAGAGCCCACGGACACATACTACGTGTTTTATATCCAGCATTGGATGAGTTGCCCTTTGACTTACCTGTCTGGCAATATTGCTCAAAAAGTTGCCCTGTGTATCATCACCACACACAGCAGATAAGAGTGTGAAAGCAGTTCATGATACATTTGAAGTCATGGCAGGAAGAAAGGACTGGAGCCATGTCAAGTTGAGATGCACCACAGCTGAAAAGGAAGCTGTCATCATCAAATGTGAAGTAACCTTCTGACATGCTACCCCACAGGCAGGTGCTCATGGGAGTTTTACTTGCACAAAAGTGTTTTGAGGACAAAAGGGAAAATGATTGGTTCAGAGAGGTAACCAGCCAGATTGTAGAATAGGTGGGTCAAAGCAACTAGAGGAGGCAGGACCAACCAATCAGATGTCTTGGACCCTCCTCCTCTACAATCTGATTGTTTATCTCTCTAAACCAATAATTTTTCCTTCTGCCCTCAGAACATTTTTGTGCAAGTAAAATTTCCTTGCAATGGATGGCCCAGACAATTGGTTCTTCCCTCTCCAAGATGGAGGTTCTTCCATCTGCACGCCTTGAAGGCTGCCCTAGCTAGCAGACATGCCATAACACATCACACAGACTAGGTGCTATTTCCTTTGTATCTATATACACGCAGTGCTGTTTTTTGTTAGTTGCTTGTAATATTCACCTGCTACTAAATAAGCATTTAGCTTAACGGCATGTTAATATTTTTGACTATTTTCTCCCACTGGCTACATTTCAACACTGATTCTATCTATGTAAATAATATAGTTGACTTTGAGCATTTCAATCATTTAATTTGATACATGACCAGTAGAATTTACTTTTGAATTGGACATTCTACCAATTAAATTTTGGCATTTTGACATTAATTTTATGATAATGTAATTCCTTCATAAATAAAATAATTTCAACAATTTATTAATAATAAAATGTATTTTTTTTTTCCGAAATCTCTTACGTATCCCACATTTGTAATTAATATAGGAAATGACCAGTTTTTAGTGTCCTTTGGCAATTTGGGTGTACGTATAAGAGAAATATTTGTGAATAAAAGCATCTGTTCAAAAAACGATTTAATATTATCCTCAAAGTCTGAGAAGCAACTATCCCGATTGGAACAGTCTCGGTTTTTCATTCCTTCTGGTAAAAAAAGAATTAATAACATTTAAAATTCTTAAAATTCTCCAGTTTTCTATGAAGATGGTATGTGAGAGATTAATTTTTAATTTCAAGATTTAATTTAAATCTTTTTATGTCCATTGATGAATCCACCATTATAAAAAAGATTTTGAACTACAAGAAATAATGTAGGAAATGCAAAACTTCATTGCATACATAAATCAAAGAACACCCTTCCATTTTCAAGTATGCTAACACTGCTAGAGAAACTTTGCTATTTTACTGTATGCCCCATATGCATTCAGAAATCTGTTTCCTGGCTCTGCCTCCTGTGGTTGATGTATTTCTGCATGATTTTCTGTGGTCACTTTGAGTAAGCACATATAACATCCCCTGAAGTGTACCTGTCAGCTGATGTTCAGTTACAGAGCAAGCGGATAAATATTAAAATATGGAGTAAGTTCCCAGATTGCACGGATTGATTAATATGAATGATATTTAAACAAATGCAAACAATTTGGGTAAATCTGGCATGACAGTTGCTTTGTATTTTGTGTGTTGTCATAAAAATGCACAAAAGAGTTAACATGCTACATTGCTACGTTCTGGTGTTATCAAGATATTACTGGGCTATTCCATGTTTCTTGTCCAAGTGGTCTCTGCTGCACCTTCACTCATTACCTACTGCATACGAGGAAGGAAACTTGGTAGCTACTGGTATATGCCTGTCTTGTAAATGTATATTTCGCTGCATCAACCCATTTTCAGTGCTCCAGTGCTTTTCACGTATATATAAATGTTTACCGCAGTGGATTTACAGTTTTTAAGGGTTGCCCTGCTGAATTTTGCCCTTCCTGCTAGTCATAGGAATTCTCGTTAAAGCTTATAATGCATAGTCAAATAACAGCGTGGCTACATGGTCATCATATCTATATCATTCTGCTAATTAAATAAAATGTCTATTCTATTCTAATAAGACAAAATACAAGATGCATCTTGGAAGCCTTTGGTCTGATCCTGGGAGTGACCACAACAGAGAGGGTTCAAAACACCATGACACCATAATCCATCTGCTTATTCATCCAATTATCTTACCAACCAATCACATGGCAGCAGCGCAATGCATAATGTCATGCAGATACAGGTCAGAAGTTTCAGTTAATGTTTGCATCGAACACCAGAATGGTGAAAGAAATGTGATCTCAGTCATTTTCACTGTGACATGATAGCTGGTGCCAGACTGGCTGCTTTGAATATTTCTGTAATTGCATTTTGGTGTGTATTTTCACACACACAATAGTATTTAGGGTCACTTAGAATGATGCAAAAAAACAAAAAAAATGTCCAGGGAGCAGTAGTTTTGCAGGTGGTAAGGTGTTGGTGATGAGAGTGCTCACGTTTGCGCTGACAGAAGAGCTACGGTAACACAGAGAACCACTTTGTATACAGCTGTGGTGAGTGGAAGAGCATCTCTGTGTGCACAACGTGGTGAACCTTGAAGCAGATGGGCTACAGCAGCAGAAGATCACTCACGGCAGTCACCAGTCACCTCCTCATGGCCAGAATTTACCCGTCTTCTAACAACTACTTCCAGCATGATAGTGAAAAATGTCACACAGTAAGCTTTGTCTCAAACTAGTTTTGTGACCATGACAGCGAGAGTGAGTTCAGTGTTCTTCAGTGGCCTTCCCAGTCAATGGACCTGAATCTAATAGAACACCTTTGTGATGTGGTAGAACAGGAGATTTGCAGCATGAATGAGCAGCTGACTAATCAGCAGAAATCACATAATGCAATCGTGTCAGCATGGACCGGAACCTTAAAAGATTCCCAGCATCTTGTCGAATCCAAACCATGAAGAACATGATTTTTTTTTACGAAGAGAGGCCCCACCCACTATTAGGACATTCTTCCTAGTGAGTGATCAGTGAGGGTACATTCCTGTTTTCGTATATATTGAGGGCACCTTCAGTGATGTACTGATTTCTTCAGTAGCATTCCGAGCAGTTGCATCAGAATCTGCAGGAAAAATTAAAGGAGGATTATTGTAGAGTGGTTGAGTAAGACTGCTGGGGAATCTAGTGGTATTGTTCTGCTATTCTTTAATCTACAGCTCTAATCAGCTGGAGTACTTACAGCTGAGGTTGATTAAGACACTTTATACTGCCAGCAACCCCACTGTACTTTGTGTTTTTTGTAGCCTTTGTATTTTTTGTCCTATCATGCTTTAATTTCCATATATATGTTATTTCCTTTAAGATACTTTTATATTTATAAATGCTGTTTGCTTTTTATAACTAATAAGCCTTTGAAAGCTGTTTCTAAAAAATCATATGAGATCACAACTTCATTTCACAATAGCAATACAGTCACGTAACTGAAACCATGACACATCAGATCCTTAAGAAGTTTTCCATGTGTTTGTGGAATGGACAGATGGAATTGAGAATGATTTTTTAGTGAAATCTAATTGATATTGCAGCAGTATTAACATGCTGGTCCATCCACAGGTAAAATGGACTTTAATCCTCCATTTAAAAAGTAGCAATTAAGAACAATCTCCGGGCCATTTAAAACCAATAGTTCATTTTGAAGTTCTTAAATAAAAAACACAATTTAAGTCTGATCGGAAAGTACCCATCTTTAATATATATTTTACCTTTAATGATACTTTTGATCTCTTGCTGATCGTCTGATTCTCCTGTGTGCCACTCCCACTCGTTGAACTCGTGTGAAATCCCAGTTTCCAGCTGTTTTCAATCCTTTGTAATTGAATCTCTGCGTTCAAGCATATGTCCCCAGTCCTGTCACTGAAGTCTCTTATGTTAGCCTCTGTGCAAAGTCTTTGAGAACCCCTGTATTTCTCTCTCTTACCTGTTAAAATCCCATTCCATGAGCCTATATCTTCTGTACCTGCTTCCCCATTCCACACCCGACATGACACTGCTGAGGTTTTATTATTATTGTGTTTTTTTTGTAACGCTTTCTGGGACAAGTTTCTCCACAGGACCTCGGGACATCAGCAGGCATGTTGATCTACCAATATATGCAGGACGTCTCCATGCAAGAGGCTTAACTTGGTGCATCCACAGGCCCTGAGGGTGGCATGAGCCCCAAAAAGGGAAAAGGAATACAAAAAAATAAACATGATAAAGATAGATGTGTGTGTGTGTGTGTGTGTGTGTGACCCTTCCTTTCGTTGGATTGTGAGGAAAGACATTGAAAACACAGGACTGAGTTCATGACTTAGACAAGCATAGCTATGAATCCAGCAGCAGAGGCTTTAAGCTTTATTACTTTGTATTGATGGGTATAGTAAAGTATATCAATTTTACAAATTGACTGATGAACGCATGCAAGTGTTCAATGCACAGTGATTGGTTTGTTGCTTTAGCAATAGCACTGGGCGATATGTGAATGGGTGTCCATGAAAACTGACTGTTCAGGCAAACACTATGAACTGATTTAACTCTATTAATTTTCAATATAGCTTGGATAGAGTATTTTCCTGAGTTAAGCATGAGCAATTCAAGATAGTAATATTATTGCACATGAGTATTTCTAATAACCATATAATGGAGATTATATGGAACCTCACTCCCCCCAACAGCATAGCCAAGGAAGCAATCAAACAACCCAGTACAATGCATTTAAAACAAAAATGTTAACAGAAAAGTATTTGTCATGTTCTACGTGGATTCATATATGGCGCTTGAAAAGAAAATGGAGCATGTTTCCAATTATTTTTTTCCTCAATCTTAAATTATTCCAAATTAAAAAAAAAATTAAATGATATTTGTGATGGTTATGTAGACTCTCGCTGCTTTTAATATGATCTTGTTTTAAGGATATTACCAGGCAGAGGGGGAAGGAAAGCTTAGGTCCAGAAAATAAAAATCCAGACAAAGATTTTGTTTAAACCAACTGGTTAAATATAAAGAGTCACAGTCACAGTACTCGGTTGAGACAAAATCTTGATCTTCTTTCTGGACCTGAAATATCCACCTTTCTTACTAGGCAGATAGTGAATTTCTTATCTGATTTAAACCTTTCCCCATTTGGACATAGAGAGCTACTCTTTCGGTTTTGTTCCTTACTTTCTTCCACTAAGCTTTTGGTGATGATGGTGTTGCAGAGTTATTGATACGTTTGATAGGGAAATGCCCGGGCAAACTGTGATCAGGCTGTTGTCAAATACCTCCAAGGAGCCTGGCTGCAAATATTATCCTTTTTTGTTTGTGTTACTGATCAGTAAAGCCTTCCATTGAGGTGGACTTTTTTCAGACACTGCCATTTTGTTTCATACCAGTGGTTTGCTGTCAAAAAGTCTCTGTCAGGACAATGGGGGCTTCATTCTGAATGCTACACCACAGCTGAGCTCGCTAGGATTATGACTGAGGTTCACAGCAGACTTGAACTAATCAATGTCTTGGAAAACCAGGAATGATGTTGGATAGCTGCAGGTTTGCATTCCAACACAACATCCAACACAACATCCAAACTGCGCTGCAACGCCATTGCCACTCGGCATGTGAATTCACATATACGTTATAGTTCTGATTAAAATGGGTGCATATTATGAAGCTCCTGCATTAAAGATACAATATTGAAGGGGACAAAACAGCTCTGTAATTAGAATTTAGAATTAGAATTTAGTGTTGTATTTAGCGATAGTGAATTCAGTTCATTAGAGTGTAATGTATTAAATCCAGAAATACATTATCCATAACAACTTATCCGGTACAGGAATATGTCGAGCCCAGAGCCAATTCCGGAAAGCAAAGGACAGGCAGTGGATACCGTAAATAGGATGGCAATCCATCACTGGCTACACACTTACATTCTTCACCAATTTAGAGGCAATTCGCTTAAACCTAGGAAGCCAAAAAGTCACCCAAACATCTCTTTTCTTTTGTTCTATCTTCACCTATAACCTTCTGCCAACTGTATAGTACATGTCTAAAAACCATAATGAACCATTGTTGTAATGGTATGAATATTTACCATTCAATTTTCCCTAGTTTCGATTAAGAAAATCAAGTCTGGTGAGACATGAGGAGAACCTGAGATAGCGAACCATGTCCTAAAATTAGGTCTGCACCAACAGAAGTAAACCTTGAAGACTAGGATGTTTAATGTTCTTAGCAAGGTCCCTCAGATCACCCTGTAGAGGCCAACAAAGGAAGGTTGACTGTCCACTTCTCATGGATCTTTGTACAGGGTCTTGGTGCTGCCACCTTGTGAACAGAACTGGCATGTCACAGAGACCCACCAGAGAGACAAAATGTACTGTAGTTGTTCCTAACTACTATATGACTAGCATGATAAAGGACCAAAAGGAGAAGTCCTAAAAATCAGAATTTGCAAGTTTGGACTTCTTTGTTTCCTGACACTGATCAAACCATAGCTTCAAATAAAGGCATTCAGGGCAAGCAAGGACAAGCTCTGAATGTATAGATGAGGTACTGCAGATCAGTCTGTCATGAGCAATGCTACACTGACCAGGCTGTGGAGGATATGATTAAGCCAGTCCCAGTAGCCTAATAGGAAATATACTTTTGCACACTAACATCTATCTGTGGTAACTGCCATGAGAAGACCCCACGAAGCCCAGCAGCAGAACTGACTTCCCAGGTCATGCCGGCACCTCAGGGCACTTGGAGTAGAAATTGTAGAATATAAGGATACAAAAAAGTGATGAACTTCAGCCCTCTGCAAATGCTAAACTGCAGATGCTCCCATGCAGGTTCAGGCTGACTAGGTAAGGCGTTGAAAGGGAGGTTGGGCAAGGATAACCCATCTTTTCTCATAAAAATAATGTCACACCATATCTCACCAGGGATTTGATGTTTTTTTTCCAGTCCTCCATCAGCATTTCTTGACCTCCACAATACCCAAGTGTCCATCATACTGTATGCCATGCTAGATGTGTGCCTGGAGATTCTGTAAAATCACCATGCAAAGCCCAATAGCAGGTGAACTCTACTCTGACATGCTAGCAGGGAGCTCATTAGGAATCTTAGCAGGGCAACTTTTTTGAGTATAGGTAAAAAGTTTGGAGAGCCTAGGGCCCTGTGCTTCTCTGGCCCTAGCTGGAGCTCCATCAGGGAGGTGGCCTTTCACAATGAGGGCAGCATCTTGAGGATTTCAGGTTACTGGAGCACTGGTGAAACTGTCCATCTGAAGAGAAAACGCAAAATCTTATTGACAGCAACAAAAATAGGCTTCTAATACCTATTTAACACAGTTGTTACATACAGAAATTTGTAAATCAGAAGGTGCCAGAACGCAAAGGGCATTAGAAAACAGAAGGGTCACGAGGCAGGGACAGGTCCCAGAAAGCCAAGGACCCATGAGAGCAGAGGGGTAACGATACGGGTGCAGGTCCCGGAACACGAAGGGCACATGACAATGGAGGGGTAACGATGCAGGCACAGGTCCCGGAACGCAAAATGCATATGAGAGTGGAGAGGTAACAAAGCAGGCGCAGGTCCCAGAACGCGAATGGCATATAAGAGCAGAGGGGTAACAATGCAGGCACAGGTCCCGGATCACGAAGGGCACATGAGAGCGGAGGGGTAATGATGCGGGTGTAAGTTCCAGAACACGAAGGGCATATGAGAGCGGAAGGGTAACAGTGCAGGCGCGGGTTCCGGAACGAGAAGGGTATATGAGAGCGGAAGGGTAACAGTGCAGGCCCCACAACACGAAGGGCACATGAGGGTGGAAGGGTAACGATGCGGGCGCAGGTTCCAGAATGCGAGGGGTATATCAGAGCGGTGGGGTAACTATGGGCGCAGGTCCCGTAACACGAAGGGCACATGAGAGTGGAAGTGCATTGATGCAGGCGCAGGTCCCAGAACACGAAGGGCACATGAGAGCGGAGGGGTGACGATGTAGGCCCAGGTCCCTGAATGCAGACAAAACGTGGAGCAGAAAACATGCCATGTATTTTTGTTAAATAAATCTAGACTGATAAAGTACAGAAAATTGTGTGAAAATTGGTCTAAAAATGAAATACATGCTTTTTTAAAATGTTATGCTGTTGTTTCTGCTTAACTGGAGAGCTGCTGGATACACACAAATAGGTGCCAGAATGCAGAGAGGTCCCAGAACGAGTTCCAGCAGGATCCAGCACAAATTAAGTACTGGTTATCTATGATAAATATAGCTGAATCAATACCACCAGATAATATTAGCAGTGAACATTTACTAGGTTAACAAAATTTGCTACATCAGACAGCCCACAGACAAACAGCCCACGCATAAGTCTAATACAAGCACAGTATGTGTATTTCTTCAGTGTCTTTGAATTACTCAACAAACAAGAAAACTAATAATTAAAAGAAAATCTCCCATCTGTCCATTAGATCCAAGTGCCATTCAATCGCTTAAATAATCCGTGGGAGTAATTAGTATGGTAAACACATCTCCATCTTCATGCAGTCATACCTGAGCAGTCTCCAGGTAATATAAGAAAACATAATGTTAACTTTCACTCCTCCGCCAATGACACACAAATATACATTTCAGTTATACCTAATGACAACTCCTCTATTGTCACTTTAGCTCACTGCTTTAATGAAGTCAAGACTGGAATAGGTGAAGATTTTCTATTACTTAGCAGGAAGACGAGGGCCCAGACAGGGGTGCTGTCATTTCAGCACTCAGCCTGCATGGAAGGTTTAGACTTTTACCTCAGCATTTTGGCATGTAATCTTGGCATCATTTTAGAAATAAACCTCCCGTTCAAATTTCATGTTGATGAAATGTTTAATGTCTGCTCGCTATACTTATACATGTAACACATTGCCAAGTTAAGGTGTGTCTCACTCTTCAAGATTCTGTGAAAATAATAAATGTTTTTGTACACAGCAGGTTTGATTACTGTAAGCCTCTACTGTCGAGGATCATTCAGGGTATTCAAAATGCAGCAGCTGGTTGTTACCAGAAGCAAAAAGCATGAGCATACAAGCCATGTTCTGTGCTGACTTACTGGTAGCTACAGGAATGGCTCCGAAGCCCTGTTACTTACATATGAGGTGTCAAAGGCCAAGAAAACGCCTGTTTAACTGAGCTAATTGATGTTTACAGTCATAATTGTGCACTTAGGTTGCATAACATTGGTATCAGTACTACTGCAGAGTCTATCAGGGAAGAGCTTTTGCTGATAAAGCCTTTAGCTACAGGGTCTCTAAATTACGCAATAATCTGCCACTTTATGTATGAGATGCCAAGTCAGTTTTAGTTTTTAAATGTCAACTGAAGACCTGCTGTTATTGTAGTCTAGCTGACCTGCACCTTAAAGCATTCTACAGTTGGAGGATTTTTACCTCCTTCGGAGTATTTTAGTTCCTCTTGTTTGTTGTCTTTAACTTTGTTAGACTTTGTTGTTTTATTTTCTTGTATCATGAAGAATTTAGTATCCAGGAACTAATCGCATATATACCTGTATCTCATGCAACTATCACTATGTAATATTAACAGAATTCAATTACTGTAAATGTCTCATAATAAAGAAAACTGTGCCATCGTTTGCAGGCCCGTGTGCAGGATAGAGCTTTAACTTGGTTCACCAAATATTTCTGTGCTGAGAGGCAAAGACTATGGGCTGTTCCATGGATAACACAGATCCTGCCATTGCAGCTGAAGTGTCACCAGGCAAGATGGTGAGGTACTGTAATAGCACAGAACAGGGAGTATGCGACTTCCACACGGCAAGGCCTAGTAACCTGGACTGAGATGCCTCAATGTTCATCTAGAGCCGACCGAGGCCATCAGCCGTGTGGGAACCCCACAGAAAATCTTGGACATTCTGTGCCCAAATACAATGCGGTCGAGTCAGACGCACGTCCCAACGATGCCAATGAAAAGAAGATATAGCTGTCTGGAAGTAGCTAGGGGTAGAACTAAGTCCAAAAGGTATTCATGTATACTAGAATACTCCAGCATGGGTAAAAAAAGTTTCACGGTCCTAGCTGTCAGAGCAGAGAGGGATCTGCAAGAATTCCTGACTGAGGTCTAAGACGTTGTAGTTATAGAAGTGAGAGCTAAGTTGGGAGTATCATGACAGGGACTTGGGGAGCTCAGTTAAAAAATACATTTATTGGTTTTCACAAGTAGAGTCTTAAAGAGAGCACTCCAAACTGGGGCATCCATCCACAAGGCCAAGCTTTTTGCCCGCTGGCTCCTGAGATCATCAGACAAAGCAATACAGGAAGGAGGTAAGCAATGACATTAGGGTGTGCAGGGTAGATGGGTAGCTTTGAAGGAGGCACACAGAAAGCTCACTGAAGCATAGAGGACTGGAGAAGCAGACACTGCCAACAGGAGCCAAGAAACACGGCTGAAAGACAAAACTCAGAATAACCAGAACAAAGCCAAAAGCAAGGTGCCAGCTGGCAAGCCCAGCAGCTGCAGACCTCCAGGTAATCAGGACTATGCACCCAGGAATAAGATGCTGGCTAACCAGGACCAGAAACTTGAGACAACCAGAACCATCCAGAACAATGGACCCAGACACAAGACGCCAACATGTAAGACTGCAAAGCTGGTCATAATGCTGACATCACTGACCAAGACCTAAGAGTAAAACACAAATACGCTGAACCCAACCCTACAGACTAGACTCAGGAACTCAGATGGAAAAGACAGCATCAGTGAACAAGCCTGGGACAGTAGCAGACCAATAGATGGAAACAGCCATCCATTTTAATGATTGAGATGGATATTTTGCCAATAGAGGCTGATTGAGACACAGAAAGGTATACATTGATGAAAAGCTACTTATACCGTAGTAGGGTGACCACCTAGTCCATGTCAGGAGGGACACTATGAGCTACTTCGGGTTTTACAAACTACTTTCAAACTGAAAGGCTCCTGTGTTTGGCTAAATAGTTCAGCTCTTCTTGTGCTTGACTGGTTTGTTTCCTTGACTGAAAGACTCATCCAGCTGTTTCACATTAACATTAGTGACACATGCATGATTATAGGAGACTGACCAATCAGCACAAAGTAAGTCATCAGTGCTTAAGTGAAATCTGGGTCCTTTTAATTGAAATGGTAGTTTATAAACCCTGTCGTAGCTCATAGTGTCCCTCCTGACATGGACTAGGTGGTCACCCTATACCATAAGCATATTCAACACATTGACATAGCAGCTTAAATTTATAGCAAGATAGAAATGCATAGAAGATGAGGTTCAGCAATGCAGGCTTGAAAGGCCTCATGGTTTGGGTAGCAGTGTAGTTTGCAGGAGGGCAGAGGGAGGCGCTGACACTGCACAGTTAGTTGAGGCTGGGTGACAGACATTGGTAAATGTCCCCAAGTCCTAGTTGCATGAGAATGTGTGCCAATTCCCACAACACTTTTGCAGGGGTTTGCATGATGGGTGAGTAGGATGGACATCTGCACTGTAATTGAGGGCAACTGTTTTGTAACCAGTGAGGAAAGACAGTGGACATGTGAAATGCTATTTACATAGCAGCAGAGATATCCCCTCTGTCACTAAATGGATCCCTGATGAAATTTACCTACAAAGCCTCAAATTTCTAAAAGCCTGAGCTGCAAATTATCCATGAATGGTTGTTTTCACTGACCTGATTGCTGAAAATTCAGCAGAGGATGGCACTCTGGAGGGTGTGAAATGTAAGCCCAAAAGAGCAATAGTGTCAGCTTACTGTTCTGCGGCTCCAAGCCTTTGAAAAATATGCTCCTCTTCCATCCCCAGGCAATGAACAAGCTCAGCCTTTTGCATGCATCACTCACAGCTTCTAATCCTCAAGCAGCCAGGTCATTTCTGTGGATCTGAGTCAGGGAGTCCAGGGAAGACAAGAGAAGGAGGCCCTGGCACCAATGAAAGTGCCATCCGTGTCCCCGAAGTGCCATAGTAAAACACACAAGGCAGAGAATCACACAATAAACTTCTTTTTATTCCACTTTGCACCTTAACACATTTCCAGTTTCCCTGTAAAAATGCACACCACCACACTGATGTGAGAGATGGTAGGCATATGTCACACTTGGATATTGATGTGAGGAGTAATTGTTAAAAAAAAAAATAAACTGAAAACATATCAAATATATTCACCAGGAACAAATCAAGTGACAAAAGATCATTTAAGTATCAGTTGGTTATAACAAACATTTAAGCTCAAAAGATTTTCAATCATAGGTTTTGATGGGCAAAGGACAGTCTGCGATGCAGCTAGTGCTGCTATAGCAGTATAACTGAACTGGGGCATCTCCAGTTCTGCCAGAAAAGCAGGATGGTTACAAAATAGTGCTGAGGTACCATTCACAGATATAAAGCCAGAATAACAGTAACTTATGATGGAAAGGCAATTTAAGCGACTTATAGACGGCTGTATCAAAGGCTATGTGTCAAAATGTGCGGTACGTCACTAGATTCTCTCAGTGTTCTACTGACATTTGGATGAGCATCCATTTCGAAATCAATAGGTGCATATGAATTTGTGATATAATTATCTTCTGGTAACAATATATTGAACAGAATTTGGTATCCTTTACCCATCCATTTTTTTTTTCATTATTTATAAAAAATAACTGATAGCTTAGGGGAATATGCATGTTTTTCTTCTGATTACCAAATTTGTATTTATTTATTTATTTTAATAAAGGTCCTGCACTCAATTTTTATGGAATAGTGAATATATAACATTTTGAAGTTAATAGCAATTGAAAAGTTTATAATGTTTAAAACTACCATATTCAAATTAAAAGAGACAGACAGAAATTGAGGAGAGCCCGATTTTGAATCCTTTCTCATTCCCATACTAGACAAAGAGTAACTCCCCAACTTATTAAGTTAGTAAAATGAAATAATATCCAATACACTGTTGCCTTGGCTTCCCCTGTGACCACAGCACAGGGACAGCTTTCCTCTAACTTATGAATATCTTCTGGCTGCAATTTTATACCTTATTCCTCAGTCTAAGCTGTACATGTCGTCATGAGCAATGAATCAGACATGAACTGTCAAATCTGTTGTCTTGTAAATACCTGCTCTTGGATTTCCTTTGTTCACTGGTGCCATGGCACATCATTTCATTTACAATAGAAAAAAAGACATGCAGCTCTGACTGTAATATCTTTAAAGCATATATTAAGATACCCATAAATAGATAATGGATGTTTTCAAATTAATGACGGATGTTAGAAACTACAGAATTTGTAACATTTACAGTAGTTTACTGCTGTACTCTGTTTACAAGTTATCTCTTGGTTTATACAGCATGTAGAATGCAGAGAATGCTAAAGCAGTGCTTCTCAGTCCGGCCCTCGAAGACCCCAAGACGGTCCATGGTTTTCCTCCCTCTCAGCTCCCTGCCAGATAGTCCAAATATAGGTCTCTACAGGAGTGGGAGTATTGAAATGTTAGTGGGTGTGTTGAATGGTTTGTGGGCGGGTCATACAGTTAGTGTGTGTGTGTGTGTGTGTGCGTGTGTGTGTTTGTCAAAAGGTGGGCGTGTCAACAGAAGTAGGGTGTGGTAAAGAGGGTGGAACCACGCACATAACTTCCTTGGTGTTTTCTGGAAGTATGGCAGTAAGTTTTAACAAGCATAGGAAATGTCTTGTGCTCTATGAACAAATACGAAACAGGCATTTAATTATAGATTTCTGTTAGTCATAGCCATTGCCTGACCTAAATGTCTGGTAAATGTTTTGTCTCTTTCTGAACTAATGTTTATTGACAGCATTTTCAGCCAATATAAATGACGCTCTGGTAGACCCACTCTATTGCACACGTCACCTTTCCGCACCTACACCTTCTGACTCACATCTCATAGGGTCCACCTGAGCTGGGGAGAATCGAAAACATGCACTGCCTGAGGGTCCCTGGGGGGTCCCTGAGGACCCGGATGGGAAACACTATGGAACACATCGCCCTGCCAATAACCATTATAGACATTATTACAGTACCTTATACTAATATTAATATATGACTATTTTTCAGTAAATTTAATTAAGAGTAAATTTATGATAAATGGAATAGTAGGAAGAAGGAGCCCCATCACATTACATTCATGTTCAGATGATAAATGAAATCATCTCAGATCATCTGAACAGCAGTGTCACAAACAGCGAGACCCTCTCTCTTTTCATCAGATAGCCCTAGTGAATGTCTTCCATTTACCTTTGACAACATCATTTTGGTCTTTCCATATTATTTTGCCCTATGCTGTAACCACATTGACCGCAATTGAAAACATAGCCAGAAATAATGCAACAGCAATTCATGAATTGTAATAATTGTTGCATTTTTAATTACAAGTAGTATCGCAAGAAAAGCTCTCCTCTCAGTAAAACACAACTAATACTATGTATGTATTATTTAACGTATTTTTATATCTTGTCTATTGATTTACCTGTAACCAGGTCTGTTCTGTCTTATTTAAATTATTTAGCACATATCAGCAGTGCAGTCAGATTGCCAGTCTTTCCCTCATTCCAAAGCTATAGGATCATGCTACAATTATATTAGATGTCAAAAATACTGACATTCCTCACTCTCAAGTGAAACCAATGAAATTCTGCAGGTTTCAAAGATTTCAGCCTAATTTATTGCTGCCTGATGGAGCATCACCCTTCAATTCTGACATAAGGAGCTAATTGAATAACCAATAGATTCCATGAATTAAGGGTCAGCGGTTAAAATACTGTCTGATATGCTGATCCATTTGTTCTTGAGAAGACCAGAGAACTAAATCCTTGGGTCATTACGTGCAAGTGGAAGGACTCGAAGGCAGGCATTTGCTGAATAAAGAGGGATTATTGGGGTTGAAACAGGGACAGGGAAAAATGAAGGATCACGACGGGGCAAAATGGGAAGACGAGTATTGGGAAGTACACAGGCAACAAGGGGACTCGTTTCGATGGCCAGACTGGGGCTGATGAGACAAACAGGTACTTAAATACAAAGATTAACCAGAGCCAACAATCAACAGGCTGGGCTCCCGTGTCAAGGAGGAGACGGGAGGGTCAGGAGGACATGACGAGCGAGACGTAACACCTTGTAATCAGACCTATTAAGAAATATTGCAGAATTAAAATGGTTTGTGTAGAATGTGCAACACTAGAAGGTGAGAAATGACTCAGACTAGGATTTAAATTGTAATCTGTAGACATCTTTGAGGTGACATGCAAGCCCCTCCCTGGGGGTTGCGGCTGGCTGCCAGCTTACATAATGAATGTGACCACAATGGTGAGAGATGTATCAGCGGTTCAGCCTGTAGGGTTGCTGCAAAGCAATAATGAGCACTGTCGAATCCATCAAGGTCGATGGTTAGAGTCAGCCCAATACTTCATTTCTCAAGAAGAATTATGCTAATTGGTGTTACTTCCGACTGTCAATTTGTATTTGAAATGTAATATATATGTTTAGTTTAGGGATTAAAAAATTATTATAGAACTCTTTGTCTTAAATTTACTTACTTTAATCGATTAATGATAAACTGTTTTACACTAAGAACTATCACCTGATTACATTACTTTTGGGGGGGACACAGATAACGCAGCAGTAAACTCTTATTTAATGTATGTGGGTTAATTAACCAGAAATGATGTGTGTTATGTACTAATCACATGTTTGTTCTTCAGTAATGAATCATAGCCTTTCATATGTTTCATACATTTGCTTTATTTGCTCATGATTTGGTCTTGAGTAGTAATTAAGTAACTAGGTTACTTGTGTTACCATTTCACGCCTCTTAGTAAGGAGAACAGCACATACTAAGTGTTTGTACCTTGTGAAACCCACACGCCTTACTGTCATGTAATTGACCTTTAGTGGTTCCAGACAATGTAAATGCTTTTGCTAAAGCTCACCTTCGATACAAACACAAGCCTTTGTGAGTCGCTTTCCTTCCCACGGGAAGAATACAATATATAAGGTCTATAGATTGATCCATTCAATTTGCTGCATATTATGCACAGAAAACTGCTGCAAAACTGACTTGTTTGTCAAAGGTGTTACTCTCAGTTTTAATACTTTGAATTCCCCAACAGAGTTTTGCAAGCAAATCCTATACCATGGTCTCTATTAATTTTTAAAATTACGATCGTTATGCATATACAATGTATATCGATGTGCAATAACATACGTTATGCAATAACAAAAAAACGTATCAACTGTACGAACCAAAGCTCACACGGTAATCAAGAGGTACCTGTATACCTCGTTCGATCATAACATTAAAACCACTAACATCCATCCATCTATTTTCTGAAACCACTTAATCCCAACTGGGGTCACTGGAGCCTATCCCAAGAACAATGGCCGCAGGCAGGAACCAACCCTGTGCAGCCACCAACACACCGCAGGGTGCACACAAATACAGGGCCAATTTAGACACACCAATCAACCTATCCTGCACGCATTTGGACCGTGGGAGAAAACCAGAGCTCCTTGCAAAAACCCACGTGAACACGGGGAGAGCGTGCACCACACAGAAAGGACACAGGACCAATCCCAGGACCCTCTTGCTGTGAGGCAGCAGCGCTAACCACGGCACCACCACAACCACTAACACATGAAAGGAAATAATTACCGCAGCACCTGTCAAGGGTGTCATTACATATTAGGCAAGTGAACAATTAGTTGTAGATGTGTTGGAAAAATGGGAAGTAGGATCTGAGCAACTCTGATTGTGATGACATATGACTGAGTCATAGCATCTCCAAAATGGCAGGTCTTGTGAGGCTTTCCCAGTATGCAGTGGTCAGTCCCTACCAAAAGTGGTCTAAGGAAGGCCAACCAGTGAACTGGCAACGGGTCATTGATGCGCATCTGGAGCAAAGGTAGCTTGCCTGGTTTTAATGCTATGGCTGATTGTTGTAAATGTTGTAAAAGGTCTGACAACAAATTAAACACTCTGATGTCCTCTGAATCACACCATATGATGTAGATCAGTTGTCTCCAACCATTTTTTACGGTTTTTATATGTGGTGAGTTACCGAATCACAATGAGCCTCCTCTGTGTATTTTGCTGACCAGAAGTTGGAGGTGTTGCGGAGTCATCTTGATAATTGGAAATTTCATTGTTTCTGTTCAACCTGCCTCATGTGAAATTGAAACTACATGGCAAGTTTTTGTTTCTTGGGCTCAGTTATATCCAAACCACTGATCAGCAGAATCACCCTGTGAAAAGTTACATCACTGAACAGCTGTTCATGGAGAGAGTACATATTCATTTGGGTAGAGAAGAGATAATTTGAACTGTTAAAGGTGATGAGGCAAAGCCTATGAAGATCATAAAAACATCAAGTAGGGGGTGGAGTTTAGAAATGGGATCTTCCAGGGGAGGGGGTGTGTTGGAAGAGTGTGGGACAGAAAAAAATAGCTGTTCTGGAAAGTGATGCTTTATTACGTGCATTGGTCAGGGTCATAGTTAAAGGTCATTAACTTACTTGTGGAAATGAATTACAACTACTAATGAGATATTAGTGGGCTTATGACCAGCGGGATAGTCTCCCTGGCCGGGCTTACCAGCAGCAGTATAATCTCTCCGGCCGGGCTTATGGGTAGTGGGATAGCCTCCCTGGCAAGGCTTACAGGTAGTGGGATAATCTCCCTGGCTGGGCGTATAGGTAGCGGGATAGTCTCCCTGGCCAAGCTCAGGGCCAGCAGAATAGTTTCCCTGGTCGGGCTTATGGTGAGCAGGATAGTCTGCCTGGCTGGGCTTAGTGGCAGCAGGATAGTCTCCCTGTCTGGGCTTACCGATAGCAGGATAGTCTCCCTGGCCGAGCTAAGGGGCAGGAGGATTGTCTCCCTGGCCAGGCTTACTGACAGCAGGATAGTCCCCTGGGCCAGGCTTACAGGTAGCGGGATAGTCTCCCCGGCTGGGTTTAAGGCCAGCGGGATAGTCTCCCTGGCTAGGCTTACGGGTAGCGGGATAGTCTCCTTGGCTGGGCTTACCGACAGCAGGAAAGTCTCCCTGGCCAGGCTTACGGGCATCGGGGTGGTCTTCCTGGCCAGGTTTTGGGCAGCGGGGCAGTCTCCCTAGCTGGGCTTACAGTTTTGCATATGTGATTTTTGCAGGTGGAAAAGACCTTGAAGGAACCGTCACCTGCTTACTGATTTTTTTTCCAGTGTTCTACTAAATTTTCTTAAGTAAAATTCAAGTTATGTGTTAAAAGGAATTAGATGCTCAGGCAGCTGTCCTAAAGACACAATAACTTGACCCATCTATTCTTATAATGAATAATTTGAAGGGAATTAACAAATCACTCTTTGAAATTGTGAGCAAAATAAATATTTCTCATATTTCCTGTAATTGAAGTAATAGGTTGGCAGCATAATGCAGTACAAAACCTCGCAATTTAACCACTTTGGACAGTTAAAATACATGTTTTAATTAATCTGTTAGTGCCCAAAGCGCAAGTTATTTAGTGGATGTGACATTCTTACCACATTTCATCTTGTTCTCATTCAGTATTTTCTTAGGTAAACACCCCAAAACCATAAAACATCTGAAAATACTTTTGCAACAGCTGTAAATGAGGTCAGAATCTCAAATACCAAGAGGTCATAATTACCTGTTCACAGGAAAATTCTCTCTCAAGGATATATTTTATTTTCTCCTCAGTCCTTAGTCCTCTGCACTTTTACTCAAAGTCAGTTTTGATAATGGGTTAGGAAGCAGTGCTTTATGAGTTGAGTCACTAAAGGACAAAGCAATATAACATGGAGTGCACATCTATGTTTAAAAATAGGGAAATATGAAATAGTTGAATAGGAAAAAATGTTATAGCGTATTTTCATAACTCTTCTATGTAACAAGCTACCTTTTCGGGTAAATACGTATTTATGCCATCTTAAAACCATTAATAATGTGTTTTTATTTGTTCATCAGTGAAGGGCAGAATAGTGCCTGCACGTTTTCTCAGAATAATAAGAGAGGCATCACAGTAATGTGTACTGCTAAACCTTAATTTAAAGCAACATGCAATTTTCGCCCATTAAATCAGCGTGCATCATGGGAAGAGGACACTAACGGCATTTTTGTTTGTTGCTGTAATACCGGGAAATGCTGACAGAATGGTACTATTTACCTCATGACTGTCGTGTGGATGTGCTTGTGTGTTTTGGGGCTCAAACATGCAAAGTAACTTTGTTATAAAAATCCCACCAAAACTTATTAGATGCTATATTGACTTATTTGCACTCCCTCGCCTGCCGTATTTATTAAAATGAAATATTTTATGTGTAGAATCCATGGGGAATAGTGGCTAAATCCGAATGGGGCCTTAGAGCATCCCAAACCCTGCTGACTTAGACATGCACACACAGGCATGGAGACACAGAGCACAGTGATGCATCCTTTGCTTGCTTCCTTTCCCCGTCCTTCCTTAGGCTGTGCTGCTTCTGGGCAAAGTGACAAGTCTTTGAGTGTGTGAATTGTTCACGCTGTATGTGATAATCTCTGCCTGCCAGGCCTAGGTGTCTGGAGGAGGGCCGTGTTTCATCGTGTGTGAGTGTGTAATATTTTTTATCTATATTTACCTACCTTTCCTCCTGCTTGTTCCTTTGTCCAGGAGCATAAATGCAGGTAAGGACCTGGGTGAAGAATAAGATAAGTGCCGTCACCACCTACTGCTTGCTTTACAAGATAATTGATTGGCATTTTAATCACAGTTCATGTTTCTAGAATCCTGGGGGTAGCTTGGCATTGTTTGATAGCTGATAAATTTCTGCTGTTTTGTTTTTTTTTTAAAAAAAAAACTTTCTCTTCATTTGTTTATTAAATATATTTTAAACATTGTTAAGATTATATGATCCACCCATATTATATCTAATTATCCTGGTCAGGATCGCAGGGGGGTTACGTGATGAAATGTCAGACATGTTGCACCGTTTTGGTATCTAAGTCACACGATAAAGGAGAAAAAAGATACTTAGTGCCAAGCCTATCGTGAGATATCAATGCATGATGTCACTGAGTAGAGCGTCCATTTGCAGGGCCTGTACAGGTGGCATGACGATAACCATGAAAAAGGGGATTATTTGAATAATCAGGGTTTGTTTCCTTACACCTACTGTACCTGTGGAGTCCCTCCTTGTGCCCTAAGCAGCGTGGGAAGAGCAGTTCAAAGACGGATGTTACAACAGTGCATGTCCTTCTTCCATTCTTACTGGCCAAAGGTTGGTAAAGGTTTCTTAGTGTTTTCTTGTTGCCTTGTATACATAGTATGATGAAATTCATTCCCCTGTAATTCTCACAGACTGTCGGACCTAAATCAAAATAAGTATAGCAGTTGATAATAAATACAGTAAGCAATACATGGCAGAAAATAACACTGTGGGAGACAGACAAACACTTAGCGTACTTACATGCAAGAGGTGATAAAATTTCAATGTTGCAAGTAAAAGTCCACAAAAAATATGCTAAAAATCAATATCTGGAGTATTTACACACACCATTCCACCACTCAGAGGGCAGGAAGAGAACAGAAGGGCTTTTCTGAATCTCTTGAAACACAGCATTTGAGCTTATTAACAATGAATGCATTTACATCAGCTTGTACCATGGGATATACTTCAAATACAGCGCTGTAAATACAGCAATCCTTTCTATTTTCCTGATGGGCCATTACATTCAGAGAAAAGTTGAAACAAGAACGCAGACTGCTCCTGATGCATTGTAAGCTATAAATACTTAACATGCAGTTAGATTGCTTGTCTATAGCCATGCACGGCAACTGAAGGCTACAGCATTCATCAGAGTTACTGAAAAGAAAAAGACCTTTTACTGCAGTGATGATTTGGTTCTGCTCGGCATTTTCCAGACTCACAACAGACAGAACATTGGTTTCCAGTCCAGCTAAATGCTTAATTAATTAGGTTTGACTGAGCTGTTGATTGCATGAATCACATAAAAATCTGAAATGGTAAAAATAAATAGAAGCATGCGAAATCAAATGTGTAAGCGGAAGACCCACTGTGACTTGTGAATTGTGCCAAACCAAATTTTTGGCAAGAATAAGTGTCATGGTGACCTAGACCTGCACAGTGTTAATAACGACATGGTATGTTATGCACATGCATGTCACATCGCAAGGAATGTGATAGTCAGCTAGGTTGATATTAGGCTTGGGCAGAATCTCATTTTTCATATTGTCATGTCGTCCACACATTATTCACCATTATATGATATTTTGACGGTATTTTCAAAAGCAACACCATTCCCATATTTTGAAATGGTGGTGATAAAATTTTGCCAAATGGCACATTCTCTTGCAGAAACACAACCAACTTATAAGATCCTGCTTTATTGCTAAATTATAAAATTCATTTACAAATCACAATGATTGTTTCTTAATTGCAATCCAAACTGCTCCAAAAAGAAGAACTTGGAGCTGCTTCAAAGCTGCTTTAAAGTTCAGCCGGCAGAAAAGCAGAGTCAGATTGTAATTCAGTTGTGGTGATGCTGTTTGGAGTCACACTAAATGTTACAATGTATCAATGACTAATAGCAGCACTAAAACTCTACATGCATCCATGCATCCATCCTCCAACTGCTTACCCTGAGCAGGGTCCTAAGGGCGGCCTAGAGCCCATACAAGGATGCAGAGGGTGTGACACTGAGGATGCCCCAGATGGATGCCAGTATATCGTGGGACATGCATTCAGTCACACTATGGTCAAATTACACTTTACAAATTCACTTAACCTGCATGTTTTTGGACTGAGAAACCAGACCAGCCAGAATGAGCCCATGTAAATACTGGGAAAACATGTAAACTCTTTACACACACAGGGCTGGTGGCATGAGCTGAAACCCAACTGCGGAGATGTGAGCCTACAGTAGTACCCACTTAAGCGCCATGTGGCAAGATAACTGCTACACCTCTGTTCAAAATAATCATAGTTAAATAGCACCCATTCGTTTTTGTTATAGCACAATAAAAGAGTGTTTTCTTTTCACTTCAGAGCAAAGGAAAGAAAAGTGTACTGAGCATTTATGATGTAACATCCTGTAATGGCTGAGATTTTGGCAGGCTGTTACCTTCAGGACTTACATGCAAAAGACCTGTCAGTGACAAGGAGTAGGAGACAATCAAAAATGAGAACCAGGGAGGGATAACTAGGCTAAGGAACCGCATTATGAATGCGGGAGAGCAGGACAGATATCCAGCCATATTAACAGGAGCTAAGGCAGCGGCTGCATTAATCAGGTCGATCCAGACATTCATAGTCGATTGCAACAATCAGACTCCCCCCACCTGATTGGTCGGCAAAAACTACCAATGGCTGGTCCACAAAATTATTTTCTTTGTAAAAGATATTTGCACTATTAATTTGGTTAGAGTGCACAGCGCTTAGTTAAGGAACTGGCCATTGTCGGAGTCGCAGGCTGTAGCTAAGGGGGTTGGAACGGCCGCATTGGCTAACTGGGAGAATTGTTTGATTTGTGGTAATTAATGTTTTGGTTTGTTGCCTTTTCTTTTCACCTCTCCAACTTCAACACCTTCCAGTTCCCCAGGCATAATACATAAACTGCAAGGAAATTTGGGGAACCTCAGAATGAGGAACACTTTTATAACAGACATAGCACAAGGTCCCCTGGCTACTTAAATATAGCTTAAAGCTTATAAAACTGCCTCACCTGAAAACCATTGAACAGGAGTAGCCTTGAGTTTTACTGGTGAACACACTTCTCACCGGTCCTTAGCATACGGAACGTGTAGCAGTCAGCTTGCTGAAATTCAGAGCTGCTTAAAATCTGGAGGAGTTACATCTGGGGCCAGCTTTCTGCTGAAGCAGCTTCAAAATGGAAGAGCCTAACTTTCGAGCATCTTTAATTTAAAGCATACCGGATTGACAACACATTAATATTTGAGTAAATTCAAGTCAAACCAGAAGTCCTAGGAAAAAAAGATATTTTCATGTTTCCCCGTACAGTTTGGGGATTTTTTTTTTTTTTTTTCATTAAACCTGTACAATTCAGTTAAGGGGAAGTGGGGCGTGTGATGCATTGAGGGAGCCTTGGATTGAATGAGGTACAGGGTAGAAAACCTAGTGAGTGGGACAAAACCTCACAGCTCAGAATGAGAAATTATGCTCATCACCATTCAGCAAAGAACATTATTTACAGTGGCTTGCAGAAACAGATATACTGCATTTCACTCTCCCTCTCTACACGCATTGCACGGAGCAGGGATATAATGGTGACTCTCTCACACATTAGGTATTCTGTTTTCAAGCCGTCATGACACCACCAAGCTTGAAGTAATAGTGCCATTGGGTGTCCAATACTACTATGTTATGGGAAGCTAAAAAGAATTACATAAAGCATTATGGCACAGCGACCACTACCAATACATGGAAGCGTGGATTTGATTTTTAACCAGTGAGATAATGGGTTTCAAGTTACTCAGCCTGGCAAAGTTGAGATTGGGCCTCGCTGAGGGTGAATACACACACAGAGACACACACAGCTATGAACTGAACCCAAACTAACCGATTTACACTCTGTTGCTGCAGTTTCTTCCGCCGAAACAGCTAGAAATGCATAACCACATATAGTTCATTCAGATAGTCAGTTCTGAATCTGTTTCGATTATAATATTGATGATGATTATGACGAGTCTTCATTTCGTAACGGAAGTACTGTGAAATCACGTTACAACAATGAGGATCTCTCTGTATGTGAAACAGAAAATTGCATGCTTTTAAATATTGCTCTGTCCTTCCATCTAATAACATCACAGCCCATTAGATACAGCTGTCACATCTGGTCCAGAATTACAAGTCACACGTTCCCTTCCATGGGCGTGGCCACACCCATCTCCAGATGCTCTATAATTACTCATACCTGCAGAAAATCTATTAATCGACCCATGTGATTAATTCTTCTTCCTTAGGTTTTCCCTTTACATACTCAATCTGTTTTCCTGGTCTGGCCTATATTTGGATCCGTTTTTGATCTTCCAGCTCTCTGTTTTCCATTTTCTGCCTAGGATTTTTTCTCTGTTTCTGGTCTTGCTTATGTTATGTTATGTTATGTTATGTTATGTTATGTTATGTTATGTTAGGTTTTCTGGTCACCTGACTTTGCCGTATGTTGCCTATACCTACTTCAACTTGAGGCCCTCGCAGCCTCTTTCACTGCTCACCAGTCATTGGCCCAGTTGTATAAGCACAGATTTCTCACATCCAGCAGAGTCAATTGTCAGGAATAAAGCCTGTCTGTGCGGATCGATGTATGCAGATATCCTTCAGAGCATACTGTAGTTATCTGAGAAAGATGTACTCGGTGGGGAATTTACCATGGATTACAGTACATTGCATGTTTAAAATACCATGCATATTAATGTATTAAATCCATCCTTTTAATAACAATTCAGTGCTATTTCGAGTTCACATCGCTAGAGTTTCATTAATGCTTCATGGATTGCCAGTTTCAAAAGTCAAGGACTGATCTTTCATTCCACTCTTTGTTTTTCCGAACCATATGCATGAATTACAGTAGGACTGCAATAACATGGCTCTTTATACAGGGAGACTTAGAGCGGCGTATTAAACGTACTCTAGCAACTGAAGTGTATAACTGAAAAATCATCCCACATGTATGCCAAAACATCACCTTGAGTGAAGACGGCGAGTTCTATTTTAATTTGACGGTCTTCTATACTTCTTAAGATGTTTCTGCATGTACTGTATGTCATATTTCCTGTCCTTATAGAGCCACTGATCCCAGAAATCTGTGTGGTTGTGTATCCATTCCTCCAGATATCTCCAGACCTCTGAACCTCCCTCAGTCCAGCCGAATTACTCAGGACTATACTTTAAATAAAGGTCTCCCACAAGAAAATTGAAAAAGGTACCTCAGAAATAGTTGTGACCTATCACATTTTGCTCTCTGGCAATATATAAAATATTTGTTCACCTCTTGTAAAATCCAGGGGGCCTATATTTTATACAAGGAATTAGTTTACAATAACTGAAATATTATGAAAACGATGATCACCTATTATAAAATTCAAAGGGGGATATTTCATACCTATAATATTAGATTATAATAACTGAAATATTACAGTGACATACAGTTTGTGTACTAGATGATTGTTTTCTCAATAGTGAGTACCTATCAGCATTATGGCGAGATATTAACTAACTGCATGTCTTTGGACTGCCAAAGGAAACTCAGTCCACAGGGGACAGCATGCAAACAACGCACACATTGAATAAAAGCCCCCAAGTCCCCTTGCTATTCAGTGAAACGAATGACTTCCGTATGTCTGTCTGTATACATTGATTTTATGTAGCTTCTTATTGATATATGACTCCCTGAGCAGTATTCCGCTCTTCTATAGCAGTTTTTCCCGATTCAGGCCTCGGGGACCCCTGGACTGTCCACCTTCTCGCTCCCTCCCTTCCTGGCAGGAAAAATCTTGCAAAAAATTCCCTGAGGAAACACAGGTCCATAGGGTTCACAGTTATACTCTCCGGGTAAATCCAAATATCATATTATTGAGCTGATGTACCTAGAGGAAATTGTGAGTGATGCAAACTCCAGAGACAGAGAAGCTGAGTGTGGAATTGATCCCACAGTCCTGGAAGTGTGAGGCTATAATGATACCCAGTGAATCACCTAAATCCAAATCTGTTAGCTTTTAAAGTCAAGTAAAATGTGTAATCAGATAGTTTAATAAAGTCTATTTAGCCCTTCTCAGAGAGGAATGGTATGACCTGGCTAGGATTGTAAGAATCCATTATTACGCATTAAAATGGAGGGGGTACAGGCTCGCCAAAACACTAAGCAGCTGGAAAAAGAGTTCGTTATATGAGTTACCCTTCATCTTGTTCTCAAAAATTGTGGCAGGTGCCTGAAACGCATAGGGGCTAGAGTGCAGGGACTCTGGGGTTCCTGCAGTGGTGTGGGGAGCACTGGCACACAGTGTAGATGATCTAAGTGATAATTAAGTGGAACACATGGAGTTTCTCTGTCTCGCCTTCAGTTTGTGCTCCGTTTCTCCTGCAGACCCTTAGTTCTGGCTGGCAGAGTTTATTCTGCAGTGTAGTTCCCATCTCCACAGCTGTCAAAAAGCTGACAGATACCAGTGGGCTGAGAAGGAAGATCTTTTCGGTTCCATATTCATGTACTCCAAATCATCAGTTCATTAGCTTATCCTGCAACTGTAGGAAGGCCCAGCATATATTCTGTTTTTACATATTACTCTGATCCTAACACAGAAGCAAAATAGTGCTCAGAGTTTCCATACAGCACTTATTCAAAGCCTTTAATTATTTAATTGCTTTAAATATTTATTTCCTAATTCTCTGATGACCTACGGGATTTAACATTTATAAGCATATGTTAACACTGTCAGAGCTTTCATAGAAATTAGACTTGGGACAATATCAATAATAGTTTGAAAGCAACAAAATAACTTGGGTTTATTTGCCTGAACGATTGATGGGTACAGAAAAAGCAAGATAACTTGCTAATAATAAATGTCTTAGTGTAATGGCAGGCTGGTATGGAATAGCCCAAACTGCAATCATACTCACCCAGCTGAGCCTCAGTAGACTGGATGGCCAACAAAAGGGTTTATTTAACACACAGGATGACAGAAAAATAAGGTGGAGGAACCTGAAGGTGTGACACCTAACAACTGAACCATTCATCTTCTCACCATTCTTTACATAACCAGTAGGTCTAAATAATCAAGATGAATCACTGTGCTTCAATTGTCAGATGAGCATTGGAGTGTGGGCGACCTCTAGACCTGGACCAAGCTTTTCTACAATGTACTATGAGCAAAAGATATTATAAGATCAATGATATATATGACACTCTGAATGTGAACGAAATATCATGGCCTTGCCAGGTTATTCAACAATTAAACAGAATAAACTTTCACTACACATAATTGTTAAGATTTCCATGACAATGACCAATGATGATAATCCCACTGAATAATCAGATGGAAAGATAAACAAAGGTGTATCAGATGGAACGTAAACAGGGGGCATTCATCAAGACATCATGCATACTATTGTTTAATTGTTAAGATTTTTGTACATTTTGAATCATAGACAGAACTTGTTTTTGAGGTGTGTTTTTTGGGAACACCTTCAATATAAACTCAATGTCCAGAAGTCTCAGGAACTCTCTTCTCACATCTAAATTCTCTTACTCCAAACTCTGCCCATTCCCTGTGATGCTACATTGTAACTAAAATGGGCTATTATATCAACAAGACACTGAAGCTTGAATTTCAGTACGTAATTTCCTGAGCATAAATACTGTGTGACCACTTTTTACTTCTTTGACCAACCATCTAAAGGAGATCTACACAAAACCTGTTCTCTGTAGGTCGATTCCATAATTGCCCATCTTGAACATTAATTCGTTCTTACATTTTTCACAACCTATTCTTGATTCTGTCTCTGTTAAGCAGGGGTATCACTTGCTTCTACTGCCTTGTTGCTTGGGTGGGCATTAAACCCAAAATTGCTCCAATGTATTCCCCATAATAGAGTTCTTTTGGCCCTCGGGAAAGAGGGCAGGTCTCAGCCGATGAGCAGATATAATGATGTCCTGGAGCCTGGTCCTGTCCTGCACGGTGCTGGACCTGAACGAGGCAGTCAGTGATGATGTGAGGATGATGATGGCTGTGTAGAACTGTACCATCATATTCTGCGGAAGGTTGAATTTCTTCAGTTGCTACACAAAGTACAAATTCCATTGTGAGACAGTGTTGTTCCTCCATTAAAGGTCTTGAGAGATTATGGTTCCCAGGAATCAGAAGGTATTAACTGCATTAACTTTTATACCATGGATGGCGAGGTGTGCTTTTCCTAAAGTCAGGGCTTCAGAGAATTAAGCTACAGATTGGTTTCTGTGGACTCATTATCATCACGTGAGCCCGATTAGCATTGTGTCATCTGCAAATTCCAGGAGTTTAACGGTTGAGTCGTTGGAGATGCAGTCATTTGTAAAGAGAGAGTCGAACAGTGGAGAGAACACACAGCCGCTTGGGACTCCTGTGCAAAACAGAGAGTATCTGATGTATGTTTTCATAGCTTAACATGCTGTCTCCTGCCTGTCAGGAAGTCAGTGATCCATCAACAGATGGAGTCAGGCGCAGTAAGCTGAGAGAGCTTTGATTGAAAAAGTTCTGGAATTACTGTATCAAATGCAGGGCTGAAGTCTACAAACAGTAGCTATATGTAAGATCTTGGGTAATCTAGGTGTGGAGGATGTAGAGAAGGCTCACGTTGACTGCATTGTCTGCTGACCTTTTGGCCCTGTGTGCAATTGAAGGGGGATCAGCTAGGAGTCTGTCATTGTTTTGAGGCAGGAGAGTACAAGATTCTTGAAGATCTTCCTGACCACAGAGGTCAGGGCAACTTGTCTGTATTTATATAGTACTTTGATTTGTGATTTTTAAGACGATAGTAGTACAGAAAGCAGGCAGGACAGTGCAGAGGTCCAGAGATTGATTCAAATGGTCTTCATGTCAGTGGTGCCTGTTTATTTGCACAGTGTATCACGGAGGCAACAGAGTCAGAATTAGGGCCCAAGGCTTCCTTGGGTTTTTTCTTCTGAAGAGTCTATTGACATTCTGTTGGCACATCATTAATTCTGATGGGGGGAGAGCGAGCATGCAGGGTGAAGTGTGAATCATAGGAGGAAGAGGGTCCCGAGTTAGCTTTGTCGGTACAGTATAGTTGTTTAGATGGTTAGCCAAAAGATTATCATCCATGGAGTGGGCCGTGCTCTTCTTATTGTATTCTACAGCCTTCCTGCATGCCTTTTCACACCGAAGATGAAGTTTTCAAAGTACGTTTGTTTGACAGGTCTGATACTCTTATGCAACCTGTACTTGGCAGTCTTGAAGAGTTTATTATCCCCACTCCTACAGGTTTCTTCCTTTGCCCTACAAAGCTGTCTAGGTTCTACTGTTAGTGTTAACCCCAAACCTTGTAGGAATACATCTGTCCTCACAAACACTGATGTACGATGTCATAGTCATTTGTCGAGGTTGCTGCCCTGAAAACATCCCAATCCATAGGATCAAATCAGCTCTGTAGCTTTTGTTGGTTTACCAGTCCATATTTTCACCGAGGGTACGTCGGCCTTGACTCAGTTTTGTTTTGCCTGTATTTCGCTACTGTATGAGGTGGACAATGTACGTGTAGCTGGAATGCCCCAGAGCAACATGAGGGGAGGGCTGGATGCATCTTTGACTGTTCTGTAGGTCAATGGTTAAGTTCTCTGTCCTTCCCTGATTGCACCTGTCATGTGCTGTCTTTATTTACAGAGATCCTTTCTTGGATATGCCCTTTTAAAGTCCCCTATGATGAAAAGCAGGGAATCCGGATTGTTCTGTTCCACCCCAGTTATCTGCCCAGCTTGTGTCTGTTGTTCTTCACACACGCAGGACTGTCATGGAATATGTATCCCAACCAGAATAGAAGAGATACTTTCCTGGGGAGCAAAACCACCACTTGCTGTGCATTTCAGGTCAGAAGAATATAAATTCCAAAAGCACTGTAACATTGTTACTCCAGCCTTCATTAACAAAGTCGATTCCTCTTTCTCTTGCATTTCTGGGAAGGAGCAGCCCACAATCTGTTCTGAATAGCTGAGAGCCAAGAAGCTATGGTGCACTTTCCAGATTTGACTAGTATAGACACGTTTCTGTGAAACATTGGGCAGATGAGATGGACACGTCCTTATTTGTCCTGGTCGGTAGTTTCCATTAGTTCGGTTTGTTTGGAGCCGTCTCCTCCTCCTCTGCTTCACACAGGAACAGGACTGCAGCTCCATTGACTGACACATCCAAAAATCAAGTAACAACAATAAATCAGTTTACTCGGTGTGACAACCCAAACTAGAAATGATACGTGGGATGTGTGGCTATGTATTCTCCTGCCTAATATTGCTAATTTTTCCCAGTTATAGCTCTCATCTGTTGCACGATGTGATGGAATTGGCCTAAAACTCTGTATCATCATTATAATTATGATACCTACAATCCTACACATTTATCAGATGTTCTTCATTTAGCACAGGGGTGGGCAATCTTGTCCACAAAGGGCCGGTGTGTATGCCAGTTTTTGCGATAACCTTTAGGTCAGCTGTTCAAATCCAAGTGTGCTCTTCAGCCAATCAGTCCTCTAATTGGGGAGCTGCAGCGAATACCTGCATACCCAACGACCCTTTCTGGGTAAGATTGCCTACCCCCTGATTTGGCGCAATAATCCTTAAATCTTATTTCTAGGAATCTGAGAGATAGACTTGAGTGGAAAAAAACAACACACACTGTAATATAGCAAATGTACATATCACATTGTATGAAATAAATGTGCACTGTAGTATTTATGCAAGTCGGATAAGCAGTTGTGTAACATAGTTAATCATTTTTAGAAAATGATAATATAATGAGGGCCGCACAGTGACTTGGTGGGTGGTCTCACACCTCTGTGATTGGAGGTTTGAATCGCACCTCTAGTTCTGTGTACACAGAGGCTACATGCTGTCACAAGCTTGTTCTGGCTTCCTGAGGGTTCTCCAGTGTCTAGCCACAGTTCAAAAGACATAGAAGAGAATCAACCAAACTTAACTGCACAGAGTCGATATCAGTATCGACATTAAAATATTATTATGTAATCATTTTAGTCTGCTGTCACCCTGTTGTGACAAATATACAATTTATTTGAAGTTAGTATCTTACAAAAACAAACTGGATGTTTGGTGGCTAGTTGTAAATTAGTTATATAATAAGTCACAATATCATATCATATCCAATACAAATATAGTGGAGAAGTTCTGCTACAGAGCTTTGAAAGCTGTAAATCACAGTCACTGTGAAATACAAATATAAACAGAGTTTCCCTCAGGATCAATAATACATCTTATTTTATCCTATCTGCACTACATTTATTTTACTTTACATTTGACAAAAGTACAAACACTGTGCCTACATTTACTCCAGTGCAAAGCCAGATCAATTTTTTGTGCATTATAATAATTTGCTTTATAAAATCACAGTCAAGGTCTTAAGTAATTATAATTCTAATCCCTTTAACACTGATGTCTGCAGGTTCACTGATAAAAAAAAATAGCAAGAGAGAAGGAGAAAATCTGTAATTACGAGTTAAACTTGGGGAATCAGATCTCATCAGTGCAGCACTACATCTTATTCTGTTGATGCAGGTAGAGAAAGCTTCTCGGTAACTGTAAATCCTTACGAAGCTTGCATATTCAGTGCGTCCTTACCCCTTTCCATCGCAGCTGTTCACAGACACTGTGTGACGCTCTGAAAGCCAGCAGGGCATCATTTTGCAGTAAATCACTTTTCCCTTGCCAGCACTGCAGCACCCCTGGACATGAGTAAATAATTTGCTCCCTTGGGAGGTAAGTGCTCAGCTTGGTTAATCACCATTTCCATCTGTCTAGTTGAATTTCTTAGCCACTCCTGCCTGCTCTAAACACATACATTTCAAGACACAGGTAGGTGTGCTACTGGATAATCCCCATCGGCCTCTAAATCAATAAGTCCAAAGGTTCTGTGAAGGGGGATTATAAAATAAGGGGGAAAAGTATCTATTGACGGAACAGAGGATAGAGTAATCATTCTGTATGATGTGCATATGGTCTCCACGGAATTTCATATCAGTCGCCATAATTGGCTTTACTGTTGAGTGATTTAAGCCGCATATGTACCTATATATAAGGTGAAGCTAGGTGAGCAGTTCACTTTCTTGGCTTCTTTTGGAAGGTTGTCTGTTAACAGACAGAGTTGTAAGTTGCCAGTCTGTGAAACATTGTAACCTGCTTCCCAATTGCTTCTGCCTTTTCTTACATAGCTTCTCCTTTTCATATAACCTTCTCGCGATCATGAAAGGACAGGCAGCTGTGTGATGAGCTCCGCGCCTTCAGCCTCCTCTCCGGCTGTCGGTATTGGGCTGCTCATGCGTAGGCTGGCACCAGTGTTTCTTTCCCCTTCTTCTTCTTCTTAGAGGAGCCGGCCTGTGATTGGTTGACCACCTGACTACTTTGTCACAGGAGGGATCTACCTGAAACTCAAAAATGTTCTCTAATGTTAGGGAGGTGTTTTGAGATACGACAGAACTTGTGTCCGACAGCAACGTGAAATATGATTCGAAACTGATTTCCACCTAGAAAAACTTTTTAATTATTACTATTTTCCAACCTTAGATATGTAGATTCATTACAAATTTATACATTACATATATAACATTGCATAATGTTTTTATTATTCTCCTGACCAGTCCCTGCCCTGGCCTGTCTATCAGTCCCTTAGCCCTTGTTAAACCTTGTTTCTCTGCCTGGCTTCTGTTCTTACCTCTCATTTTTTTCTAGTTGCTTGTGTGATGGAATAAAGTCTCTCTCATTTCACCAAAGCGCCACTTGGATCTTCCTTCACGACATAATTAAACATATATAGAATTGAAAAAATAAAAATCAGGATATTCTTCCAAAGAAATCTTGCGATCAACAGTAGACATACATGCCAGTGGATAGAGTATTGGAGTAACTCTCCTACCTCATCGCTGTGTGGATTTTTAATCTTCTCCTAGTGCTCACATGGGGTTTCTCCAAGTGCTTTCCTATTCATATGAATAGCCTTTTAAATGACTTGGGTAGGTAACAATGTCACTGTTCTAGTTAGTCTGCTTTCAAACCTAGCCAACCACCTACCCATAGTATATTTTCATTTGAAGTTTTCAACAGCTAAAACAGTCTAGCGAAGTTTCAAATTATGGAAAAGTTGTGTCGGCTATTCTTTTTAATCACCGTGTGCTGAATATGTTTGATTCCAGCCTTTCTTGGCAGCGTCAGAGTACCTCGCCTTTCCTCCATCAATCACATTTACAGATCCCATTTGTTGTAATGGGCCCTCAAAAACACGCCTGGTCAAATGCTGTTCCACTTGAGAGAGCAGACGCTATCGCTCTGCATTGAGACTGGTAGGCCCTCATTTCAGACAGCAACAGACTGATTGCACAATAAAAATGCACTGACATTTATTGGACTTTGGAAGAAAATCAATTTATTTCTGCAAAGTTGAAATCTGAACAAAAAAAAGAGATGCCTGGCACTATATCAAACTCTCATAGATGAGCAACATGTGCCCTCATTTGCTGACACCAGCGACACTCAGAGTATGGCGTAAATTTATTTTTTCTTTTGATAAAATTTCCCTTGATAATTTTCCCCCCGATGTGTATGTGTGTGTGTGGGTGAGAATGAAGCAGTAATTACATTTGTGACAAAGTGAAAAAAAACAGAAGCACATATGCCACTAAGGAATATGATCAGTTACTGTTCATTTAGGAATTGATAGCCCGTACTAATGACTAGAATTAATTAATTTGAGACATTATGTAAAAAGGTCAGTAATTTCAATTCTGGCCATGACTATTAATTTTCTGTTATTAATGTTTTTTATGAGATTCTTCGGGAAAAATGATAAATGTTTAGTTCAAAAGTCTCGATTTCTAGCCTTTTTCATCGTTTGTAATCAAACACAGAATGAACTCGTTGCTACTCGAGTATTGGTTCCCTGATAAGTAGATTCAGGTTTAGTGTTCTGAAAGCTGTAATAAAGCACTGACCATCTGCTTTGATTGCACCATGCAGTAATGTGAGTTGGAGGAGTCGGTCATGGAAGGTTGAGCAGTTCCTTCAAACCGAATCAGACGCCGCATTTACGGGAAAGAAATAGGTTCCAGTTCTGATAACAGCGCTAACTCATTCGCTAATAAAATTTGCAGAAAACTTGGCCGGAACATGAAAGCCTGGCAGCGCCGACGCATTTAATGAGTATAATATGCTGGCTGCCATTGCCAAATTATAATCTCATTTCATGCAGTTTAATAAAAAATTGCATATTCTTATCAGAAGAAAACAGCGTACACTTTTCAGATTCACTCGGAATTACCAGCAGTCTGACTCACTACACGTATTCCCGTCTGTCCGCCGTGGACTGATGGCGCTTTGCAGTTTCTCACAGATGGTGGCCTTTGTTGCCGTTCTAATTTTTTGCTGCGCTTGAGCATAGAGAGGCACAGAGAGGTGCGGCTTTCAAGCACAGGTTGCAACATACATTATATTGCCATAATTATTCTGGCAAAATTCATGCTCATGTGTTTCTAAAGAGCCCCCTACCTCTTAGGGCATGTAGACACTAGTAGCACAGAAAGTGAAATACCGTAACAATAAATATGCATTGAAACAGCAAAGTGGGTTGAATTGAAATGAAATTATAGGAACGAGGCATATTGAGGCATAGTATCATAATAGAACAAAGAGTCAAACCACTTCCCCTCTGTTGCTAAAACTCACGCCAAAGAATGCTTACAAACAACCTCAAGGGTTAAGCTGACGGTAGGATATAAAACTTTTCTGACTATGCTGGCAGTTGGCAGACAAATTAAAACCCTTCTGGATAGATAACATATCTGTCATGGCGCTTCTTCTTTGCCTTGGTCATATCATGTTTTATCTTGATTTAACGCTATGCCTTTCAGCCCAGTCACACAAAGTGTTCTGTGCATACAGTTATGTGTCACATACACTTGATAGGTTTACTCTCTGTTGCACCATCTCTGACTCCATCGAATTATGATGCTTAGACACCATAACTTTGGAGGTGTCATCTTACAGCGGTTTTTTGCTGCTTATTGTTACTGTGAACAAACCACATCCATTGCAATGTATATGATCCATCCATCCATTGTCCTGCTGCTTATCCAGGTCAGGTTGTATGATAGGAATTCCTATTAAATGATTAAACTTTTCTCTCATGTTTGCAGATGTGCATCCATAAATGATCGGTCCAAAAATGGTATGACATCCATATTGCTGTGCCGTCTAGTGGCCTAGCTGTGTTACGCAAAACACTGCCTGCACTGTGTGGAGAGGTGTCTAGTCAGGCCTGCTTCTAAGGAGGGGTGGGCCCAGGGCGAGCCAATGATTTGGGGCCCCAGCTGGGGCCAACTTAGACCATGTAATGGGTATCACTGTGCCTGCTATTGCTTGGTCACTGTAATACAGATATAATGAACGCTAACAACTCAACCAATCGCTGACAGTCTACAGCCCCCTATTCAAATCTGGCCCTCGATTCCAAATCCAGGCCTTGTTTTCAAGTCTCCCAGGTAGTTAGCTTAATAATT
>JAODKF010000126.1:15000790-15013940 GCA_026779585.1 Mormyrus proboscirostris
CTTTTTCAGGATACCCCTCGCCCCCCCCCCCCCCCGTCTCTGACAGGGCTCCTCCTCCCCTTCCTCTTCTGCAGACTCCTTACAGGCAGCCTGATGACCTGTCAGTGGTTATATTCTGTCTATTCAACACTGGCTTGACCCTCAACTAAGAGAAACATAATCCATAGCAGACTACTCTCTGTTTCCTGGGACATTTTATTATTCCTGACAGGCTGTATACAGACTCAGAAAAAATCAGTGATTCCTGTGCATAGTTGAACAACACTAAAATAGATAAAATGTTTTTAAATCTTTCAACTTTATCATGTGATAAGTTGTATGTTTTATGCTAAATATTTTGGTTGGTTTTGTCCTTTTTTCCCCACCTCTGTGGATTTCATGAAATACTTTATTAAAGAAAGAACGGTAATATAATAAAACTGATTAACTCCCACAGATAGTAATCAATATTATCAGTAACTGACGATATCATAAAAGTAACCCAGCCATTATCTCACAGTTCCCAAACGACAGCTATCACAGTTGTCAGGGACATAGGCTTAAGCACACACACACAGCAAGATAACAAAAATTTATTTGCTGTTCAGTCTATGTTTCCGAAGCACTGACGTGCAGTGTTATTTTTTAACTCCTCGTATGGTACACAAAGTTGCCAGTACAGACGCTCCTCTACTTACGCACTTTCAACTTACGAACTTTCAGATATACGAACAAAGAGGACTCTAAGTCCAAATTGTGTTAATTGGGCTTCCGTTTCCTGTCCTCAACATATTTTTTTTTTTCTACCGCCAATTCTGCCTAGTACAACTTCTGGCAGCTACTCCTGCTCCCAGCATCCTAGTTCTTTGTACTTGCGTATACCCTCAAAATGACGTTGAATAACGATTTACAAACATTTTAAGTTCCGAACAGCCGTTCATAACGTATCTCGTTCGTAAACAGAGGAGCGTCTGGATATGTAAACAGGCCCACCCATCATTTGTTTTCCACATAGACTAAAAAATTATGATCGGCACCGCAGATCAGCCCCCCTATTGGCATATATTAGCACATTATCAGTATATATTTCTTTTTTTATCCGTTTTGACATTTTTGGTCACCAAAAAAAAAATTAAGTGCCTCGCTTGATGTGTTGTGTGTGTGTTGTCATGCTCCCCTGCCCAAGTACAGGCAATTTTAATCAGTTGCCTCCAAATACTGCCCATTAATCACGCTGAATTTGAGCACAACACTGACCGCGGTCCTGCGTGAGGTATTCTTTCATGTGTAGGAAACATACCGAGCGTTATCATCCCTGTCTCCTGTACAGCTCCGTTCCACCCTGCTTGCCCTGCCCAATTCTCCAGCTCGCTCGTCTCCACTACCCGCTTGCCCTTCCTCCCCTCGCTCTTCCTCCTCGTGAAATCCTCGTATTCCCTGTCTACACGCCCAGACGGACTCCTTGGTTACTCCAAGCCTGAAAACCCGACCTCGAATCTGGATCTCGATTCTACTCCTTGCTGTGGCCTTCTGATCTCTTCAACCCTGCCTACACGACCTTGTTCCTGTCTGACACCTATTGCTTACCTCGTATAGCTTTGCCACTAAAGGCTCTGCGATCAGTCCATCTTTGTATCCGAAAGTGTCCTTTACAATGTGTGTGTGTGTGTGTGTATGGGGGGTATCCCAGCCGTATAGTCTTTGGCTTTTTCTCTCCTCTGGCTTTTCCTCTCCTCTCCCCTTCCATTCGGTTTGCCCATGACAATCCTTATGAAGCCTCATGATTGCAATGAAAACCTCATTGATACTGTTGAACAGCGTGTACTGATGCTGATTTGGACACGGGAGTTACACCACCTGTCAGCAATGCGGTCAAAAACCTTTCCAAACTTTCCAGTTAGCTAAAGTGTACCTCCGTAGACAAATGCTGGGAAATGATGCGATTGGTTCACTCCACAAGTCCTGGATATCCTGGTTAGTCTCCCCATACTTGGTTAGAAAACTGCTCACTGTTTTTGTTAGCGTTGTTTCCCACACTGCTCAGCGGATGCAGCGCATCATACAGAAAGATCGAAAAAACAAAGCAGTGCTGAAATGTATGAAGAGAGCTGAAGATCACTTCACCACAGAAAATAAGAACATGAGACATGCAGTGAAAACAAAGTACCTTTGTTCTTTGCTTGCACTACATGTCTTGTGTCCTTACAATGTGTATTTTTATTTTTATGCAACAACAAACCATAAAAAGTCCTTGCACAAGCAGTGTGCTTGGTGAGTGAAGCTGATTCTGGCTTTCAGATTCACTATGCAACTTTATATACAGTAAGGTGTGTACATATGTTTATTCCTATACTTTTGATGTAAGTAATTCTAGGTTGATAATGGAATGATATAGATCTGCCGTACGATTTCTTGCATAGTCAATGCATAATCCATGTCCATTATTTTGTAGTGTTGTCATTATAATTTTTCTAAGATGCAGAAAATAGTATCTATGGGTAGGTGTGTCAAAACTTTTGACTGGTACTGTCTTGTCATCGGGCAGGATTACAAAAACACCCACATGTTGGCAGACCTAACAGTAAGCGACAGGTTGACTTACTACAATTTCAGTTTCATGGTTAGAGAGATTGGGAAGTGATAACATGAACTAAAACAAAGAGCTGAGCGCAGTGATGAAGAGAGCAGAGGGACAAGAGAACACGATGTAGCGGGATGGTATTCTATGGCTGAGGGGGAATGTGTTTATGGGCCTTGGATCTTGTATTACGTGGAATCTGGGTTAATGAGAAAACATACACATAGTGGAGAAGTGAGACGTGAAAATAAAAGTGATGAAGCCGTTCTCCTCCTTTTCGGGACAGCCAGGGACCATACCCTAGCTCCAGTTTTAATGTGCTACTCCACGAGGTGCATGTTCATCTAAAGCCTCCCGATGCAATTATTTAGGTTTGCAATGCAGAATTGAAAGAATCGTGACACACTTGCTTGATATCATCCATAAAGTCAAGGACAGCTCATATATCGACAGTTGTTTTGCATGTGTCACCCTTAAAAGTGACTGTGTTCACAACACGGAACATGATACATATGTGCAATCAATGAGGAGTAACTGATTGACCAAACTACACAAAAAATACCCATCCATCAATTTTTGAGGTTATAAAATTTATATTTATACTCGGTAAAGTATGCTGCTCATAATCAAACGCAAATTCATTAGATGGGAAATATTTTGCATATTCCCAAAAATCACTAATATGGCTATATCCAAAGCAGAATGAGAATATGGTACATGTTCTTTCTCATTAAAAATACAGGCACTTTACAGGCACCATTCATATATTAGGATTCCTTCACTCTCTTTTGTTTACTGTAAAATCAAAGCAGTCAAGCGTGCTAAGTGAAGATGAATGGAAACATCTATATTTGTTCTTTTATACATCACGACCAAAGGAGTCACCATTATAATAAAAGGGCTAAAAAGTTTTTTGCATTCCATTTCTGCTTACGGTTTAAAACAATCATTAATTCCTAGAACATAGGCTACTTCACAGATGATGACAAAGCTGGTTTGGTTAAGCGTAGGGACACTGAACTAAGGTGGAGATAAACTTCATTCTCATAAAGATCGTCTCCAAAAATGTATCCAGTGAATATAACATTGAACATTGGCTGGAGTGAGTGATGGAAATAGATTCAAGAACAGAAATTTAAACAAAAACAGAATGACCCTGCTGCTGGTAAGTAAGCTGGTTGAACTGAAGGGGCAATGTCATGATGGATGATCAGGGCAGATAAATCCAAAGCCATTGGTTCCTAACTGCTATGCAAAATCATTAAAACTGTTGGATTAAAGAATCCAGGTCAGAAATGAACAAGAGTTTAAGAGACACCACAGTCAAAAACAGAGGAGCCCATCTGGGCTGGAAGAATAGGGTGCAGCACAGGCAAGGACAGCCTCTGGGGGCACAGCACCGGTGAGTACGGCCTCTGGGAGCACAGCACAGGCAAGCACAGGCAGAGCAGGTCCCTGTAGGCCGGACTTTGAAGGCTTAGGAAGAGCAGCGGGTCCTTCTGGGGCTAGGCTCTGGAAGATTGGGTCCAGTGGAGGCTTCCCTGGATAAGACCTTGGAGGTCTGGTGGCGGTTTCCCCTGGAAAGGGCTCTGGAGGCGCAGCGGCAGAAAAGGGAGTAGCCATGGACACAGCCAGCTTCCCTAGTTCCTTTTTGCTGCAGCCAGAGATGGTGGGCAGAGCTAAGGAGAGCTACTGGGAGCCAGTGGATGGAGCCGAGGAAAGTAGGGGGGAACTGGCAGGTGGAGCTGAAGCGAGCTGCAGAGAGGCAGTGGGCTGAGCAGCTTCATGTGGCAGAGAGGCAGTGGGCTCTGGAGAAGCAGCATATGGCAGCACTACAGCAGGCTCTGAAGAAGCAGTGCGTGGTGGCACTGCACGGGCTCCAGAGATCTGCCATGCTGCAGCACTGCAGCAGGCTCTGGAGAAGCGGTGTGTGGTGGCACTGCAGAGGGGTCTGGAGAAGCAACATCTGACAGCACTGCAGTGGGCTCTGGAGAACCAGTGCGTGGTGGGGCTGCACAGGCTCCAGAGATCTGCCATGCTGCAGCACTGCAGCAGGCTCTGGTGGACCAGGAATTTTGGGCCGCACAGGATCTGATGGAGTGGGCTCTGGCTGCATGGGATCCTACAAGATTCTACAAATTATTGTATACAGTATTATACAACAATTAGTTCCGACTAAGAAATCTGATTGGACAAGAGGCATTCTATGAGTGTGGTGGGACATTTCACATCAGCTGTATTACTCCACTTTACAGGTGTATCTAGATACTGAAAGATAAGCCTCATTTCCACCAACCTGGAGCTGGGCTGATTCTTGCCCGGTACCTTTTGAAAACCTCCCTACATTTCCACCGGTTTTAAAAATGAACCTAGTGAGAGTAAAGTAAAGGCTGATATGAATTCTGTTTTGTTGGATTTATTTTGATCTATTTCGGATTTTGTTTTAGTAATTTGCCAAAAAAAAAAAATTCAGATTATGCCTTGTTACTAAATGTCTCTACTGCCTGTATCCACTTTTGTCTCCTTTAAGGCTCCTCATCTGTGTATGTAAGTGAGTTTGTCCTCTCTCGTTGTCTTACTGCTGTCCTTTTAAGGATCACGCAATAAAAGAGTCTGCTAATAACTGAGCTTTGCTGTCCGCCTCATGATCTCTTCACCATTCGAGTGCCACAACATTTTTTATTTATTAGACCTGCAGCATGGTTTTAATTTACAATACAAAGTTATTCCACTAATACGCTGGTTAGCTGTTTCACTGCTAGCACTGGTGATACTAGACAAAGCTATATTGGTTATAGACTGAATTTTCCAGTTATGTGGAAGGTTTGGACATGATAGCCCGTCCCACTTTCGCTGACGCATTTTTATTTTATTTTTTTACGATACTACTAGAACTGGATAATAGCAAACAATAAGATAATAGAATAACAAAGTAAAGAGTATATGTGCAACTTTATATAAGACACAATAGTTCAGCAAATATGTAACTAAGGAGGTCAGTAGTTGAAAGTGCAGTGTGACATCAGGAGACAAGTTAGGAATAGGGAAATTGGGGGGGCATTCACAGAAATCAGAAGGTCTGGGCTCTGAGACACCAGAGTCTTGTCTCTGAAGGCAGGGGTACAAAAATCCATTACAGGGGTGTGAGGAGTCTTTGTAGATTCAATGCCCCCTTTTCAAGCTGCATTTGCAGTCAATGTCCCGCATTACAGGTAGCTGAGTGTTGATGTGCTGAGCAGCCTTGACTTCTAGCTGGAGGGCTTCCCTGTCTGAATCTGCACAGTTGCCACACCACCATGCAATAATACTGTATGAGAGAATGCACCAGTGGTTCTCTGGTAGAAGTTGACCAGAATCTTCTTAGAGAGGCAATTAAGCTTTCTTCATCTTCCTTCTTCACAATGGAAGTTGTGTTGATTGTTCAATAGAGATCCTCATATGGACCTCCAGGAACCTGAAATTCCAGTAACAGATATGCAATACAATCTGGTTTAATAGTAAGAGAATAATGAGACTAAAGAAATGTGTTATTGTAGTACAATGTTTGTGTTACAGAGTCCTATGTTGAAAAAGGATTCTGACCTGGGTTGGCGGGGTGACTCCCCAACCATAAAATTTATCATTTGTACGGTTTGGAATAATGTTTTGGTCTGGTGTTCGCCAGTTACTGACTACAGGTCAAACCTTAAATCCTTAAACCTTAAAGTGCTTTCAGAATTATGGTAAAAATTATATTTTTATTCAAGGAATAAAAGACAAAATAAATACCTCTGAATCTGACTTGTAATTTATAGTCACATATTTACAGTATAGTTTTAACATTTAACATATTTTTTCTGGGTAGACAATTTGTACAGTATAGCTTAAAAAAGGAGGTATCAACTAAGTTTTCTATTTTTTATTTAAAGTCAGTGAAAATAAGTATAATTAGGGGTTTAATACCATAAAACTTCACATTAATTATACACTAGATACTCGTAAAATACAGCTCTACAATTAAATGCAGAAAGTACGATTTTAGCAGACCATTATGGGAGAGGATGGTAGACTAACATTAATTACTTTTTAACTACAGTGAGCTATACATGTTACTAAGAGTGCAAACAAAATATCAAGGAGGAGTTTAAGAATTAAGAAAGAATTAACTGAGTCAAAAGCAATTACACAAATCTGTTCAGCGTATAATTTAGATTCAGTTCTCTAAAATGAATTTTAATTTTGTATTCCATTCACCCAACATAGTGGCCTCAAAGCCAAGGCAGGAAATACTAAGGTGGGAGAATAGAAAATACTATTTTGCCGGGCATAATTTAGCATTTCTGGCACAGCAGTGTAAATTCTGCATACTGTAGTTCTTACATTATTTGCACAATATGAATGAACTCTTATTTGATGGTCAGAGTCTGTGTCAAACATACCTGAGGAGAGGTATCGTTTTATGTCAGGTGCCCTGCATTGTGCCTCACACTACACCCTGAGGGACTAAGGGCTGATGGCTGACATGTTTCTTCAGCTCCATAGGTTTCTCTCCAGATATGTCGTCGGCCACATGCTACATTAACAGGCTATGGCTCCAAATCTCTGTATAAATGATACATTGTCATAAATGCTAAATCATATTCCTGCCAAAAGCAGATACTGACATTACTCATGTTCAGTTGGCCCCCTACTAATTACCCTTTAAGCTGTGACTTGCCACTGAATGACCAAAATAAAAAATATTAAAACAGATTGTCCTTTGTGTTTTGGCAGTGTGATCTACCCAGATTGCAACTTCCCTTAAATCTGTGTGACTGGTTACGCCCCACCGCTGCCAGTTTATTGCTACTGAGGAAATATCATTATTATTTTTTCCTTCTTGGATTTAACTGTATTTTATCCTTTTGGGGAATTACAGTATTCTAGTCAGTTGCCTACCAGCCTTTCCAAACACAATTACCTTCAATCAAAGGAATAATTTTCTGATTTTTCCGGTGTTGGCCTGGGATTTCAATTCCCTCTGGAAAAAGTGCAAAAAAGCTATGTAGAAAAATTGAGCTTTACCAAATACAATTTTAAACTGGCCCCCATAGGTTTTCATAAATATTTTATTTCTTCATTCAGTTAGTTCCCGTGCCAATTTCCAATATTAGTAAAGGACATCCAAGCTGTACATAATTGTGCCATACCTGAAACACTTAAAATAAAAGTCTCTCCTTATAGGACAGAGTTGGCTCCATATTTTCTGAACAAGAGCCTAGTTGTAGGGCTGTGAGGAGAGTCACGGAATAGTCTGCAATGCATTTCTTCTGTATTTATATATTATTTGACATCATTTGATGTGTCCCGTAGCATACGCTGCCAAAGTCCTAGTTTGTTAGTACCTGATAATCAGATGTTAGTGCCGTTACAAAGTTACACCAAATGACAATTTTACTGCATGACACCAGAATAAGATGCAAGCACCCCCATGTCGTTCACATTGCGTTAAAATTGCTTCCTCAGCATACCCGCTTTGACTGGACTCTACCATCTGACCTCCAGTTACAGGCCAGCCTTCTTATCACTCTGGGCTGTTTTTTTTGTTTTGCTTTGTTCCTAGGTTGTGCAGAATAAAACTTACCTCTCTAGGGTCAAAGCTAGTGAAGCCACCAGTGCTCGTGTATGCTCACACCCTGCCATACTCCCTTAGGTTAATCAAGGAATGAGAAACAGATATGTATTCAAATCAGGTGAAGAGGAATGTAATTTAGCTGATGTATGGCTTCAGGGATTGCTGAATAGAGGCAAGCTTTCCACCAGGCACCCTAGAATGACGCCCATGTCCGTGACCATAGCGGCTCTGAGTAGTGCGGTCTGCAAGGAAGCAGTGGAACTCAGGGAAGAATCCTGTAGGTCACATACTAGAACTATGTGGAGTTCTAGGTGGAGGGTAGAATAGTGTCAGACATTGAAATTAAGTTAGGTGGTTCAAGTTACCAAAACACATTTTTGACTTTGACATTCTATAGTCAAGAATACAGACCTGTGCAGAATTGAGCTATGTAGCATCAAATAATACTCCAAATTTTGATAGTAAGGACCACAAAGGGGTGAACCGCTCCCTTCAATCAGTACCCTACTAGTACCCTAATAGTACTAATGTTATGGAGGCATTTTGTGACTTTGGGAGGGGACTGCTGCTACTTCCAACTCAGAGGTATCCACCACCATGACAAAAGACTAAGATCTATCTTGCTGATTCAAAACAGGTGCAAAACAGAACAGGTTTTTTAAAAGCTGGAAGCTAGCATAGACAGGGTCATCCTCCAACAACGTCTTGGTGTTCCTATAGAGCTGGGCAGTCAGTGGGGGAGCTGAGTCTACAGTGCCTATAGGAATTAGCAAAGCACAGAAAACACTGCAAACATGCTTGGCATCAGTAGAATTTATAAGTCATCTATATACACGATTAAAAACTGGTTTACCATGTCCACAAAAATCTCATTCACAAATAACTGAAAAACTGAATGCGCAAGACCATAGGGCATAATCCAATATTCACAATACCCTGAAAGGGAAGGCTACAATCCACTTGTCCTTCAGAAATATGGAAACGATTAGTTGTACTGCGCAATGGTCAAATGCAATGAAGATGGTCGCCAGGCAAACTACAGCCACAGGAGTCAATGAGAGTGAGTATCCTGAATTTGACAGTGATTTTGTTCAAAATTCAAGTCTGGAAGAAACAGATTATTTGTAGTCAGCATTAAATTTACATTTACCTACACATTTTATTTATGTACCAGATGCTTTTATCCAAAGCAACATTTTTTTTTGAGAAAGCAGGGTGAGACAGTCTTGGGAGGAACTGGGGGTTCAGAGCTTTGGTCTGACACCTAATAGTCAAACCACTCTGCCAACCAGGGATCTTACCTAGAAACCTAATGATGACAAACACAACATCCTAAGCCATGGACTTGGTGGACATTGTCATCTGGTTCATCATCTGTTGGAATATGTTTCGGAGTGGTGAGTCACATTGGCAGATTAGGATGTGGGCTTATCTCCATCATTTATGGAGAACATCATGGCAATAACACACAAGTCAGTTAAACAGCACAAACATGAGATCCAAACCCAGGTGAAATACAACTTCAGTACACCTTATATACTTTTACCTGCACTTGAGCAAAACTTCAAGCTTTTGTCTGGCACATGCTTTGAAATTTTATGTGTATTCATTATAGTGGGTTTTTGGGTCAGACTGTGACTTCTGGGTAGTTAAAGCAAATATTTGTGCAATGAGCATTCAGATAGTGAGGGGTACCAGTAAATTAGTTTCTTCAGTGTTTCACTGAACTGTAGTTTGTCTTATTACATTTACAAGAACTATTTTTCACAAAAATTTTCTTCTCAAATATACTCCTTAAATAACATCACATTGATATTCGTTTGCTTAGCCAATGCGTTTCTCTAAAGCATCTTGTAATATTTTTACCTAGTTATACAGAAGGATATTTTTACTGCAGTAATACAGGTTATGTACCTTGCTTGAGGATATTAAAACATGCTACTTAGCTGTGAGCTGGCAGCCTACATGTTAGCATGTATCTGATCAACTAAATGAAAAAAATTGTCTAAAAAAAACCTCAGACATTCCCTCAAACTTGCTTCATGTCAGTAGCTGTGCAGAAAATATATAACTGTCAAGGTATTTTTGTTGCACATAATGTACGGTTTAGAATTTCAGAAGACATTCATGCAGCAACGTGCATCTGTGCTGCTCTTTCTTTGACTTCATCAGTTTTAAACATGCTTGAGGGTCATCAGTCATTCAGCTGCCGCAACTGTCGTAATATATCATTTTAGGAAATTGAATTAAAGTTATGCATAATATGTTAGGAGCACAAGAACATTGAAACTGATGTCTGCTGTCACTGCTTCTGTATTTGTACATAAACATGCTATATAATGCAGTAATGAAATATAATTTCCATACTAGAAATTATGCTAAATGACTATTTTCAAAATCTGCTTAACTCAAACTGCATTTTTAAGTGCTCAGTCTTGTAACATACTATAAGCTTTTCTGTTATCTCTCCAAATGCTTTACTTTATTGATGATAGATTGTGCTGTCAGTGCTATAGACCTGCTGTGCAAATGCTTAATACTTATCCAAGAGCTGCTTGAGTTTACTATAATTTTCATGGAGTCTGTATTGCCAGCACTCACTGCTAACACATGGTTCAGCATGCTCTGATTTTGCTCTCTTAACATATCTCATGTTTGGATGTTGTTTCAGTGCACTCCAGTTCTCTATTGCAGTGGTGTTCAGAGCAATGTCAACCCTACAGGCTGTTGTCTTTTAAACAGCACTCTTCAGTAGAGCACCAGAATCCCCATTGAGTTTTGTTGGGCTCAGGGGGCTGCATGTACGGGTCCTTCAGTGTCTCAGAAGTTTGGATTATCTGGCTTCCTCCCGGAACGATGCTTGGAAACTTACCTTGTGTTTGTTACAAGGCTGTCAACCCACAGGAAAATTATATCCCCATACATTTTGCTATGGCCACCATGAATGCATTACTTACTTCACTGAAAGCTTTGATGAAATATCTTTTATTGCCTAAAACAACACCAGTAACATTGCTAAAAGTCACTTAAATATGTCAGTAAGGAGTTATTGTCAGAGTGCTCAGATATTCCATAAGTGATGCTCCTTGTTTTGTCCCCTTGCGTCCGTCCATGACATTCGTGTTTGGCTATTTGATTTTGTTTTAATTCAAGTTAACTGACAGGCAAGATTGACCCGATGCAAGATATTACTTTCATTTCTAACGTATTTTTTAACACTTTACATGTATATATACAGTAGCATGTTGGTAGTCATCTTTGTCTCAGCTTATTGTAAATGAACTGAACCTGAATTCCATTCTGGTTTCTTCACCTTGAAAGCTCTTGGCATTTGCCCTGATGTTTTCAGATATTTTCCACCCTTTTCATGCCCATCTCTATTTCAATATATAGTTTGTCAAATCCATTCATTTTTTATGCTTTAAGATCTTTTTTTTTTTTACTTTATTAAATAAAGATGTTAATATTCTAATAAAATGCTGCCATCAGAGGAATTGTACAGAAATGTCATTATGTTTGTTTACTTTTAATAGCAAGATTTGGATACTTTGTTGTTTGTTTACTTGCTTTTGTGGTGACCTTTGGCTGTGCCTGTATACATTTCACTTAAGCCTGTATCCTCTCACATCTAGACAATATCCATTTGCTTCTCACCAGCATTGCTGCAAATGCCTTGACCCAAAGTATATTCAGTGTGTTGGATCTTACTTTCCTCATTCTTCTAACATGACAACAGACCTCGGTCGATCACTGCACTTTATTCATATATTTATATAGCACATTTTTCTGTAAAATCAGATTTTAAGCATACCTGCTGGCCTACAGAATTACCAGACGCTTGTCACCTGAAACATTTCTGTCAGCTCTACATTCCTGTAGATAACCTCCTGACCAGGAATCCTGGCTGTCTGTCTACCCATCATAGCAAGAACTCCTCCTTGTGGTTAGACCATTTACACCAATTATACCACTGGGGAATAAACATCTGGCCAACATATGAACCTACGAATAAAAGATGAATAAAAGTGTTCTGATTCAAACTTTCTAAAACAAAAATGATTTCTGCAGTACCATCATACTTTTTATGGGTTGTTGGACACACTGTGAGAATAAAGTGCCATACTGGTTGGAAATAGTGTTCATAAATCTTGTGAATTATAATAAAAAAAAGCATGCAAGAAATGGGAGATTAATAGCGTATTTTCTATCCTTCCATCCATCCATGGAAAGCCAGGATCCTACTGCAGGAAGCAGAAAGCCTTTCCATTCCAGTGAAATATTGCAGCCTTACAGTTTTTTTACATTTAAAAGTTTTATGTATTTCTATTAAGGTTTCTTAATATTATAATCTTTATCTATCTATGTCTGTCTAACTTTCTGTGTTTCTCTTTGTCATGCATATGTACATATTATTTATGAGCATTTTCACAATTACTCATTCTAAACATCACAACATTGTTTACATTGTGCATTAATTTTTTTTTAATGTTAACATGTTTTTCCTTTTTTCTGAGAGCATGTCCTGTCTATCACTGCACTTTATGCATATATGTAGCACATGATGACAGTGAAGCCCCACTTGACTTGGCTCACTTCTTCTCCACATGTGCCTGTGTGAGTCAGTGTGCGTATGTGGCAGTGCTTTGGGATGAGAGTGTCCTCTTCAAGCTCTAACTGTCTTACAATCTGTCACAGGTGTCCCTGCTGGACCAAGACATGAAACAGATTAGTGTGACATCAGACAATGATGTCATGGTGCATTTGCCAGAGTTAAAAGGCTTTGGGGATTCTTCGCTTTGACTGTTCAGAATTAAGTTCTACCTATTGTCATATTGTCATTGCATCCAGTGCTCTGTGGCCATGACGAGTTGTGAATTTATGTTGACATAATTTTGGTTTCTCTCTCTCTCTCGCTCTCTCTCTCATTATATATATATATATATAAGGGCTTTCCAAAATCAAAATACACACAATATATATATATATATATATATATATAG
>JAODKF010000126.1:15014040-15043209 GCA_026779585.1 Mormyrus proboscirostris
CTGAAAATAATTGCACATTTCAGAACGTTCGTCAGCCAATCAGATTCAAGCATTCGACGGCCCCGTAGTATAAGCATTCATAGAACACTCATAAGCAGCATGCGTGTACACCTTAACATTCTAACAGGCCTTAATAGCTTTATTATACATTAATAATAAACATTACATGATTATACAATTATACTGTTTGTTATTATTATATAATGTTAGTTATTATTGTATATTATAGCTGTTAAGAGATGTTATATGAGATTAATTAGCCAATCATGGTATGCTAGCAGTCGAGTCAACAGATATGTGGGTATATTAGATGGGTTCTGCAAATACTGGAGTGACTTTGAGTGTTGAAATGGCTAAGATACCTCACATTGATCATCATAGTTTTACACCAAAATAAGATCTTTAACTTTTTTTTTTTGAGTGCCTAAGGCTTTTGCACAATGCTGTACACATACTGTTGGCATCTTCTCAGAAGCTTCATCACATTGTTCTCCATCACGGGCCGTGACATAGATATTCAGAGTGAATGAACTTAATGAGTGCACACTGAGTTTAATCAGAGCAGCAGGTGTTTTTCATTAATTTTTCATACCCGCTTGTCCAATGCAAGGTTACGGGAATCCAGAGCCGATCCCAGTGGCAACAGGTGCAAGGCAGGGAACATCCCAAGATGGGGTGCCAAGCCATCACAGGGCACTAACCCATCACAGGGCACTAACCCATCACAGGGTGCACTCACACACTATTCAGTCACACCTATGGGCAATCTCTCAACTCCAATTAACCTCAGCATATTTTTGGACTGCTGGGGGAAACCGGAGTACCTGGAGGAAACTCCACGATGACACGGAAAGAACATGCAGACTCCACACACATGGAGCCACAGCAGAGGCTCGAACCCAGGTCCCAGGAACAGTGCTAACCACTCCATCACTGTGCCGCCCTTTTTTATAACAGCACATTATATGAAAATATATAATATACTCATAGTAGGTGCACAATAAATGGCTGTACTATATTCATAATAGCATATGATACTGGTATGTTTGTATAAGAAGGTTACTTCACTCAGAAATCACTCACACACTATGATTTTACCATCATTGTCCCCTTTAGCCTCATTTCACACAAATATAAAATTAAAAGAAATATAATAATTTACAACTGTTGTTGCTTAAGAAAATGGAAATATATAAAAAAAAAAACACAAGACTACAAGATTCAATGCAATTTAATGTAAAATAATAGTGTAGCAAAGCATCTTTACTTGACTAGCATGCTCACTCTGTTGTGTCAAGCCTTTCCTGAGTCCCAAAAACTCTTTTAATTGAGTTATTACTATTTCTGGGCTATTCCCTGCTCCGAAGCCCCGCGACCCGGCATGGGACACATGGCCATGGAACTGGGATGGATGGAAGCTATGCTATACACAGGTTTAAACATTAATCTCTTGATTTTACAATAAGTAATAACATTGAACCCTACAAAGGTTAAAATATCCCAAAAAAAGCAAACATCCTACTGTCATTTGCTGAGCAAAGTTTTCAGCTGTCTTTCAAAATGGTAGCCAGTGAGCATGAACACATGTACAGCCATACCTTAACATGCACTTATCTGATTAGCTTGAAATTGCAGATGACATGTAATAAACCATTAATGTATTGGTTTATATATCAAATGACAAACAAGGTGTTTTTTATTATCTTTATGCTATTTGAAAACAAAGATGTCAGCGTGCATAAAGGGTTTGTGAGCTTGATACGCTATATTGGGACACCCCTCCAAATCATTGAATTCAGGTGTTCCAATCACTTTCATAGCCACAGGTGTATAAAATCAAGCACCTAGGCATGCAGACTGCTTCTACAAACATTTGTGAAAGAATGGGTTACTCTCAGGAGCTTAGTGAATTCAAGTGTGGTACTACGATAGGATGCCACCTGTGCAGTAAATCCATTTGTGAAATTTCCTCGCTACTAAATATTCCACGGTCAACTGTCAGTGGTATTATAACAAAGTGTAAGCAATTGGGAACAACAGCAACTCAGCCACCTAAGTGGCAGGCCACGTAAAATTACAGAGCAGGAGTGAAGAATCACATTTCGCAGTCTGAAAATCTGATGGTCGAGTGGCGGTTGCCAGGAGAATGGTACATGCCTGACTGCATTGTGCCAAGTGTGATGTTTGGTGGAGGGGGGATTACGGTGTGGGGTTGTTTTTCAGGGGTGGGGCTTGGGCTCTTAGTTCCAGTGAAAGGAACTCTTCATGCTGCAGCATTCTAAGCCATTTTGGAAAATTTCATGCTCCCAACTTTGGGGGAACAGTTTTGGGATGGCCCCTTCCTGTCCAAAGCAAGGTCTATAAGGACATGAATGGGTGAGTCTGGTGTTGACCTGCGCAGAGCCCTGACCTCAACCTGATAGAACACCTATGGGATGAATTAGAGTGGAGACTGTGAGCCAGGCCTTCTCGTACAACATCGGTGCCTGACCTCACAAACGCTCTCCTGGAAGAATGGTCAAAAATTCCCATAAACACACTCCTAAACCTTGTAGACAACCTTCTCAGAAGAGAAAGGGTGGGCCAACTCCACATTAAACCCTATGTATTAATAATGGGATGTCATTGAAGTTTGTGTGTGTGTAAAGGCAGGTGTCCCAATACTTTTGGAAACATAGTGTGTTTACCCAAGAAAATGGAAATTACTGTACTGTGCAGCAACAGGAAACAATTTTAGTGAAAAAGTACTTAAGGAGTCATTTTTTTTCCTCAGACAGCTTTGTTCATTTAAGTTTATTTATATTGTAAACAAGAATGGAACAGCTTGATGAGTCATAATTTACATTGCTTTGAAATACATTGTAGTAAGTCTCGCCCAGCACCTATGAACGGCAAACTCACAGAAAGTCATGCAGTTGAAGGAAATGTGAAACATGTAGTGTGAGTAAAAGAAAGGAATTGCTGGAGGACAATGGCGAAGTGGGACAAGTGTATAAATTTTAAAGAAAGAACAGTACAAAGTGAAATAAGTTACAGTACAGGTGGGGTTAAAGCAGGAACCATAAAGGCCAAAGACAGGGAAGAGCATTCCAAGGGGCAGGGGAAAGCTGACAAAAGCTGTGACAAAATTATGCCACACATTGGGATTCCATATTATATACATACTGTATATAATTAGGGAGTTTAGAAATAAGGAAGCGGACTACACTGACAGGTTTCTAAAAACTGAATACTGATACATCAACTAAATATACCCAAGTGTTTTCTGGGGTGGGGTTTATAAACCCAAATTCAAATCTTTAGGCAGCACATAGGAACAGAGGCAATGAAAGCATCATATGTTACTGAATTGGTTGAGGAGAACACAAACCAGTTTAATTTAACGTCTCATTTATTACATAACAACATGTATTAATGTCTATCATGGACAAATTTGAAAATAATACTCTAGGACCGCTTAATACTGATATTGTTTTATGAGATCTGTGGCCATTTTTGAAGAAGGTGCTTAAAAGGTCGATTGCTAATTCTCTGCAAACCTATTAAAATAGATTTCATCGTTTGGTTAAGGAGGACCAAATTGGCGACTGAGAGAATGAAAACAAATTATATGTAATTGTAACACTCTACTACTGTAACCTAAAATTTTGTAGCATTTTGTAGGACCAGAAATATTATAAGACTGTAGCCAGAAGGGTGAATAGGGCATGTCTACAGTATGTGTGGCTTGGCTGAACAAATTGGGGTACAATGAAAGTTACAACATCTGCACTGTAGTTCTGTGCTGTTCATCTCAAGGAAGATATGTAATCCACAGTATAAATCTATCAAAACATATTACCTGCTCAATGTCAAATTACATGATTACTTTCACTTTGAAATAAGAGGTTTTTTATTGACTGAGTTTTCTGAATTTATCAAGGATCAATAAAAGATCAGAAAGAAACGTTAGATTCTGAAAAGAACAATTTGGTGCAAGTGATATAGATGTGCTAAGGAAAGGATAAAGTATCAGTCAGCTTCCACAAAACATTTTCATAAAGAATATATTTCTCCTATTTGCTTATCCAGTCAGGGTGAAAAAGATGACTGCTACTGATGTTGCATAATAACTGTGAGTGTAGGTCTGTTATGCAGAGGTGTGACGGGCCTGGAATTATCAAAAGCCAAAGTTAGTGGTGCACTGAAAATGGAAATTTTAACCAGTACTAATAACCGATATATGCTTGTCTAATATCACCAATGCCAATAACCTCTGAATCACTACATGTAGCTGGCCAAGGGGGGATCCAGGTGAAACATGTCATGGTAGCCGAGGCTGAGTAGCGAAATGATGTTACATTGGTTTATGTTAGGTGGAAACGAGATCGGTCTGCAGGCAAGATTTCATAATGAATTATAAACATTTCCAGGATACTTCGGGATTCTTTGTAAGCGGTACATGAGTGATGAGATCTCTAAGGAAAATGGCTGATTGTTCGAAGCGATCATCTCCATTATTTTAGCAGATGTGTTCATAGCTTTGGCGCTGCTGAATGTTATAAAAGTTTAAATATTGGCGAGCAATATAGACCAAACCTGACACATCAGACCATAAGATAGCTTGATTTTAATGAATATCAGCTGATATCAATATGAAAAGTGATATCTCATACTGTACATCTGTAGCCAAAGTACAACTCAACATTGAAGACCTACCTTGAAGAGGTATGAAACTTATAACAATGTGGCTGTAAGGTTATACTGTAGATGCCAGATGTCAGATTTCTAATAGCTCAAATAAACTGATTATGGAGGCACATTTCTAGTCAAATACTGTATATGTCAATTGAAAATGTAAAACATTTGATGCCACTTTACAATAAGGCTACCCATATAAAGTTTATGAATGGTTTACTGTATAATCTGTTTATTAATTAGGTTATAACACTTTGTAAATCATTCATAGACAATTGTAAACAGGTTATAACATAGTTTTCTTTTTATTAATGAGTTACTACCATTTACAAGTGGCAAAAGGAAGCCTTATAGTAAAGTGGTACCAAAAAAATATTGTTGATATCAAAATGAGTTTGCTGTCATTCTGCTGAGTAAACACTTCAGTATTGTACTATATTCACTTATACACATCCTGTTAGATTATGGTAATGGATATTGTTTATTGTCACTGCTTAGCACTGCTTGTAATGATTTTGAGGTAAATGTACCATCTGCCGGCTACTCATGGAAAACTATTAAGAGACAAGTTAAACTATGTGAAATACTTTGAATGCATGTTCTTATTTTTATGAAGGTCTTTTAAATTGAATTCAACTAATTTAGGCCAATCTTAATATGTGGTTATCAGAAGTATATGTACAATTTAAAAATGTACAGTTTAAAAAATGTTTGAGTGTAGACTTTCAGGCAAAGCTGAACAAGGATGCTCGATCGCTCTGTGGTACGTTTTCGCTGCAGTTCATGTCCAAGTTGCATTAAGGTGGTACCTCAGAACTCGAACTTAATCCGTTCAGAACTCCTGAATCCTAAAAGGTTCGAGTTCTGATCGAATTTTCCCCATAAGAAATAATGGAAAACAAATTAATTGTTTCCCGGCCCCAAAAATTACACCGAAATATGTTTTTTTTTTAGCATTTAAACACAAGATGAACCGGATAAAACAAGAAGTTAGTTCATTAGTCCTCTGTATTTAGTCCGCGTTTCAGTTTGTTTCCCCAGTCCGGTCATTGTATTGTCCGTCTGCGTTTTGCCTGCCTTATCTGTACTGTAATTAAACCCCGTATTCCCCGATACCCTGATGTCTGCGCCTTTGTCTTCGTTCTGTCCCCGTTGGGCACGACAATATTATTATAATTAAATGTATCAATGGTTTATTATTAATGATATTAAAATAATTAAGAAATCTTTATTTTTAAATGTATTTTATTACATAATAATTGCTGTTACTGTCTATCATTGTCTAAATGTATTTTTACCGTCTAAATATGTGTATTCAGCTAGTGTAAACATGCACGATGCTATCACAGCAATGCGAGGCTGAGACTGAAGCGTTACCCTTTGTTTCCGCTGAGAGACGTGCCGCGTGACTCATTTCCGCGCGCGTACAAGTTATCTTAGGTCGTCGTTCACGGTTTGACGTGTGAGATTCAGATTGAGCTCTAGGTAATTTTTTTTCGAACTGGTTAGTTCGACTTTTAAGAAATTCGAGTTCTAATGAGTTCGAGAACTGAGGTACCACTGTAGTTGTTTACATTGTTAGATACATAAAGACAAATTTAACAGTATATAAACTTAATTCACTGTTAATAACAATCTCTGTGTTGTATATTCTATTAGGATATGACTAGTTATGGAAGAATGGTGGTTGTATGGGGTGTAATTACATATGTTTTTAATATAATTTTAATTTAATTTTTAATATGATATAATATGACAGCAGCCAACATGTACAGTAAATATAGATGGCGGTGTGCTGGCGTGGAGGGTTCTGCCGTTGTCATCCAGAGTTGTGGGTTAAATTCCTGGCCCCTTGTGTGTGGGGCTTTGCCTGGTTCTTGCTGTCTGTCTTTCCTCTTGCCGCTCCAGTTTCCTTTTGCGGTTGGCCTGATTGGTGGCTCTGAACTGAGTGAATGTGTTCATGTGCCCTCTCATGAGCTAGCGTCACGCTTGGGGTGCATCACAGCGAGGAATAGGCTCCAGTCCCTACACTCTGGCAGTGGGATTAGATGGTGGAATACATGTGTGAAAACACCCCCCTAAAACCTATTCTTGACAGTATTGGCAAACAGACAATGTGATAACCAGTTTTGTAGTAGCAGAAAACAAAATCTGTCATTCTGAGGCTTAGAGTAATGGTGATAACTAGGTATGTGTTGGTGTAATTGACTAATAGCTGCTGGGCTCCACATACTGCCATGTTACTAGATTTTCCAGCCAAGTTTGGATGAATAAATTGTTAAATAAACTAAACTGAAATTTCAACTCGTGCTTTTCTATACAGTATTTTGATTAATCTATCAAAGCAAAACATGCAGTCCATTGGTACAGAGCAGCAGTCCATAGACACGGAGAAGCAGTCCATAGGTACAGAGCAGCAGTCCATAGGTACAGAGCAGCAATCCTGACAGCTCACTCAGATTTGATTTTTGTATAGTTTTTGTGTTGCTGCCTTTTGGTTTACTTTCTCGTGGGTTATATTATTAAAAATCTCTCATCTTTTATCTCAGAACAAGGAATTCCTGCCGGGACTTCAATTCTTCTTTACCCTTGTTCACACGGGCCACACGTAAAACCTCCTTGGAAAGGTGTAAAGAGTTTTGACCCAGTTTGAGAGACAGATCAATCTAGGTCAAAGTGCTGAAATCCATCCTCTTTATTGTTTTTGCTAGACTTGCACAGGATAAACCAGAAAAAAAGATATTTTTGTTGTGGTGCAGTTTTATTTTTATATATTTCTGTTGATGCCATCAGCCAGTAATAGAAACTTAATATTATTAATCTTGCAAAGTTTCCTTTGAATTTCATGATGAATGGATTAAACAGATAAAACTGCACTGTAATTCAAGATGTCACATCCTCCTGAACTATTGTGACAGACAAGCCGTTGATAACTTTTTTTATGCAGTGCAATTGTAAGATGACACATTTATAGACGATAAATGTTCAGAATATGCAATCAGGATAATTTGGCTTTGGATACTGACACACCGATATTCATTGTAGCCAGCGACTGGAATGCCAGGCTTCACTTTGAAAGAACACAGCTCTTGTGGCATTTGAACATGATAATTATATAATTGCTCATTTACAGAGCTCCAATCAATGGCCCCTCACTCAAACTTCTGAACTCCTGTGCATTTAAAATGAAGCAGTACAAGGAATCATACTGAAAATAAATCTCTTGCTGGGAAAAAGTGTTTAGAAAATCTCTCTAAAATTGTAGTCTAAATTGTAACAGCAATTTACAGTTGACAAAACTTGCAATTTAGCATAATGTAACATTAAAAGTCTCCCGTCTTTTTTTCATAGCAAAAATGCTACATTATGTAGGGAAAACACTTAATTTGCTGAATAAGCATAGTCATGTTTAGCTATCAAAATATCCATCTCCATGCAGGAATAGCTATGCATAAAAGCAAAGAAGCTGCAAAACAAACATTTAGAAAAGCTAAAGCGATGTAACGTAATAGTAATAATAATGTAAAATAATAACAATTTAATTTTAAATCAGCCCAATATAGTAACTTGTTTGAGGAAAAGTTATAGGAATTAATCCAGAAACAACTTTAAAGATTAAAAACATTCTGTAGCTTGTTTTGCTTCAATGGATGCTGAGAAACATGATTAGATCAAGGTATCGTAATTAACAAGGCTTCACGTTGTTTTTATACTTTTTTTCAATTTTTAAAATGTTAATTAATTTATCTTATTTTTTCGACCATAGCTCGTTATTAAATATTCAATGTTATCATTTCTCTTATGAAAAAATAATTCTAACAATAGTATTAACTACTGAATACAAATTGTATTATTTTTTTTTTCTTTTTAGCTTTTGGTGATTTGCATTCAGCTCTTTACACCCATACAGTCTAACATATAATATCATTTTGTTATGCATAATATTACCAAAGTGTTCATCAAGAGTCAACGACCAAAGATTTTTTTTTTGTATATTTATTTATTGCAGTTTTTCAGTTTGCTGTGCAAAGAACAATGAACCATTTCTTCCATAATATCCTCATTTACAAATTGCATTGTCTGAGCCATTAAATGATCTAGTGCCCATCTAATGGGATTAAACATTAAGAATGGTGATACTTTATAGTCTTAGGATGGAAAGCAGTAGGAATCTTCTCCAACTGGTTTCTAATTCACAATACAGTGACCTACTCCGAAGTAGAATCCTATTGCTTGTGATATATGACCTTCCCTATAGCCTCTCTGACACTCTATGAAGAACCGCACAAGCTGAGGGCAACTAGAAGTAAGTGGAACAAAAGAACTTTCATTTTTTTCTTTTCTTTTTTTTTGCATGTTGTTCATTTTACAGTTTTAGTTCTAGGATAATGAAATCCTGCCAATGTTATAGTTTGCTTAAAAAGAGGATTGAATTTAGAGCTTAGAAAAAGTACTAGAATTAATTTAATTTTAGTAAAAATACCATGCAGGACATGTCCCTGCATAGTAGGCAAAAACTAGGCAAAGGTTAGAAATAGCTCACAGCTGGAGCCTGATCTCTCCAGGTGTCCAACAGCAACCCCATAATGATGGATGGTCTGCAGGATTATGTCATATTTGACCCTCTGTGAACCTGAAAGACCATGGACGCAGTTTCTCCTACAACAGATCACTCTACACTTTGTTCCATTGTTGCAAAGCACCTAATACCTGTTTCCATGCCAGTTTGCATGTCACGGCTTGAACCTGTCCAAGGAAGTCCGCGAACACTGTAACTCACTGTAGCTCAAATGCCATTTAAACAGATTATAAGATCAGTTCAGGTGTCAGTGCGTCCACAGTGCGATAACCTCAACCATCTGAAATAGTGTTTAACTCTCACCATTACAAAGGTTTTGCAGCCTCTATAAACATCATTAATCATGACAAGACTCAAAGATAAAATGCTAAACTTTACTTTTTCAGATCATGAATTTTAATTATATTATTTATATTATATACTTAAATGTACACATTTTACTTACTACATTAACAATCAAGTAATCGAGTAATTACTATTGATTACATTAACAATCGAGTAATCAACCGATTACTATTGATTACATTAACAATCGAGTAATCAACTGATTAATTTGAAATAAGTAACTCTGTGTGTGTGTGTGTGTCACTCACTCAATGACTCACACAATTAACCACCTACTCAAACATACTATTCATGTAGGCACTCCAGTTCACTTAAGTTACATGTTTTATTTTGGATGATGGGAGGAAACCGGATGTTCAGCCATAAACCTATGCATACACAGGGAGAACATGCAAACTCTACGCACAGAAAGTGGTGCTGTGCAGTGATAGTGCCACTCTGCCGCTCTCAATGCTATACCTGCATCCTGAGTGACTTCACATCACAAGGATTGGAATAGTTAGCTAGATTGATACCGTAAGTTACGCTAAAACACTTTTGCTCTGCATTGGATAAGGCAAATGTTAATCAAAGATTTTTGAAAATCAAGTTAATTGGGTTTAATCAAGTATTCGTGACAGCTCTACTTGAATGCTACTGAATGACAGTATCAACCTCATACCATTAATCAAATGGTTTGTGGACTGGTCCGCTGCTGCAGATACTTTCTCATTAACGCTGTAACTCAAAAGTACTTGACAGATATTTTTCAAACTTTGCAGATACATTGTCTGGGTGATGAACTGGAACTGCTCAAATTTGCTCCAATACTGATGCAGCGCCGCATAGTGGTGGCAACGAAAAGGGTGGTTTCCAACACGTGATCCTGTTAATGTGATAACTCAAAATGTATTTCACGGATCTTTCAGAAACTAGGGCTTTAGTGACGAGCAGAAACATTTGTCCAGACACCGGCTTTTCCGTACTATTTGGACGTTTACTTACGCCTGCAATTTGGGAAGCAGATTAGTAGTGCACATAAAATGTTTATAGAACTTTAAACTTTATAGAAACTTTATAGAACTTTAACTTTATAGAAACTTCATCAGTTTTCATGTTTTGTTAGAGTTTGAAGTAAATAAAATATTTTGTAGTCTACTGTATATACTGAATGTATCAAAAATGGTGTCTTCACAAAATTTGATTATTGGTTAGGGTGATATATTACAAGAACCTTTTTTTAATTTTTGAGTACCTCTTCAATATGGATGAGTTGAACTTCCTCAATGTCTCCTCATACCATAACCCCACATACTGTGAAGTAGTGAGGTGCGTATAAGTTGAATCATATGGTGAGCTTTCCTTCCTTTCATAGTGCCATGCTGTGATTTAATTAAAATAGTATTCATTTAATTTAATGTAATTAAAATATTAGTTAATCTATGTTCTTGTTTAGGAGGTTTGTATATTGTTCGTCGTTCTCTGAAAATTATTCTTAATCGAAATGAAACCTGTCAGGCTCAGATGTTTGTTTGTTTGTTTTGATGCTCTTTTGAAATAGCATGCACAATACTGTGGTCTAATCAGGAATGCATCATGCATCATCGCAGAATGTCCCTTGAAAAGACCAAGATTGCAGTGAAAGTGGAATTATGGTTTAAACATAGCCTTGTAGTCTCCAATTGCATGAGTGGATGTGGTGTGCATTGTGCAGACTGGGACAAGAACTGTTTCCATCTCTTTTGAAGAGCCCTCAAGGAAAAAAATGCAATTTTATTGCTGAAGGACTGCAGCTATTTGCCTTTTATTGCAGCACTTAATTTGACAGTCAGTGTCGTAGTATAACATGGGGGTGGTATTTACCAAGTACAGCTCCACTGTTATTCTTGATGTTTTTTTTTCCCCAGTTCAGATACAGGAAGGGAATATTATTTTCAGGCACTCGATCACTGAAGTATATTGACAGTTTTCTTATTTCTGTGAACAGGAGATGGGGACGCTTGTTGCTGTCGCAAACGCATAAGTATGTGTAAAAAGAGACACACAGTTATATTCCATTAACCTATTCATTCCCAGTGCTGTAACCTTTTAATTGCAATTTTTCACATTTTTGGATGTGAGTTTTGTCATATATTATTGAGTGCATATTCATTTGCAGTTATTTAAAATATATATTATTTCTGCCATATTTACAATAGTAATCCAAATTTTGAGTTCCACTTTAATGACATATTGAACCAAATTGCTGCTAGTAATTATTAATAAATATATCTGTATTTATATTTTTCTGTCCTTTCAGTTAGTTTCAGAGAAGATTTTTACATGGTTTCACAGAGGAAACCGAAAAATAGGTCAGCACTGAAACAGAAACGAAACTGCATTCTCTCTTTCGGCCTCGGTGCCACGAGGAACTGAAGCGAGCATCTGAACTTCCCGATGATGTGAAAAATCATTCAGTTTAATTCTTTGTATGTTTATGCAAACATCAACTGAATATGGACAAAGAGAGATAAGCGTAACCACAAACCTCTCCAGGACTCAAAGATTTACTATGGATTGGCATCTCTCATGTTCACAGTTTTATCAGCATTCAGTTCTTTGCTGCACTTACTTCATCCAGCTGGTCCATGCGTGCAGGTGCCTGTCTTTATTTTTGAAAGGTCAGACTGACAGTTAATGTACATGTGCATTGCTGTCTTCAGTTTGCATGAAGAGAATGAACAGTAAACAGTCCCCGCTACCATCACCTTACAGTCATGATGCAAAAAGGGCAGCAATGTGTCTCTCAGGATGGGTCTCAGCTCTAAGACCATTAAGACAAAATTAATATAGTTCAACCAGCCCTGTCAGAGTTTGGTCACACCCAGCAAGACGAATGTGTTTGAACACCTGGTTCACACAAGGAACCCCCTAGTGTCAGACAGATTTTTCTGCACACACTAATAGCCTCTTACATAAGTCTTAGTTGGCTTCATAGATTTATCATACACTTTTCGTAAGAAAAACAACAGAAGTATGAAGAAGAATTGGTCATTATGGAGGTGTTATTTAAAGTCTACAGCACCGTGCAGCTGACACATTTGTCTTTGTTATTTATTTATGTATTTACTTCCGAGAACATAGTGTCTTTCTGCCATTTATACTTATTTATTAAAGGGAACAGATTCTTACATGTTAATAATCGTAATTGATAAAATGCATCAAAGAGAAAATGAACTGAACTATGGGATCAAAAACATTAACCCCTCCTTATAAATGTGTCTGTGTGTCTGAGCGTGTGTGTGTGTGTGTGCGCGCGCGTCTGTGTGTTTGTGTGTCTGTGTGCATGTGTGTGTGTGAGATAAAAACCTGTCATTTTAATACTGATCCCCACAAAGATCTGTGAATGCAATAAAACAAAAAATGAAATATGCAAAAGGTCTCATATTTAGTTTGGTTACTTATGGTTAAGGTTAGGGCTGGGTAGGGGTGAAGGTCGTCATGTTGGGATTAGAGTCCCAACTCTATCCCCATTGAAGTGGAGAGTCCCCACAAAGATATCATTTCAAATAAGTGTGTGTGTGTGTGTGTATCGATACATGCATATATATTAATCTATGTGCTGTATGTATAGCCACACAAACACAGACATACTTATATTGAACCGTTTAATTAGCCTGTGTGTCATAGTTTTATTGGAATCCACAGATGGACTTACATTTACATTTGCAGTGTGGCTAGCTGTGGTTGGAGGGAGCGGGAGGAAGGCATGGAGAGAAGCCTGATTGGCCTGCCAGTGATGACAGGCAGCATTACCAGCCAACAAATGTTTACATTGTACAAATGGCACTACTTGACTCCTCTCTCCTCCTGCGACTTCTTACAGTAATGGGGGGCAGGGAGCATGTTAATTAAGAATAGGTAAAGTAGAAAGTATTTTACGTTTTTACTCCAGAACATTGTACAGTCATGTGCTGCACAGTGCCATTTTAGTCAACAGAGGACCACACATACGACATGCATATGAGATTATGATGGAGCTGAAAAATTCCTATTGCCTACTTACTTCGTAGCCATTGTAATGTTGGAGCGCAGCGCCTTACTCATGTGTTTGTGGTGATGCTGGTGTAAACAAACCTATTAAACTGCTAGTCATAGAAAAGTACAGCACATGCAATTATGTGTGCCACATAATACTTGATAGTGATAATAGACACCTATGTTACTAGTTTATGTATTCATTGTACTTGTTATCATTATTTTAGAGTGTACTCTTTCTATTTATAAAAAGAGACAGTTCACTATAGAACAGTAGGCTATAACACCTAGGTTCATGTACACTCTATGATGATCGCTCAGCGACAAAATCACCTAATGATGCATTTCTCCGAGGGTAACCCCATCTTTAAGCGATGCATGACTGTATATGAATTAAAAAATAATAATAAAATGCAGAAATTCCTGAAAAATGATGTTAATGCATGTAAACTGATGTATTTTTAAGTTGTTGTGCTGGCATCCTGTCCAGGCGGTATCTGAACATGAACCATATAGTATGCCTTACAAAACAATGCGGAAAAACATCACTGTAATGGAAAATGGATAAGCAACTGAGGAAAACTGATAAATGGCGGAATGTAATTGTAAATTCATGCATTCCACTCAGTTGAAATAGTAATATGCTGGTAGTGAGTTTCGACCAACTTAACACTGTTCCTGGCAGTAGTTCATGTGCCTGCCCCCTCATATCACAGTCCCCAAATATTCCAGCTAATGTGTTTCTGTCTTCCAGGATTATACTTTAATGTTCTCTTTGGAATCACTAATATGAATTTTTGAAACTTTGTGATGGATGGATATCAAGAATTTAACGTAAATGTGGCAGTCCTGACATTGTTTGGCACTTTCTGCACACTGAAGAATGACAACCATTTTCAACCTCCCCATGCAGAAATTCGGGGATTGTGTGCCAACCTCTGGCAGGCTGAAGCACCGCTGGTCAGAGTCTGACACAGTCAAGCAGACGGCTCCGGAGGTAAGGCTTACATACCGCCTGCTGCTTCCTTGGTGGCTCTGTACGCACAGCTCTGCAGCAAGCAACGATTTTACAATGGGGGTGAGATCAGAATAAAAGCGCTGATGATATCAATTTTAACCATGTTGTTTTAAATTACCTGAAGGGTTTAATTCAAACTAATCCCTGGGTGATAAAACGTAATACTGATGGATCTATTAATGATTACATCTCTCACTGTAATTGATATCACTTCATCTACATTGCAGAGAAAAGCAATTAAGAATAGACCAATTTCATTCTGAAAAAAAATCTGTAAACGGTCATATGGGGTATTTAATAACAGTTTCATTTTTCAGTGAAACTGAGTGTAAATGGAACAGGGAAAATGAATTTCTTACACAGTCCAGTTAAATTGTACAGATAATTAATTTCTTTTTTTTCTTTACTGTTCAGTGGAGGTCAATATATAATAAACAAACCATAAATATCTTTGACAATACTGAACTAAAAAGAAAGTAAATAATTATAACTGTTTTTATTGGAAACAGTTTTTATTTAATTAAAAAAAATATCTCCAGCTCAGCAATATTTTATTTTTGATTTGTTTTCGAGTAGAAGATATGAGCTTGATTGAATGTCAGAATAAAAGTGGATATTTGGGATATACCGCATTTGTGAATTTGCTTCGGTAATTGGTAGGAACTGCCCAACAGGAACTTTGTGAAAAAAAAGTGTAAAAACCAACTGGTAGCGGGTTTTAGTGGGTTTAAAATGGTCTTAGATGGTCTTTGTTCGGTCAATTTCCAGCTCTTGCTGCTCTTTGATGGTTCAGCTGGATGGGTCACCAGCTGGTCATGCTGGTATGACTAGATAAAGCAGCTAGAATGACCATCTGGTTTGATCAGCTAATCCATCAAAGCATCATGAGAAAACATACCTTAAGATGGTCAATTGTCATAAGTTAGTCATCCAACTTAACCAGCTTAAGCCAATCAGGCTGGTTTCTCCAGCAGGGTCATATACAACAAATCTTATAAGGACATGTGAGACTAAAGCACCTTTTAGTCTTGTAAACATTTTACACCAGACACATATATGCTGGTTATGTGTTAAATAAAAACTTACCTTTTATCTTCTTATCTAGGTGAGGGTGAAAGGGGGCATGGAGACAGTCCCAGGTAGTGTAGGGCCTGGATGTCATTGGACAGTGGGCTGCACCCCACCCACTAGGAGGCCTCACACAAAAGGGAGATTATAGGCTGAATCATAATAAGTTAACTTTTTCCAATGTGAGTGGTCACATTTCATCTGAATATGTAATTTTGCCCATAAATCCGGGCTGTAATGGCAGGTGTATTACTCGTGTACATTTGGTGCATCATTTTCAGTTCTGTACGCACAATGAAACCAACGAATACATTTATTGACAAGAAAGGACCTACATTCACAAATAGATGTGCACCATGGGTTGTATATAATTGTTTCTGTGAGTTGGTTATGGCTAATGCTGGTTACAATCAGTCATAATCAGCAGATTGGGATCATTTTCCCAAAAAAGTGCAGCAACACCGGAGAGAGAATAGCTGATAAGACTAAGATTGTTGACTCTGTCACACCGAACTCGCATCTGCTCCTGAAAACACATCCAATGTGCTAATTCACTGGAGATGACATCATCCAAATGTGTGTACGGCCGGGCGAAGACAGGAGCAGCCTCTGCAAGTTAGCTTCCCCATGGCATTTAAGACGCTTTTGCCAGAAGATTCAGACTGGTAACCAAAGGCTATCACTATATATACTGTAAGCGGCAATACTCAGTAGTAGAGAATATACAATTTATGATGTGTTTGAACTGGGAAGTCAGAATTTTCTAGTTCCTAATCAGAAATTTCAACTAGAATTAAGTTAAGTTCCGACTCAGAAAGTTGGAGGAACCTCTGCAACGCCATCTCAGAATTCAAGATGGCTGCACCATTTATTAACAGAAGAAAAAAATGTAATAATTAATAGTACTGATTGGTACTGAGTAAATCTGTCGTACACACCATACTGTCCAATCTCTATCTTTGGACATGTTGCTTTGGTGTGTGTATGCGAAAAATATCACATAATGTTTTAACTGGTATTGTTAACAATGAATCTGGCTATAACTGGTATTGCTAACATTAGCTAACAATGAATCTGGCTATAACTGGTATCGCTAACATTACCTAACAATGAATCTGGCTATAACTGGTATCGCTAACATTACCTAACAATGAATCTGGCTATAAATGGTATAGCTAATATTAGCTAACAATGAATCTGGCTATAACTGCTATTGCTAAATGGCTTTGCAACTTGCTGTACTGGAATGGAACTCAGGTGTGACATCATTACCAGCCCAGACTTCCGAAGTAAATGGAATTATTTTATTCTGATTGTTATGATATTTATAAGGAGAAAAGATAATGATAGTATAGGAAATGTTCTGTGTCCTACATCTGTATAATGGCCAAATGATTAGCTTTAATTACAGTTGTATTATCGGCATTGTCACGATGTGCGGAGATGCAGCAGGAACAGAGCAGGAGAAGTCCGGGTAGTCGGGGAAATGAGGGCTTTTTTGTCAGGGAATACATAAAACGAAAGACGGACAGCTTGCTCTACAAAAAAAAAAAAAAGAGCAAGTTGAGGGAGGCGTAAAAATTATTTGCCCACGGGGATCAATAAAGTTCAATTATTATTATTATTATTATTATTATTAAACCAGCATGTACTGTAGGACTTCAATGACAGACCTAGGGAAACGGACTCAAATGCAGACTGAAATACACAGAACTATAAATACACAGATTGTCTTAGCAAGTCATGACATTGACAATTTTATTGTATTTTAATAAGTAGATCCTCCAATTCATACTGACTTTTAATGCCATGAATCACTAATGTCAGGAATAAACAAAATGTTATTTTATACGACTTGCCAAAAAATTAGTGAAGCAAAATAAAACCTATTATAAATACACAGGACTAACCAGGAATAACATGAAAAAGCTGAAAACAATCAGGGTTTCCCATGAGGTAACGAGGGGGGCATGGCACATGGAAGGATCGTATGAGCAGGTCATGACAGAACCGCCCCCCAAAAAAAAGACGCGGAGACCGGAAACATGACAGACACACAGAACATGCACAACAGTAGGAACCAGGACAACACCTGACAAAGAGCAGGAAACGCAGACAGGCACACCAAGAATAGAGACACCAACTGGAAGAAAAGAGGGACCGGGAGTGAATGGAGGAAAAACAAATGGACAAGGAGCAGACACGGGGCAGGAAGGAGAAAGGCAGGGGAAAACGGGGAGCCTGAGGGAATCCCAGTGGCCGGAAGGAGGCAGCCGCAGGGGCAGCAGGCAACCGCGAGGCTGGAGCAAGAGGGGACCTCGGAGGGGGCAAGGAGGAAGTCGGAAGGGAACCCGGCAAAGGCAAGGAGGGAGGGGAAGCCACAGCAGGAGACAGTACAGCCACAGCAGGCATAGGTGCCGTCCACCGACGAACCGGAGTGGGGGGACCCGCAGGCAACTGATGAGGCATTGGAGGCAGGGCCGAAGGCGGCCAACAAGTCCTTGAAGGGGGACCAACAGGCGCTCCCAGAGCCACAGCCAAGGGGACCGAGGGCAAGCCAAGGGGCAGGGTGGGTGGGCTGGCAGGACTCTACCCCTGCTTAGGTGTCCCCTCCTCTTCTGGGACACCGACAGGTGGTGACCTGGCTGGGATGGACCACGCTGGGGTGATGGTTGAGGTAACCCACCAGAGGGGTCCATTGGGGCCATCAGGGAAATCCCTGAGGTGTTCCATTCAAGCTCCTCCTCCCCCAGGGACCGGGATTGGGGTTATGGGAGCAGCATGTGTAGGAGCAGGGTTAGAAACTGGGGGAACTAGAGCAGGAGGTACAATGGGTGGAGCAGGAGGCGGAGGCGCCGGGACCTCGGGTGAAGCAGGAGGCGGAACATCAGACGCCGGGAATGGAACCTCTGTGGGCGGCAAGTCTGCTGCTGGGACTGGAACGGGCTGACCAGGCAGATCAGGAATGGGCTGGTCAGGCAGGTCAGGAATGGGCTAAATAGGAGTCGCAGGAGCTGATGCAGGAACCACAGGGGGCAGAGCATCAACCGTTAGTGCGGGAACCGCGGGGGGCAGAGCAAGGCTTTGCACCTTGGCATCACCAGTTTTGAGATCTTGGGGACCCACGGGATAGTATCCCCAACTGACCTGGCCCCTGTAAGAGCCAGACACATCCCGAGAAAGAGCTGCTGGCGCAGGAAAGGAAGCAGGGTTGGGCACCCGCTTGTGCGAACCGGCGGCAGTGAGGTTAGGGCTGAACACTGCTGGGTCCAGAATCAGGAGGGGCTTCTCCCAGTACCTGGCAGGGGAAGCAGCGGAGACCAAGGTAGCTCCCAGGAAGATCCCTGGTCCGTCTTCCTGCTTCGGGATACTTCACTGGTTCCTCCTTCTCCTCACTTTTGGCGAGCTCTGGGTTAGTTCTGGAAGCCTGGATAGCTTACCGTAGAGTTGCTCGCTGTCACTCTCCACCTGCCGCATCATTGCTTCTGCTGCCACTCCTCTAAGCTGCCGGAGGTTTTCGTGAACTTCCTCCACTTGGCACACGTCGCCGGGCAGGGATATTTCTTCCAAAATGTCCCTGCTCTGGTTGGCTAAAGCCCGAGCCCCTGGATCTGCTCTTACCTTGGGCTGCCACAGCCAATATAGTACCTCGTCAGTCAGGAAGAGGTACTCCTCTTCTGTGAGGTTAGGCGCTTTCTTTGCAAAGTCTGTCATTCTGTCACGCCATGTGGGGACGGTGCAGGAACAGAACAGGACAGGAGAAGTCCGGGTAGTCGAGGAAACGAGGGCTTTATTGTCAGGGAATACATAAAACAAAAGACGGATGGCAAACCAGCACATAAGACTTCAATGACAGACCTAGGGAAATGGACTCAAATGCAGACTGAAATACACAGAACTAATCAGGAATAGCACGAAACAGCTGATCAATCCCGAACAATCGGGGTTTCACATGAGGTAACGAGGGGGGCGTGGCACCAGGAAGGATTGCCTGAGCAGGTCATGACAGGTATTTTAAATTTGACACTTAAAATTTTATTGTATTTTAATAAGTAGATCCAATTCATACTGACTTTTAATGCCATGAATCAATAATGTCAGGAATCAATAAAATGCTATTTTATACGACTTGCCAAAAAAATCTGTGAAGCAAAATAAAACCTATTATAAATGATTTCATTATCATGAGAAATGAGACAATTATCTTGTTATCTCAGGATAACAAGAAAAAAATAACTGCAAGCACCGCCATTCCGTAGATATATTTCTGCTTTTTTAATTTATTTTATGTAATTGTTTTTACAATGTGCAAATAAGTGTCTCTTAGGTTTTGTAATTCAGATATGTCAACAGACATATTGCCTTCGGATTGGAACTGTCCCTAATTGTGTTTTGTGTTTTAATAATCAATAATATCAAAACAAATTCTGTTTTCATCACCATACGGTAGTTGCACTGAAACGAGAACCAAAATCTGACTGACGTTTGTACCTCATGAGTTTTGTGTACTATTACTCCCCTACTAAATATACACTGGAAATACACTTAATCTAAATCCTTCTCTGGCCATCTTATCACACAACCTATGCTAAGGTAACCTGTGTGGCCAAGGTACCATTTGGCGCCAGAAAGTCCAGATAGGACACACTGTAGACTGTCAGCAATCAGTGGCTTGTTAGTCTTCATTGTAGTTGCATCTGTAATACAGTGACCAAGCAATAGCAGGCACAGTGATACCCATTACATGGTCTATGTTGGCCTCAGCTGGAGCCGGAGTAAGTTGGCCTGCCCTGGGCCCTGCTCCTCCTCAGAGACAGACCAGTGCCAGTCCATTACAGGGCAGATACTCACTCTCTGCAAGCAACTCAGACACCAATTAGCCTAACCACATGTGTTTGTACTGTGGGAGGAAACCTGTGTGACACAAAACAGGCAAAACAGATGAACTTCACACATACAACGGAAGTGGGATTCAAGGGTCCAACACTGCAGGTGTGAAGCAACAGCGCTACCCACCGACCTACTGTGCTATTCTCTCTGAAGCGGCAAAACCCAAATTTTTTAAAAAGGTATAAAAGTTTATTGCAGTAATATGTCATCCAAGTGGAAATGAAAATATAAGCTATTGTAGTGTTGGTTCTGGTTGGGATGAAGGAGTAGCACATGTATTTTCAATCTTTTTTATTTTATTTTTGCTTTTGATACGTACAAAGTGCTTGAAATTCCTGTTAGTTCAGGTGGATTACTTTCAGCTGTAGTCTGGATTACTTTCATCCGTGGTCTGGATTACTGTCAGCTGTGGTCTGGATTACTTTCAGATGTGCTCTGCACCTGAGCCCAATCTGCACCTTAAATATGTCAGATCAGGAGAGGAAGAACTGGGGGGACGTGAACTCCTCCCAATTTGACTTAATACCCCCCCCAAAATAGACCTCTTCATTTAAATTATGAAGCTGTGTCCCCCAATATCTTAACTCCTATACACTTGTATCTGATATTACACCCCAAATCTGGGGGCTAGCTAAATATTAGCCAATTGATCACGTTTCACTCTCCATATATATTCTCATGCCGAGGGCATAAATATTCAGCATGCAAGTGTACTTCTTTATTATTGTTCCTCCATTCTATTTTCTGTACCTGTGTGTCCAATTCAGGTCACAGGGGGCCTGGAGTCTATGGGCACAAGGCAGGGAACAAGCAAGGATAGGAGGACAGGCCATCTCAGGGCACGCTGTCACACACCACTGAGCAATGTGATAACTCCAAATTGTGGACTGTAGGGGGGAACCGGAGTACCCAGAGGAATTGTGTTTATTATTTAATATCCATATAACGACAGGATTCATATGTCTCCCTGCCTAGAATGTATGTTTTTTGCACTCTAGACTCAGTATAAGTTTTAATACAGCAAAGTTCTGCAGGATGTGATTCTGAAGGTGGCCGTTACTGTGCATGTCTGCGGGATGCACCACTGTCCTATGAGCTCCTGTTTGGTGTCCATCCCCTTATCACACTCCTGCGTCTCAGCCAAGTGCTGCCCTCGTGGATTGCAGTCGTGACAAAGCCAGATCACTGCAAATCAATACTTTGTTTAATTTTCAAAATGTCATGAGGAGGAAACTCGAGGAGGGAGAAATGAGATCCATTCCCTGTGTCGGTGAGCACAGCACGCGAGCGTCGGGCGTCCTGGTATTCAGTCAGAAGTGAAATAGACTCTGTTAATTCTACTGGGCTGAAGGTGTAGCAGCTTTATATGTAACAAATCGGGCTGCTTCTGCTTGGCTGGCTTTTAAACATAGTCTGGAGTCATTGTGTATATTAATTATTTTTTTAATAAATGTTTCAGTGGCTGCAGAGCCACCCAGAGGAACAGTGATAAGAGTGTTCTCCTAGACGAGTGTCATGGCAGTGGAGGGGCTCGATCACAGGTTAAATGACAGACTTATACTTCCCACCCATGTTTGTTCCCTACGGTGCCCTGTTTACTGTACCCCTTTCTTCCTTGAACAGACCTGTCACAATGGGTCGAGAACATTAAAACGCAGCAGCACACTCGCAAAATGCCTGAGGCGGTGAAGCACATTTGAAAGGCAGCTTGTGTGTTTGTGTCTGTCTGTGGGATTCCTTATTCAGAAAATTCAGCTGGATTATACACTGATGCATGTAATTGAGAATGACGAAGCTTCAGAGCATTGCGCAGGGGCGGGAGCATGCAAAGTGGCAATCAGATTTTTCCCCAACGGTTACCTGGAGGCAGTTGGCACTTTGTAAACAGGAGTGAGGAACACTGATAGATAAACAGCCACTCAAATCTGTCACCCGACTCCGAGCGACTTCAGAATGCACCAAACCACGCCTGCAATATTCAGTGTAAGGCACTTCTATATAGGACAATGACGAGCTCATGGTTACTGAATGTCAAGGTTAATCCTCAGAGGTTTCTTTTTAATGTGAGCAATGGCACGTATCTGGGGGTTAATATCTTACTCTCTCACAAAATCGTTTTGCATGTCTTTCGTCTGTTAAATCAGGGACAGATGGTGCTAGAATTCCTCACTCACACGCCAGCTAACATTTAAATAAATGTAAATCCTGTCAACAAATGATTTGCCCTCCGTATTCTTGCCTATAAATAATTAAGGATTATTATTTGTGAACATTTGCAGTGATATTTGATGCAGCTTTTATAACAATGATTAGCCTCTGTATGTCTGATGCAGTTTGTTATATTACTGATGATTTACGTGATACATGGTGCTTGTACTGGCTGAACCGGAAAAAAAATGTAGGAAAGCATACTGACTCCTGCATGACGACTCCTTTATCTTGCTGAGCCATTTTCCTCTGGAGTACTGAAGCTCTAATTAATTCTGTGTTTATTTGTTAGCTGCTACCCTGTCTGGCACGGAGGGGAGTTTTGGCTGGAACATGCTCCTTGTTCCCATGTTGAGCTGTAAATCACACGCTGCAGGGCTGGGCAGCTCTTCACCTGCCTATCTATGGGCGGCTGCTAATTTTAGTTGTTATAGTGGCTCTCGAACAAAGCAGTGAATTCAATGTGTAAATCTGAACTATAACCTTCAGTGTAGGACTGACTCTCTGAACTCAGTGAGAGGAAATATGATCCCCTCAAATAAAACTAAAATCAGATAACAGGCAACCAGCTATGTAATTCCAACACAATCCCAGTAATTCCTTATAACGTGACAATAATTGGGGTTCACATCCGTTTGAATCAGCATTTATGGTACAGCTGTCACATAGTTATTTAACAAGGGTTTGTCAGTGCTCATCAGCAACCAAGGGGTTTCCCACACATTCTGAATGGATATGTCTACCCATCACTGTTATTTTAGTGTAAGCACTTTTTTCAGGTTTCTATGAAAATAGAGCACAAACAATATCAAAAGAATTTCATGCATTGTCCGTTATGTATTGGTCACTTTGTTACTTATGTCTCCACAAGTGGCATCCTGTTTTATGTGATCTGCACATGCTCTGCAGGAGTGCTGTTCTTTGGAGAGCTGTACTGATGCATAAAATGATTTTCCCTGTGCAGCACGTATCAAGTCATATGTTTGAAATCATATAGAATAAAAGAGTTTTCACAATGGAAAATAGCAATAAATGAGGAATCTGGAGGCAATCAATTGATATTATATTATCTACCTGTTCATCGTTGCACCAATGTCTTGTCCACTGCAGGGTAATAGGAAAAAGCATTAATAACATCTCTTTAAACATTTATGATGAGAAAAGGACGTCTATGCTTCCTGCATTATAATTTGTCCTGGATTATTAGCAAGCTAGGCCAAAGAGATGTTAATGATCGACTGTGAGTGGAAATATTGTATTATAAATTTGTTATTATCTGAGAGTTGAACACTGTGATATGATATTTATTCATTTTAATGTTTGGTTATAAGGTGACTTGTTTTATATTTATATAAATTTGACTGAGTTTTTACTGCTTATTTGAGTTTCAGAGATTCAAATAATCATATAAGACGGTAAAACACTGTTTAACTGATGAATTTTTGATCATATTAATATTGCTTATTCTACTTTTTCACTCCTTAAAATCTGCAATGATATAAAGTATGACTAGTTCTTCATAGTACTATGAAAACTGATTTGACTAGTAATAGTGTTGTGTATGTTTTGGCCTTATTATGTATTATCCAGGGGCAAATCTTCTGAAATATTCTCTGTTTTTTTCCCTCCTGCCCATTCCAGCGGTCAGGTTGCAGTTACCTCCTATGCACCATCTTGCTCTTTGTGGCCGTGCTCCTGGCAGTCACAGTCACCGGCACCATCCTCCTCATGAACCATTACCATAACCCGCCTGCAGCTGACAGCCCCCATGTCAGCACCAATCAGAACGAAGGCAACGCCCTGGTGACGGTTGACAGGGGTGATGGCTCACGCATCAACATCTTCATAGACCCCAACTGCCCGGACTACAACAGTAATTTCTTGCGCCTGGAAGGTGTGCAGACCTCACTGCTGCATTCGCTAACTGACCATGACTCGGACCTCAAGTCTGTCAAAGGCCAGGACCGCGCCCTGCTGGTTAATCTGGCTGAGGAGGTGGCCAAACTCTCTGCCCATGCAGGCCAGTTAAAGATGGACTATGAGTCACTGCGGCGTGGCCAGGGAAACCTAGGACAGGAGCTTAATACCCTGCAGACAGAGCAGGGCCGCCTCATCCAGGTGAGTGATCCCGATTGATCTTAAATACATGATCACTTTAATGTGATGATTGTGTGTGACTGTTGATGATGTAGGTTGTGTTTAAGGTAATTTTCAAAGTTTATTTCAACCATGAAGACTATATTGAGCTTTTTCACTCTTAACAGTGTTTTGCAAAATTGAGCATCTTGTGATGGCTGGGGGCAGCGTGTGTCTATGGGGATAGGTTGTGTTTTGGGGGCAGGGTGTGACTTATGGGGACGGTATGCAACTCTGGGGGCAGCATGTGTCTATGGGGGCAGGGTGTGACTTATGGGGGCGGCATGTGGCTCTGGGGGCAGCATGTGACGGGGCAGGGTGTGACAAATGGGGGCAGCACGTGGCTCTGAGGGCAGCGTGTGTCTAGGGGCAAGGTGTGACAAATGTGGGCAGCATGTGGCTCTGGTGGCAACCTGTGTCTATGGGGGCAGAGTGTGAAAAAAGGGGGCGGCATGTGGCTCTGGGGGCAGCACGTGGCTCTGGGAGCAGCGTTTGTCTGTGGGGCCAGGGTGTGACTTTTGGGGGCAGCACGTGGCTCTGAGCGCAGTGTCTTTCTATGCGGGCAGGGTATGACATGGGAGGCAGCGTGCGGCTCAGTGGGCTAAGCCTGTCATCAGAGGGCTACTGCTTCAAGTGCATCCTCAGCACGTCTGTGCATCCTTCTACAAGGCCCTTAACCCCTAGCTCCCTAGGTGTCTGTAGAGAGAAAGTTTGGAGAGGCATGAAAAGAATTTCCCCCTGGGGATCAATAAAAATGATCAATTGTTTGCTTCCAATCAACAATCCGAGGAGCCTGGCCCAAGCAGATCATGCCTTGTCTCACCTGAATATTAGAGACACCTGCAATGCTTTTCTTAATCTAAGGGAGATAATATGGGATCTACCTGAACTAGAACCTTGGTGAGACACTGAGTTTGCTCTTTGCTGAACTATATTTGCCTTTCTGATTGGTGACACCTGGTTTGCCAAATCTTGCCTGTCTGGGGACTCTGCTTGCACCCGGTATGCGTATCACTCTGAAATGTCTGTTCAACTCCGGCTGCCCATTGATGATATTTCTTGGATCTATCCTCTTTAGTAAATCTTCAGTTATGGATGTTACTAGGTCATATTTGCAGGCACTTGCATTACAATCAGAGTATCAGATTTAATTCCAACCTGATAAAATTCAACCCGATATTTTGCCCCGTCTGTAAGAAAAAAAATAAAAATATAAAAATACAAATTTTAAAATAGCACACTTTGACAGGTCATCAGATTATTATTCCTGTCAACTTGTCTGAATGTTTTTTTATCACGTTTAAAGCTGATTTCGCACTGTCACACATACACCATATCATTATTGCCTGTCCCTATGTCAACAAAAAAAAAGCAGATCCCCAGAGTCATCCCTAGCCTCCCAGAGTAAAAATGCATACAGCTGTTGGAGAGAGTTAGACTGGAGGACAGCGCCACATGACAGAGCGAATGCGGAGTAGCAGATCCAGTTTTATGATTTTTTTCTGGATCTGGATTCTTTTCTTTGGACTATACAGCAACACATAAATGGAGAATTCAAAACAAATGTCAAAACAAATAGTAGCACTTTACTTAAGGCAATGTTTTCAGTAATTGATAAAAACATCCATGATGTATTATAACATATTCATAAAGCATTATAAAAATGGCTATAAATACATATGAAAAGCCATAACACATTATATCCACGTGTATTATGAATTAAGACTGCCTTATGAAGCTCTCATCTATAATGCAGTACAGAGCATACTTAATTCATATATCGCCTTTAGTCAAGTCAAGTAGGTCAAGATTGTTACATCTGTGCCACCATTATAATGCATGATAAAGGTATCTAATGCATTATAGATGAGAGCTTCATAAAGCATTTATAATGCACAATACACATTGCTACAATGTTTTATGCCTTTTGATAAATATGCATAGGCATGTTTATAATGCTTTATGAATGGATTATCATTTGTTATGAATGTGTGCGTAAATTATTAAAATCATGGCTTTAAGTAAAGTGCCACCAAACAACCTACGAAATGCGTATTTCAGTATGTAAGGAATAAAACATGCAATAGAGGCTACCCGGCTGTGACTGAATATCTGTGAAGAACATCTGGCTGTAGGATACCAGATCCACTTTACAATAAGGCTACCCTTATAAAGGGTTTATGAATGGCTCATAATCAAGGTGTCAATTAGGTCATGGCATTTTGCAAATCATTTATAGATTATTACAAACAAGTTATAATATTTTTTTATTGATAAGTTGCTACTATTTATAAGTTATACTAGGATATCTATTGGCTGTACAAACTGGCCAGCTGGAATGCAGAAGACAGCAAAGCATTATACTTGGTGAGAAGTGTAACTCTGTTCACCATAAATAATGGAATTTTACCTTTTACCTGACTTTTGTGATGGTATTTTCTTAATTTATCCTGCATGTGAGAAAGCCACCGATGGGAGGTCATATCTCCAGAGTTTGTTTTCACCGGGTAAGACTATTGGGTCCTCTAATCACCATGTTAAAGGTTCCCACAGAGAGCACTAATGACTTCATTGCTTTTCCCAGGAGCTGCTGCGGAGTTTTCTCAGTCAGTGTCACATCATCATTAGGAAGCCGTGAGATATTCTTGTTATCTTGGCCGCTAGCTTTTACGCAACATGATTGTTCCTGAAGTGTCAGGCGGAGCTTGAGAAATTTAAGAAATGAAGTGAAAATAGAAAAGAATCAAACATGCAAACTTTTTCCTTAAAACTACATGTCACATGTGCTTACTGCTTATTTGAGCATAAATGTGTCTGATTGACATAGCTGAAAAATCAAATAATATATGACATGTACACCCTTGTGTGTGTGTGTGTGTATATGTACATACATAGATGTATATACATATGTAAATGAATGCACACCTTTTTAGCTATGAGATACATTTATGCTTTAGATGTTATCCTAGTCATTGCAATTTATTATTTTTCTTTTTTGTCCAAAGCAATTATTTTTAACTGCAGCACTGTTAGATAATATAAGGTACCAACCCAGAGGCACCAGTTACGCACATTGTCTCATCAATATCTGCTACAGAAATACGGCCAGCTCAAAATTCCACAGTGGGTGTACAGTTTCATTGTTTTATGTCAGGAGGATTTTTTATTTTTTTTTATTGATGTCAGAGTAGAATATGCCCTTTGTCTGTTTTAGTTTCTACTATTTTTATTGTCACAATATACTACTACCAATGTTTTATTAAATACATTCTCTGAAGGTTGTAAATGGCATTGTTTATACTTTTAAGGGCATTCTATGTTCTGTGTTCGAGGAATGGTCCTGCTGTGGGACCCTCGACAAAGGTATTTAACCAGAATAAAATATGCAAAAGTGGTTTGTTAAGCATCTGCACCTGAATGCACTCAACTGTGCAATATTACCTCCTTCTTAAATAGAAAGCTGGGGGTGAGGATTTGTGTGTCATGGATACACAAAGCTGTGAAATATACACCTTTCGCCTCACATGTTTCTACCTCAGCAGCTTTTCAGCTGGAAATGTCACTGCAGCCAAGAAGGTGGTGTGCTTGCATTGCCTCCCAAGTGACATTAATACTCCCCGATACTCATTCCCCATCTTTCCTGCAGACAGCCACAGTGACACAGACATCCCCTTCCAGCCTGGGGAGCACAGTCAAATGTGGTACCTCAGGAGATCTTAGAAGGTCCCATATGCTGCAGATCAGGTCAAAAGTCGAATGAAATGTAGTGAAACGGCAAGAGCACCTTGGCAAAATTAAAGCTGCATTTCCATATATGTGAAATGGGGGGGGGGGACATGTGACTTAGGGAGCTTCAGGACACACCAGAATTTTATTAGGTTATTGCCTTGTCTAGATGAGGGGTGGAGGAAGAGACTATGTGACATAGGGAGCTTCAGAAAACACCAGAATTTTATTCGGGTATTGCCTTGTCTAGGTGAATAAGGGATTTTAGAAAATGGGGTTACAGTGATTCTCCTTAATGAACAAAGCTTATGTTAAATTTGTATCCCAGGAGTGAACACGTTGGACAGATGCATGTGAATAATTAATGGTACCAAGCCAGTTTACAAAGGGTGGTAAGCTATAACAGAACATGTATCAATTTCCAATTGAAAACTACAGAATATATAAAGTGTAGGATCACGCAGGCCCCACAGCCAGTATTTTATGGCCGCAGAGGGAGTGAGTCGGCCATGCAAAGATCTCCCTC
>JAODKF010000126.1:15057798-15068388 GCA_026779585.1 Mormyrus proboscirostris
GAGGGAGGAAGGAAGGGAGGGAGGGAGGGAGGGAGGGAGGTTGTCCCCTGCAGCCCCAGTGCTGCTCAGCACCTTCTTAGACATACCATCTTTATCTGATGCATTTTTTTACCAGCATGTTGTATTATTTATTCTGTTCCTGTAATACACCTTCATTGTAGGATTTCATGGTAATTAGAATGTCGATATAATGCGCTGAATCAATGCAAGGTCCTTCCCAGGATTTTGTAGTGTGAGATTTTACTACTGGAATTTTGATTCTCTTAAGTGCCGGTACGCAGCACAATTCTTTGCTGGTGCTTTAAAGATTTCCCAAGGTATTAAAAACACGAGTTGTTCATATGCATGCTTTTTTGAATGGGTCTGTTGTCTCTGGTCTGTGTCAGTATGATTGTGTGACATATCAGAGGTCTGAAGTCAGAAATTTGGGTAGCTTAATGCATAATGAGAGAAAGCAGTGAGGCACAAGAAATTCTTTTCATCTGAGAAACTCAACCTATTTTGAAATACTCTGTAGAAAAATTTGATGGATTTGTACAAAGCCCCTTAGGTGTCATGGTAGACAAATATATTATCTCATAGTAATTAATACTCTTGAGTTACTAATTTGTGCTCTCCAGTTACTAATTTGTGCTCTCCAGTTACTAATGTGTGCTCTCCAGTTACTAATGCATGCTTTCAAGTTAGTAATTCATTCCCTCAAATTATTCAGCAGTCGGAGAGCACAAATTACTAACTTGAGTGCCCTAATTAGTAATTTGAGAGCAAGAATTAGTAACTCGAGCACTCTAATTAGTAACTTTATTACAGTAACTCAAGAGCACAAATTAGTAACTCAAGCAGACAAATCACTACAATATAATATTTTTTTCTACCATGACACCTAAGGGGCTCTGTAGATTTGAACAAAGAAGTATCATACAAGACGTTCTAAGAATGGAAGTGTCATCCATAGCCTGGGGAATGGACACTTGTTTGACAGTCTGTCAGTTTGAATCAGATCGATCTTTACCGTGCTGGTTCCTGGTGTGGTCTTGAAATGCCTCAGCTTGGAAAGTGCTTATGCCACAGCCCAGTCTCATCAAGTGTTCTTCATTGTATCTCTACATCTCAGTTTTCTTAGTTGTCCAGCTCCAGAACACTGAACACGTCATGTATGTGGCTGGCTTCTATGTTTAAACTATGGTTTACATCATGATGTTTGGCTTAAGACAAATTTCAATAATATAACCTCATCAGTTTCACAATTATAGAAAACAATAAAGCTACAGTTTTAGCATTTATTTGCACCTGCACAAACCGATGGCTGTAATGACCAGAGTCCCCTTCTCTGAGCTAATGTATGTCTGGGAGTCGGTTGTCATTTGAGTGCTTTTCTGCAGTTACGTGTATCTTCCTTCCACACAACATCCGACTGTATATATGTCCAACTTCCATAAGATTAAGATAGAGCTGGAAAATCCTGATTGGCAAACAGGATACAGCAGACATAAGTGGCCTTAGTGTACCACGTGTACCTGGGATAAACAAAGTCACTGCACTGCCAGCCGTATAATGGTACAGTGCATATCTAACCTATACCACCCTTAATACTTGAGAGAAATTATAATGTCTATGTTACACATTTATGTATTTTCCTTACTATACTTCTGTCATTATTCTCATCTCTCTCATAAAAAGTCTCTTGGCTATTTAAGCAATACAGGAACCGTATAGGTGCAGTATATTGTATAGGGTTGTATACAGTCAGGTCAGGTTGGGGAGCAGTGATGCAGCACATTGCCACACCCACCACATGGTGAAACTCCTCGGGATCCCGGCTGGCGACCCCCCAGGCAGACACACGGTCCAGTCCCACACCCTGTAAATGCCCATCCATCTGCCGTAACCAGGTGTTACATGGGCGTTCCCTCAGACTGGTCCAGCCCCTCAGTTCCTCAGCATTGAGGATCCTGCAAGACGGATCACCTTCAGGGAAACGCACCACATGGCCATAGCGTTGTAATTAATGCTCCCTCACAATGCAGGTAATGTGCCTCATTTGGGATTCCTCTAGCAACCATTCGTTCGACACAAAGTCAAATTAGCGATACCCAAGGATTCTCCAAAGAGACACAGTACCGAAGGAGTCCAGTCTTCATCTCAGCTCACTGGATAGTGTTCGTGTCACAGCCATACAGCAAGACAGGGAGTACCAGGACTCTAAAGACTCATACCTTCATCCTCTTGCAAAGATATCAGGAGCTCCACACACCCTGTTCCAGCGACCTCATGACCCCCCATACTCTCTCAATCCATCTCCATTGACTCCACTATGATCACAGCATCGTCAACAAGTCAAGATCATAAATCTTTCTTCACTAATGGATGCCCCACAGCTGCTGGACCCCACGACCCTGCCCAACACCCAGTCCATACAAGCATTGAACAGAGTAACAATACACCCTTGGCGAACCCCAGAATCAACTCGGAAGAACACGGAGGTTTGCCCTCCGCTCTGCACATCAGTTACAGTATCAGTGTACAGGCCGGCCATGACATTCAGCAACTTTGGGGGGATCCTGCGAAGTCTCAGGATGTCCCACACGGCAACTCAATCATCCGAGTCGAATGCTTTACGAAAATCGACAACGGCTGCAAAGAACCTCTGCCGATGTTCATGCTTGATGAGAATCCTCAATACCAGGATATGGTTGATGGTAGACTTCTTAGGCGTAAAACCAGACTGCTCTGATCGCTGACAGGCGAGCAAGTAATCCTGTTAAGGATGACCCTTGAAAGGACCTTACCCGGTGCTAAAAGCAGTGTTATCCCCCGTAGTTGTCGCAATCCAGGCAATCGCCCTTCCCTTTCCAGGTCCAATGTTTCAGTTAGTTGGGATGACGTCTGACTCCCAAATGGAAGCAAAGATTGCCTGCATTGCCAGGATGACAGCCTTGAGAAGTTCACCTTGGATACCAGAGATCCCAGCAGCCTTCCCATTCTTCACCCATGCAATCTCAGTGAGAGTGGGTGGTTCACAGATGAATGGAGGATCAGCTTTGGGAACCTTGGACCCAGAGGTGTCCAATGTCCTAGTTGGAGGGCCAGCTTTAAACAGCTGCTCAAAGTAGGCAGCCCAGTGGGTCAGATGACACTGCAGTGTCATCCATAAGGACTGTTCCATCGCCCACCCTGACTGCAAGTCTCCGAGGAACAGATTCATATGTGCATAATGCTTTGATTCCTCTGTAAGCAGAACGTGGATCACTATTCCACAGAAGGTGTGTTACTTGCTCACAGATTCGTCTAAGAAACGCCTCCTTATCTGCACTCAGAGCCGTTCTCCTCAGTTACTGATACAGACTGGAGTTGCCACCAAGTTGTGTGCTGCGACTCCTTCGATAATATTCAGGGTTCCCTGTGAGATGGAACATCTCCTTCTGTTAACACTGGCAACAGCAACACAACCATCAGCAACCTTCAGGGTCTTATCATAGCAGATCTCGCACATCACATTAGAGTCAGCAGTAGCACCCAAATCTCCTAGTAGGTGGTAGCCTACTGGATCTTAGCTGAATCTTCAGAGTAGCAGCAACATGTCTGCAGTCAGAGTTCATAAACTAGGCACTTCTGTAGACCCTGCAGTTGTGCAGGAGCCTCCAGCATCCAGCATCATAAGGATGTGATCAATCTCCTTTGCCACACCACCAATATTAGAGTACCAAGTCCAACGATGCGGCTCAGGGTGTTGGAACCAGGATCCAGCGACCCACAACCCCTGACCTTTCGCAAAGTCAATGAACATGGAGCCACTCTCACCCCGGTCTCGGGACCCATGGGGACCGACACAATCCTCATAGGCAGCCCTGTCTGTGCCAGAGGTCACACTGAAGTCACCCATGACCAGAGGAGTGACACGTCATGAGCACCTATCAACCACCGAGCAAAGTTGAGAGTAAAATGTCTCCGTCAATGAGATATCACTCACCGCGGTCGGAGCATACACTGAGACAACAGACAAGACACCCGAGGAGTGTCTAAGCCTGAGTCTCATAATACGCTCGTTGAAAAGAGTGACATCAGACACCATCAGGAGGAGCCGATCCGCTACAGTAACAGCATTGTAGGTCATTTTGCAGGAGAAACAAGACGTTCCACGCACCTACCCAAACGGGCTGCGTCACACTGGGACCCAAGTCCCGCCATGCAGCAGGCGACGCCTCAGCACCACACCAGCCCCGATCCCCAACTATTAGCTCTCCAACAGTACTGTATATGGTGTTTTCTATTTGCATAGCGTCCAAGTCGCCTTACATCCTGTTGGATAGAACTTAACCTGGAAGTTAACCTGTAGATACCTTTCTCTTCACTGATTCATCCCAATTTCTAACTCTTCGTATCCCTTTTTTTAAAATCAAAATCATAAATATGATACATCCCACATTTCAGTGTTCTTAGTATTTAGTGGAAAAGCTAATAGGTAATATGGATTTTTATTAACATCACAAACTTTTTCCTCACGTACGAATATGAATGGATGTTTCTTTTCTAGTTTCCGTTTTGCTTTTAGCAAGGTCCCATGAATTTATTTATATGTCAAATTTGCCTCCAGTATTAATGCAGGCCGAGAGGCTGCTCACCACAAGTACCTTTCTCATCTATTTTCTTTACTTTTTTATGACTATGACACATTTTAGCATTGCCATTTAGTACAATGGAACATGACATGGGAGAAGACTGTTTTAGTCCATCAAGAATAGAGAGTTTAAGTGCCCAGTTTGACACTTTAGTTTTATTTCAGCTCATTTCAGCTCTTGCTGATGCACTGAGCTCTCTGTGGATGATCAGGTTTCCAAATAAGTGCAGTATTTTCTGTTTTTTTTCCGGCACCATAACTGAGTGCATGAGGGTAACATTAACTTATATAGGATGACAGTGTTAAAATCACAATGGCATATCAAAGTAACATTAATACCATGAAAAATCCAACATTTCTATCAAAATTCACGTAGTATAATGCTTTTTCAACCCTACCATTAAGGGTCTGGAGGTCAGTAATTTCTGTTCGCTTTTTACAAAAAAATGAGAATTCACCTTTAAGTAGGAAGAGGAAAGTTGTCGTTCAGGGAGTCTATCTTTGGAAGCACAGGGCACAAGGGAGGGGATTGCAGACCTTTTCACTGAGCACACAAATGTCCCCACAATGTGATAAAAACTGTTATTTCATTTTTCCATTCTCCACATGAAACTCAATTTTATAAAAACCTGTGACTGCATTGAAAAAGCTAAAAATGCCACAAGTCTTGTATTTTGTTTGTTTACCTATGGTTAATGTTAGGGCTGGCCTTTTCATGGTTGAGATTAGAGTTATGCCGATAGAAATGAATGGAGACTCCTCACAAAGATATAGACAGCTAATCTGCATTTGGGTGCCTGTGTTTGTGGGTATATGTTGCATACAGTATATGGAATTTGCATGGTTGGTAATTGTAATTTAAAATTTTTCTTGAATAAAAAAATTGGTGATATTATTCTTAGAAACATCTGCATCTTAGGACTCAATGAATGTAATTTCTCCAAGATAGTGTTACCATTTTATAAAAGGCACACATCAGAGATGAGTAATTACAGAGTATACTTGCATGATCAAGATACTATGACTTTTTAATAGAGGAGAAATGTAGTATTTCAATTTCCTTATTTTTTTTGTTACCTGATTCCCAAACCTTCTCTTTACCATGAACAGGAAATCATGTGAGAGACAGTATAGCTGTGATCCATAGCCCCAACCCTCCCCCCGCCCCCGCTGAGAGGAGTGTTTGAAGATGGAAGAGATTTGTCCTACTGCGCTCAATTAAGGTTCTAAAGACTTTTATCACATCTGGAGGAGATTTAGGAGAAAACTGGAGCATTTGAGAAGAAAGAGGATTTGGCTCAATAAGGCTTAAGGGTGAGAGAATTCAGTGTGTATGTTCTCTGCACAGCACCAGTATAGGGCTATAGAGTAAATAAACATAGCAAGTTGATAGTGGAAAACAAGTTAAAGAAAGATTTTAAAACTGCTAAAGCAACACTTTATCACTTTATTTTGCTGAAATTTGCTGAAAGTGACTTATACCAATTTTTCATGGTCTCTGGAAGCCCACACTGACCAGTGTCAGCACTGGCGAAGGATGAAAAGGCTGACACACTGGCAGAGCGAGGTTGGTTTATAGAAAAGACTCACTCACCAGTGTCCGCTATGATTCCAGGCTGCAAGGCTTCTCCACTGAGATTTTGCAGTGACAGCTTCTGTAACGGAAACAGCTAATGCAAATTCACCTAAAAATGATTAACATTTCAAACTCTGCTGTTGCATGGATAGGTATTTCGGGCACGTTTTATTTTCTTACTCTGGTGAATAAAGATCTTAACATCTTACTGATCATTTTCAGGCTGACATAGTAATGCCCATTATTGAGCCAAGGCTAAAAATCATTTGGATTTTGATACTTCAATCTGACTGTTTAAATCTTCCAGTTTATTTCTCCTTGTCAATGTACAGTTGATGAAACAGTTATGTATATATAATCAGTCACATTAAATTACAGTAATTACAGGTAGATGTTGGCATTAAATTATCAGAGAACCACGGATATATATATATATATATATATTGACAATTAGGTGTATCACTGATCTATGTTAAACCACTCAGTACATTAAACTAAAATCAAAGATTTTTAAATATTGTAATTGTCAATTAAATTGTAGATAGCATACTTCTTTGACTGCCCAGCAATTATATTCATCATTGTCATTGATAGCATAAAGTTTATTCTATCCACCAAAGCTGTGAACATTTCTGTGTAAGGCTGTCAGCTCAGCGTCTAACGCATATTCCTTTATGGAGCTTTGGATACATTGATGTAGCCTTGCAGCAAGTAAACTTGTAGGGTATAAATAATCAATGACTATTGAGAATTTTACTATCACTATAGTACTGTATGTTGTATAGTTTTTAGCTGTTAGCTACAGAGATTTCACTGTGTTTATCCCGTGCTTACTAAGCCATAGGTGCATATTTGCTGTTTTGAAGCTTTTCTTGTCTGGATAATTGTTATTCTGGTCCAACATGCACAACATCACAACTGAAGATATACAGTAAGTAAATGTATCTCCATCTGCCCTCTACTTACGGGTTAGGAGGAGTAAGTGAAACAGATTTTTCTTGTTGCGCCGAGTGTTGGATTGTTAGATATGGTGCATAATGTGAATACAGTGACCTGGACATGGGACAGTATCTGCCTACAGACTAGAGACTGAAGATATTGTCAGCAGCCTCTCGTGGGTCAGACTCAGTATTCCTATTTTGGCGTCTTTCAGTTTACATGTTATACATACAAATAGCCTTTGACTGAATATAACAGCACTAGCATATTTAGCAGTCTCTCTCTGGAGGAACACAGCTTCACTTCCTGTTGTCCTTTTACAGCCATTTAATGATTATAACGTGTTTGGATCTGATATATTCCATTTCGTTCAACTGGATGTTGCACATTTGCTCAGTCATCTAGAACAGAGTAGCCAGCTGTGAATTATTTTTTTAATATGAAACGTGTCTGAACCATGGTTCTATCATGGCCGACGCTTTCCATGTGTGGCCAAATTAGGTTTCTCGCTTTTTTCCATTGTTCAGTTAATTGGCTTTTAGACTGGATTGGATGATTCAGGGGTTCCTAATTTACTGGCCAGATTAGTTTTGCGTTATAATTAGGTGGGTGACGGCTTCCTCAAGATGGTTTCCTACCATTTCTGATCCTTCAAGGGAATCCAACTCCGTTTTTGACAGCGCGGGATGTAGCTTGGCTGGCTGGTTAAGGCACTATGACATGGTTATGAAGTTTCTTTTCACAGACTTTAGCGAAGTTTAGACAAGTACTAATGTGTCGAATCTCTGTTTAACTCCGTTTCGCCCTTGCTGATTTTATGTTGCTAATCTGTCTGTTGTTTTTCCTATCTTAAATCTGTCTTGGTTTGTTAATAGTGATCTGAGCCGTGGCCTTTGCCTCTCCATCTCCCTTTCACTGCTTGAGCGATTGTGCTTCCGCTCGTTGACGTCAAGAGGCCAGGCGGTGCCTGACAGCGGGTGGCCACTCTCAAGTTCACACCCTCCATCCCCTGACAAAGCTGCTGTTGTTTTGTTGAAATTCTTCCTTTCTTTTTCTTTCTTGTTTATTATGGTTAAGGGTGCATGGGTTATCTTATTTTTCTTTTCTAATAGCTTATTGGGTTTGTTTTTTGTTTAGTTTAAAGAGTTGTTTGCCCTGCCAGTGTTATATTGTTTTGTAATTCTGTTTGTTTGTAGTTTTGTTTTTTTTTTGCATGGTTAGAATTATTGGGTGTTGAGTGTTATGTGATGGATTGTGAATTGGTTTCTGTATCCTACGTGCATGTTAATGCTGTTATTTGTGGTTACTGGGTTGTGGTGATTGAAGTGTACACTAACCCTATGGGGTTAAGACAGTATTTGTTGCCAGATGCAATATTAGGTTATTCCCCTCCAAATCTTAATCTTATTGTGCTAATTTATCCAAATTGTTAATTTCTATGTTTTGGGAATCATGTCTCTGGCCCTTTAAGTGTGTTAGAACCTGAGCGCCTTTCTTTTTGTAGCCAACGTGGTTGAATTGCTCATTTCCTCTGGGTAAAATTCCCCACGGCGGCGTAGTCAATGTTGTTGAAATAAATTCTAGACCGTTCCCTGCCACACCTGATAATATACTACTAAAATCACAGGAAGCCGCCATTCCTCCTGGATTTATAGCTGCATAGCAGAGCTGTGTCATTTGTTTGTCTTACATGATATTCCATTTTTTTATACTTTAAAAGCCATGTCACCTTGGAATAAATAATGAGGTAGTCATGGAAACAACACAGATTTAAAGTAACTTTAGATGGGATACAGGCTGTAGCTGGAAAGCATCCTGTGGCAGTACTACAGTGGACCACTGGCTTACAGCTTTGGTGTCTGCTAACCATAGTGTTACATTCTATCGACAAACATTTCGAGCTCTGTGAGATAATGGCTGTATTGAAAAGCACTGCGCCGATGTCCTGGCAATTCTCACAGCAAGGCGTGCCATCCCTCCACGTACTTTTGTTTAAAGCTACCCAATATTCTGCAATAACCCAATTTTTCATCATGAAATTTAATTCTTTGAACTTGTGCCCTGGACCTCAAATGAGAAATATGGGTGTCAATCTTCCAGCCATTCATCCATCCATCCATTTTCTGTACCCATTTGTCCATTTCAGGGTCATGGGGGGTCCGGTCCAGGACCTATCCTAGAGGTTATAGATGCGTGGGTGCCAATCTTGTCACAGCAATTGAATTTCAGTCATGATATGTAGGTGGTGTTCTGATTCCAGACTGACTTTAGGTTATAAAGGATGATCTTATTGAATTCAATAGACTGCAGCTCAGTTCTGAAATTTATTCACAGTAAAACACATACATCTATTCAGTTTCAATAGATGTTTATCCAAGCAAGAAACTGGGTTGGAGAGCATACAGCTTCTGTTCAGCATCGAATCAACGTCATGGGCACGGCGTAGCTGTGTACCCTATTCCAGCCATTCCCAAGCCATGGGTCGGCACCTAAATTTGGGTCGCAGTAAGTTCTGAAAGGGTTGTAAGGCAGAGAGGGAAATGTAAGCATTTTAAAACCAGCAAGCTCCTATGCTGATCCACGATCAGATTTCCCAGCCCCAATCCTACATTTAACCTATAGAAAAGGGTCTTGGGTCTGCAAATCCTTAGTGCAAAACTAGTGACCACTCAACCAATCCAAGAAGCCAAACCACAGATGATTAATGTAAAATTTACTGGCACATCCAATCAGATTTGTGCAATAGCCATTGATTGCCACAAATTGTAGCGTGCACTGCGCTTGACCATAGCGCTAATTTAAATTTATACTTCATACAGGGTAGTGACTGAGCTAACATGGTAACATGGGATACTGATGCATATGAATCGCTCTTAATCTCGCGGTACCTCTCCACTGAGTTTGATATATGAAAACCATGTACCTGTGCGTTCAGTGTGATTTCTTTTTGTGCTTTATCTGCGGTACATTTAGCGATACAGTAATCATGGCCCCTATGAAAGTGAGCAGGGATAGGAGCAAACCGAAGAGGAAAGCAATGAGAGTAGTGTCAGGGTCAGCCGCTGTAGTCTCAGTCTTCTGTGTCCCTTCCCTGTTTGGCCAGCAGACATCACTGGCCATCCTGGACCTCCAGTCAGTCTTTGTGTTTCCCCTGTTTCCTGTCAGGCACGTGGCTCACCGTGTTGAGCATGCGGCTTCCTGCAAATCCCTTTTGCCGTGTGTTTGATTCCTACCGCCTCCTTTTTTGTATTTTGTTCCCTAGTGTTTCATTGTATGAGCTTTTCTAGTTCCTGTGTCTTCTGTTTTATATTTGTTTTTGGTTAAATTCTTTGTGCCCGTGCTTGTGTTTCTAACTGTCTGTTTTCCCCAGTGTTAGTTTTTGTTTCCCTGTCCCTTGGTCTAGGTCTCTGTTTCCCTGTTCAGTTCCCTGAGTTAATTAGTGTCACCTGTTGCCCGT
>JAODKF010000126.1:15080732-15106728 GCA_026779585.1 Mormyrus proboscirostris
ATGGTGATTACCAATATCAAGTAATCCTCTCCACTGTGGGGCCAGTACACTGAATCGCCGGCATGCATCACACAGATGGACGGCACCGTGAGTGGATATTCAGTAGCTGTATTGCTGGTGGTTCATCGACTGAAGCTGGAGCTTGTGTTTCAATAAGTCACAATTGTATGGTTCAGAAGGGTTGAAATGGCACATAAAGAATAAAGGATAGATAATTATTGTAGATGTTGTTTTCAAGAATGAGTCCGTTTCTTAACCATGTGATCATTTTCAAATGAATCATTTAAATGTTACTTTGAAAAGTTACAGTCGCAGTTTCTAGCATGCCTCTAACATAGATGTTTTTTTTTTAACTGTTAACATTGTTTCTACATAAAATACAAACCACTAGCTGAACTGGGAGCCTGTGTGGATACGGATTTAAAAAACAAAAACACAGTATCTGCACTGACCATGGAACTCATAAAATGGCTTATATGTTTTCTGACTGTCACCCATATGTGAAGCAGGTAGGTTATCTTAGTGTTCTCTTCAAAAACAAGCATAGCTGAAGATTTTGTCACGGTATAAAACATAGACTTAGAGGTCGTGATTCATAGTATGCAGTTACAGTGATTTGCCTTTGTATGGCAGTGTGGCCTCAAGTCATTAAGCTTCTGTGTTATTCTTTGGCGGCAAGGTGTTGTGCTGTTAAATGGGCTTTTCAGCTTCTCATGTAGATGAAGGTTCCTTGTTGATTCATTTCATGGTTACTCAGATTTAGACTAGCAAAGGATTACTCACCCAAATTTGAGAAGAAAATTCCAGGGGAACTTTTTTAATTATAAATTATCTGATTAAGATTTTTTTACATAAATTTGTACACAATTGGAATGTATGATGTAATGTAGTGGAAATATACGTTTTTGAATCAGTAAACAAGTTTATAAATATAACACTCTAAGAATGACAGTAATAAATTGGATTTTCCAGTAGTGGGTTTTAGCAGAAAACAATATTTTAAAAATCGTCATTAACTTGGCACATATTTGATATAGCTAAATAGCAAGACAAATTAGCTTTATTGTAATTTTCTGCCTATTAGTATTAGTGGTAGTCAGATACTGTAGTTTCCGAGCCCCGTTCCCATGCAGTTACCCGTTGTTCGAATTTACTTCCACAGTCCAAAAACACACAGTTTAGGTGAATTTGTGTGTCTAAACATTCCACGATGTGCAGTCGTCTCCGTGCGTGTATTATAATGGTTAGGCATCCCATCCAGGACGCCCCCTGACTCATGGCCTGTGTTTCCCAGTATAAATCCCAAGCTGGCCACGGCCCTGCAATGTATATGCAGTTATGGAAGATGGATGGATGGCGAAATACTGAGACCGTAAACTCTCACTGTTTGTAAGCTTCCAGTATAATAAAATAATAAAATATATCACTAGGTGAATTTATGATTATGAAATAATTTTATTAAATATTTTTTTCCTGCCACTTATCTCTAACATTATTATTATTATTATTATTATTATTATTATTATTATTATTATTATTAGGCAGAGTAATGTACAGTCAATTATTACCCTAGTAATGGACAACAGTGTGTGAAAACAGCATTTGCTTCTTGTATATTCAGGGATTCATTTTCCATAACGAAAATGTAAATATAAGTTAAAATCTAGAGACTTTGTTGATTTTTTTTCTACTGTATTATAAAATCATTAAAGCTTTTCATCTTCTCTGGTCAAGCTTTGCTTAACATATGACTTACATATAATTTATTCACTTACGATATCAACCTGAATCACTAAATGTGGGTTTTATGATGTCTGCTCATCAGCCGGAATGTTTTGGATGGAGCTTGCAGAGGTAAAGCAGGGGTATACTAAGAAAGCCAGCTAATAATTGTGATATTTTATGTTAACCCTGCCTGAACAAATGAAAATACCTTTCAAAAATTCTATTATGACATTAAGTAGATTTTGACCTGACAGGAGATGTCTTGCATCACGTTGATCTCCAACCAAGTTATGATGGGTGACTCCTAAATAATTAGAGGGAAACTGAAAGATGTACACATGACTACAAGACAGGATTCCCCTTGTAAACCGACTGCGTTCTTCATTAAAATCATGTGGAAGGTTCTTCTGTCAACAAAAAAGTATATGATAAATGTCAACACACCATCAGGATGAAAGAAACTCATCTCACTCAAATTTTGTTTTATTTCCATCTTATACTATGACTGATTAAAAGTAATAGCCTAATGCCATTACAGCGCTGTTTCATTTTTCCTGAGCTGTAATGAAGATGTTAATAATTCTTTGAACTGTGCTTGATGGTCGGTCACCGAGTGAAGGAATTGTGAAGCATTTTAGTGTTGAATGCCTTTGTAATATTTTTTGCTTTCATGACACTGACTGTTCACCTTTTCTTACATAAAGGAACAGGAGTAGATGTCAGAGGCGCGTTAGAAAAAAAGCAGATGAATATTTATGGTCATTGCTATGTATTTTTTTAAAATGAAAGATGTCTGAAAGGAAATGGACAGTTTGACAGGCAACATCCTGGGTAGATGCCAGATATGTAACACACGCTGTGCATTAGTGTTTGAGAATATATAATAGACTAGGAAGGCATTAAACCCATTTATATCATGGTTACTGCATATTTGCATTACCCCCTTTGTACCTAAAGACCTGATTTTCATGTTTACGATACAAAAATGCATTCTATAGTAAGCCTACTTTCTTTTGCCAATGATTAAACATTTCTGGTCTATAGTTTCCATTAATTTTAAATTGTGTTCTATATCTGGAATTTGAAATGACATTAGTTACAATTAAACATGAAAAAGTGCATTAATCTGCTACTGTCATTTACCTGGTCACCACTATGTTCATGGAAAATGAATCCACACTCTTCTGCCCAATCAGAACTGAGAATTCCACAGTGCCGTGGTATAAAGACAAATTATAACACACTAGGACGCCAGTAGCGTTATACTTTCTTATTCACCACCTTCCTTTCTCATTTTATCTTAGTCTTTTGGTTTTACATTCAAATTTCGAGCTCCATCACTTTCCACAAGCTTAGATAAGCAATTTCCCTCTTGATGAATTCCACACAGAGACTGTTTGCCTATTTGAATTTAAAAAAGACTTATAATAATTTGAAGCCTCTTCTGGGCTGTACTTCTGTGGAGATTGATAAGACTGAAAAGTTCTCAAAATCCGGATATAGAATGACCTTCCCTTTCTCAAATCATTGGCTTTTTGCTTACTTTTCAGAAGCACTCAAGCTTCCAGTTTTGAACCCATGTGAAGCTTATTTTGTGTTAAGTATATTCCCATGTGGTGACAAAATAAATCTTTCAGTTTGAACAAATAGTGTGTGGTTTATAAAATGTCAACATTGAAAAATGATCTTTACAAGTTCTGTATATCAGTTGTTAGAATATGCAATACAATCAAGCCCTAAAAGGTAGACTTAAATACTGTGACTTTGGTCAAGGAAGCCACGACAGATAAATTTCCTTTGGCTTGTGAAAATCAGACATGAAACTCTTAAGTGAACCACATTTCAGCGGAAGTGGTGTTCGCAGTTTAATAATAATGCAAGGAAAAATGAAAGTTATCAGTAAGTGCATGTATTTATTTACTTAAAACTGAACAGTGCATAAAAGAGCATTTATTTTTCAAGTCTGAACAAACTCTTCATTTCCTTTGTCAATGCTGTTACGCAACAAAATAACACATCCAGTATTACAATAACTGAACTATCTCGCTTAATACCAGATACAGTATACACTTCTATCATTCTAGCTGGCCCCAAATATAAATGGTAGTGATTTACTGCAAAAGTTTTTGTGTGAACAAAAAGGAACCTTGCAGAAATACATGCATAAGGAAATACGGAACATAAATAAATGAAGTCCTGATACATGTCTGCTGCCTGACACTTCAAGGATGGCGTGTTTGAATCCCTCATCTGATCTGTCGCTGGAGTTTGTTTTCTCTCCACATGTTATGTTATGTGTCTTTTCATTGGGTTCTGTGGTGTCTTGCTGCTGCCCAAACACGTGCATTATGCTAATCGGTGCCTCTACACTGTGCATAGAGTATGACTGTGCTCTACAATGGGCGGGGTTTTGGCTAATTGGTACCTCTACACTGTGCATAGGGTATAACTCTGTGCCCTACGACAGGGGACTCTATGCTAATCGGTGCCTCTACACTGTGCATAGAGTATGACTGTGTGCTCTATGCTAATCGGTGCCTCTACACTGTGCATAGAGTATGACTGTGTGCTCTATGCTAATCTGTGCCTCTATACTTTGCATAGAGTATGACTGTGTGCTCTATGCTAATCGGTGCCTCTACACTATGCATAGAGTATGACTGTGTGCTCTATGCTAATCGGTGCCTCTACACTGTGCATAGAGTATGATTGTGTGCTCTATGCTAATCGGTGCCTCTACACTGTGCATAGAGTAACTCTGTGCTCTACGACAGTTGGTCTCTATGCTGTTTGGTGCCTCTGCACTGGGCATACTGTAGCTTATTTGTCTTCGGTGTCATTGCTTTCATGTTTGTCTCTGTTTTTTATAATTACATATCTATAACGAATCACCTTCTCATCTTCACATCTTGTTTAACTCTGCAATAAATTGTGGTCTATTCATTATTTTGATGTTCCATAGAAAAGATACTGAAACGGAAAAGCAGAAATAAAAACAAAGTACGATATAGGAATAGAGATCTCTAGTCTTGTCAGCTAGGGGTGCCAAAGCCACGTTAATTATTGAGTACCCAAAATTGGACTTCAGTGTTTTATCACTTCCATCAGGCAAAGCAAAATTTTGATATGTACAAGAAATAGCAAAATTTGCCAGTAATTGTTTCATTTTATTTGCTGCGATCTGAGCAGCTTTTCTGGATTTTAATAGATGTGGTGGCTCAAAATTAGACATTGCAAATTAATGCAAATGTGACGCCCTTTTGAAAAACCAAAATGCATGTTGTGTCACCCATGTTGCGTGTATTATTGTATGAAAGTAATTTACCCCAGTATACCTAATTTAGTGCCAATAAAATTAGATACCATATTTTCATTAACTCAATGATATTTGCAGTTTTGTGTGAAAAAGAAATTTCAAACAGATTAATTTTCAGGACTTACTGAAAATATCAACCATTGTCTGAATCCCAATGTCCAAAAAAAATATCAAATGTTCTACTTTTATTTAAATGGAAATTTGAATTGGCTACAAGGTGAAAGCCCAGTGTTACCACAAGGTGATAGACCTCTTTGGCACCGCCCACCTCCCAATAGGTTACATTTTTAACCAATCCTCATCCTGTTTCTCCCTCTGACTGATTTTGCTTCCTTGGTCACTCGGCCTGACTGTTTGGTTTCTGACTTCTGTCTCTGATCTTTCTGTTCTCTGATTGGTTATGTATTTAGTACTTGTTTGGTTTGCTGTTTGGTTTTGGCTGAGCGATCCTGCCTACTCCCCATCATGATTATATACAGCCTTGTCTTTGGTGATTTGGAGATCGCCGCTGCAGGGTCCAGTGCTGTCTGTTCACCTCAGCCATGTACCTCACAGTACTGAGTACTCAGAGGCTCACTTGCCATTAAAAGAAAGATTAGCAGACGGAAGACCTGGCCACACACATTTGGGGCATAACCTTCTGTAAGTGTGAGTATACCTTGTTAATAAAGTAATTTATTCCTCAGCTCTCTCTTGACACTCTGAATCCACAGCAGACTGTACAAACAAGTTCAACATCCACCTAAATAATGACAAGCAATCTGCCTATTTTTGGAATGGGGATAAGCATGTACTTTGCAAAATAAAGAGGAAGAATGAGAGTCAGTTCACTCAAAGGTCTTCATCTAACTCTAGTCCAGTGGTTTTTAACCTTTGTTGCATCGTGACCCAATTTTTATTATGCCAGCTCAGTTGCCACCCTGAATCAAGTATATGTTAAAATTAATGCTATGATCAAGCATGCAGTGTACTCTGCAATTTACGCAAATCATTGCCTATCAAACAAATCTGATTGGATGTGCCAGTGAATTTTAAATTAAATGTGCCAGTGAATTTTAAATTAAGCATCTGTGGTTTGGCTTCATGGATTGGTTGAGTGTTCACTTGTTTTGCGCTAAGCATTTGCATACCCAAGACCAGTTTATATAGGTTAAATCTAGGATTGGAGCTGGGAAATCTGATCGTGGGTCAGCATAGGAGCTCGCTGGTTTAAAATGCTTACATTTCCAACTCTGCCTCACAACCCTTTCAGAACTGTGAGCCAAATTTGGGTCGCTGCCCTAATCATTAAAAATGCATCTTAAACAAGGTAGTTCAAAAACTACAATAGAGCAACAGCATCTTTCTATATATCTACATGGTCAGTATCACAAAGAAGAGGGTATTTTTGAATGAATTCGTGTTTTCTAGTATTTTAATATATATTTTTTTACGAATATTACAGTATATATTATAAATACAATAGGCAGGAAGCCTAAATCATAGATATGTAAAGGAGAACATGCTGCATAGCCTGTATAACAGAAAGACTAAGATTTTTTTTTTATTCCTATTGATGAGATTTCATCATTGCAGACAACATGGATTACATTTACATTTATTTGCATTCCTTAATTTTGCAGACATTTTTGTCCGAAGCAAGGCAGATTACACAGTGCAGTACAAGCCTATAGCCGCCAACCTGGCATAAATGGAGCTAGACTGAGCTTCTGATGAATGGCCAGTAGCAAGTGTAAGCAGCGTCAGAGCAACATATATAACAGATATAAAATTATAGAAATATATATATGCGCACACACACACATGAATTTACATATGGATCCAAGTACGCTTGCAATGCTATGTTTTATGGATACTTGACTGACCAGGAGTTCTCCCTGCTAAGCGTTGCTTGTACCAGACACTGGCACATTTGTAAATCTTGCCTGTGGCTCTGCGTAATCTGTATTTTTTCCACGGTGTTGACTATACTGTATTTCGGCGGGGCAGGGTTATTATAAGGATCAGGACCTTCTCATGTGCTGCAGAATAGTTATTACATAAACGTTTTTTTTTTTTTTGGTTTCTTTGTTTTTGAAAATTGAAAACGGATTAAACAGCAATGCACCCACAGTCAGAGTTCAGAATCGAATAATTAATCTCAGTTCAGACACTTTGGCAGTGAACTGTCATTAATATTAGATATTCTGTACCCATTCCCTGTGTTAAATCACATAGACTTTTGCTCCCCAGTTGCACGGACATATATATTGTCAGACGTGCATCATTTACCAGGGACTGCTGGCTTTTCGGAAGCTAAGGTGTTTTCAGTGTTTTCTGGGTCACAATATGTTGTATAACTACAAACAAGTGTAATATACAAATAGTAATATACACTTAATTTTTCACTTGCGTAAGCACAAAATGCTTTTAACTTGACCTGTGTGCTGTGTTATTGCAGACAAGTGGCCAACATTGTGATTTACTGAGTATGTCACATGGTCTTTGAATGGAGGGTGAAAATAAACAAGAGCTAAATAAATAAGTGTATAGATTGCAACCCTAAAGCTACTCTTTACCTTTGTTATCAAGTGCATTTTTTCTGTAATTAATAAGTTTTTTATTCACTGTTTGAGGAATTCAGTGTTGTCCCTAGTTTTAAACATGTAACATAACTAACAGCAGAAAATGTAGCAGGTCTCCGTAACGGTTTTAACGGTTTTAGTATCTCCGGCTATTTTTTCAGTCAGAATTAAATATGCATGAATATGCATAGCGAGCAAACGATGCGCGATCTTACCAGGAAACGTCACCGCTTATGAACGCACGCATTTGCACACTCATTAGCGGTGCTGCGCAGCTAAAAAATCTGAAAAACGATCACATTTGGGCCAGAATTTGGGGCTGAGTATACTAATAGTCTAATAGTTTTATTTTCCGCCATTATTTGCATTGTACAGTAAGATAGCTATTGCAACACCGGGTGCTATGGCTGCCAGTCAGGCTAATTAAAATGTCCTATAAAACTTGCAGAACTTTGGCCCTTGAGGATGAAAACACTTGATCTAGTATTAGGCAAATCAGCCTGCAAGTACTGCATATGATAAAAGGTAATTTTTGCCACCTGAGAGTACCATTACATTACTCAATTGAGATGCATGCATACTGTACCTTACAAATGCAAAGTAAAGCTAAACTGGCACACCCTCTAAAATTAATTGTAAATCCAGTTATCTAATTGTAAATATATTAATGTCTGTTTCTTGTCTTTAATTTTCACATTATCTTCCAAATGTAATAATTCAATCACTACAGCAACACATTTATATTTTATGATAACTGGGGGTTGAATAGAAATGTATTGTGGCTCATTTTATGGTAATGAGGTGTATATTATGATAACCACCTGGGAAAAAAAAACATAATTTAAAAACTTTTCTATTTATTTATTTATTGGTAATATAATCCCTGGCTAATATTCTGTGAAATCTCTGACTGGAATGTGAGAAACAAGAACTTTTTTTATTAAATGTCATTGGAAGTTATTCTTGACTTTTTGCCATTGAGCTTTTAATAAATTAAAAAACTGAGGTAGATCGTGAAAGAGCAACATTGTCGTGTCACTTGTTTGGTTGCTTTTTGGAGGTGAAACATTTGACTAGTATTAAAGTTATATTGCTCATATACAGTAGATTTAGTGTAATGTCAGTCAAACTTTACTGTATAAATGCAGCCTGGTATTGATAACTAAAGATGTTACTTTGTCTACAGCGATGCAAACTAGGAGTTGAAAGGCAGTGTTTCTTGATTGCTAATTAATGAAATTAACCTTATCCATTCATCCATCCATCCATCCATTACATAAGTCCTATGGAGGCTGACAGAGCCTATCCTGGAAGCTACAAGCACAAGGCTGGAAAAAGCATGATACAGGGTGGCACCTCAATGCAGGGCACACTGACCGCTCACACCTACAGACAATGCCAGCTCACCATAGACTGTTTCTGGACTGTGTAGGAGGACCCAGACGGAACCCCTAGAAGACACTTGGAAAACTGCCGTGCTGCCCCTAAATGAACTTTATCATGCAGCACAGTCTGCCAGAAGGTGTTCATGAAAGTCACCTTTCAGCAAATACATTAAACGCCATCATACAAATCATGCTCATGCCTCTGTTTTGGGTTCGCATGTGAAATATGTGCAGCTGCACAATACCATTTACTATTTCTGCCTCTATAGCATTTCTCTCACACACCGTGGCAGAAGGTAACTCATTGTCACATGAGATAAGCCATTGGCATGGACTTAATCAGTGTGTCACCGCTTTCATGTCAGCAGGGACTGGCAGGCAGATATTGGGATGTTGGGAAGATATGTGTGAGATGGAGGCAGGGTGGAGGTAAGGGGGAGTTTCTTCATTAACTCTGGTGGACCACAAACCCCCGTTTGTGTTCTCTCTCTCTGAGCCCAAAGTCAGCCATGTTGCCCAGGTGCCCCCTAGTGTTTGTGTCTGTTGTCTTCCATCGATGCTATAGAACTTAATATCCTACTTAAAAGGTCTCTTTCTCTCCTCCATTCCATTGACTGGGTTTGTCTTCCATCCTTGCCATGACAATAAGTGTAACTTCATAGATGTGGCAGCAAACAATGTTTACTTTGCCGCAGCATAAGAAGAGCAGATAAGCATCACAGACAGACAGACAAACAGGGGTTTCCTGTGACCCCTGCACTCAAAAAATGATATTCTGCTGTAAGTTTTTGACCTTCCCACAACTGCACTTCAGCAGAGTTCAGGTTATGTGTCTTTTCTGGTTAGGCGGACATTGAATTCTCATCGATCCTCCTAATCTCCTAATGAAATTTTAATGTCGGTCGTATATTGCGCAGTACACACAGTGTCACATATAATGTTACATATCAACTTCCTAGAAATGCCATTTTACTATATATTACTACCACGCTATCAATTTGACCTCAAGCTGGTAAAACAGAATTATTGCTCATTTCATACAAAAACTAGAAACGCATAGTGCATTAATGTGTGATGACATAATCCCGATCATATTGCAAGTTAACAGATGCTGTGATTCCTATCTGTCCATTCTCTGGCCAATGATCCTGGCGCCTACCGACCCGGGTGAGAAGCAGGTCCATCACAGGGCATAGAGCGGCACAGACTCCAGTTAATGTAAATGCATGTCTTTGCAGTGTGGGAGGAAACCTACCATGTATGGGCAGAAATGCACACATAGAGAGCAGAGAGGGGCTTCCAGTCGCCAAATCTGCAGATGGGAAGCAGGAGAGCTACCCACTGAGCCTCTGCACCCCCTACTGCGCTGCCCTCACTGGCACAAATGAAATCTCTTTTCAAAAAATATCAGACACGTCAAATTTATTTCTAGTAGACATACCAGCAGATATTTCAAGAGATCAGTTTTTTAAAAACAGATGGAGAAAAGGAGAAAGAATGACTCAATGATAGCTGCACAAGCTTATCAATTGCAAATGTGAAATGCAAAAGAACATGGAATGCAGCTTCCTGAATATTCCTATATTGTCATATATTTATTTTGGGCTGCTGTCGGTGAATCTAACCTTACTTGTGCAGTTTGGATATTTTTCCCATGTCATCACTAGCATATGTGTCTCCTGCTAAATTCCTCTACCATTGGTAGCTAAATTAGTACCCAGATTTGTTTTCAACAGGATGGCGCAGATAAACAAGACTGTCTCTGTATAACATCACATCTCACATCTCTTTAATGTGTTAATCATAATGTTTAATCAAGCCACAAGTAGTGGTCTAATCATGCTGCCAGTGTTTCATCATTTCTTAGCTGGTAACCTGAATAAAATGTCCTTTTGTATTTCATAGTAATGCGATATGAACTGTCAGTCTATCACTTAAAAAAATCACCGCACTCACCTTTTTGATGTCTTAACTGTGAATGAAATTTTGACTTTCATCCATCCGATGCTTTTATCCAAAGCGACGTGCAATAGAAGGAAAGCTTACAATTTTATGTTTGCTCCCTTGGATTTTAATCTACGCCCATTACTTTGTTAGTGAATTGTTGCATTATCTGTTTTTTGAACTACAGGAGACACTTATTGTTAATGTATGTGGATTTTTTTTTCTGGATTGCAATTCATTTTTAATATTATATAAGGAATGTAAATTAAATTAATTACGGAATATTCTACTGTGTGAAACGACAATGTCACTAATACCCAGTTGAACATAAAACAGGAAAAAGCTACCAAAGAGAGGTTGGGAAGAAAAAGAAACAGTTATTATAATGTAGCTATGTCTGCGAATTGAGGCGTGTGACCTGTAACCTGATTACAACAGGCAATGTGTCAAATGTGTTTATTATTATCTCTGCCGATTACTCAGATACTGGTTGAAAAAAGGGAAGCAACTAAAAATATCAACCAAGACATTATTGTGTCCTTTCAGTCTCTCAGCCACTGTCAGAATATTTTTTACATAAATCCATTGAACCATGTGATCTGAAGTGCTTAAGGAGAAATGTATTTTATTGTCGTTCATCAGCTTTTTTATCAGGGGCATAGTATTCTCTTTGCATGTTTTAATTGGAATTAATTTAATTTAATTGTTTTGCTATGTGCAAAAGATGGACCCCAAGGTTGACTAATGAGAAATCTGAGGCAAAAGTTAACTAAACAGCTCCTGGCATCAGTTTCAGTTCCAGGAGTGTTACTATGACTGGGAAAACAGCACAAATTAAATATTTCTTAGTAAATTCAACATTTTCTGAATTTAATTTCCTCCTAAAGAGACTGGATGACAGCTTTGTCAGAAGTCAGGTTACAGTATTGTATCAGTAGCTTTACAAAAAAAAAAAAAAAAACAATTTGTATGTATACAATATGTAGACAGATCTTCCATCCTGGTGAAAGAGCTTCTAGAGTAACCCATACTTGTGATAGAGCTTCCAGAGTAACCCATCCTGGTGAATAGAGCTTTGAGTAACCCATCCTGGTGATAGACTTTCCAGAGGAACCCATCCTGGTAATAGAGCTTCCAGAGTAACCCATCCTGGTGATAGAGCTTCCAGAGTAACCCATCCTGGTGATAGACTTTCCAGAGGAACCCATCCTGGTGATAGAGCTTCCAGAGTAACCCATCCTGGAAATAGAGCTTCTAGAGTAACCCATACTTGTGATAGAGCTTCCAGAGTAACCCATCCTGGTGAATAGAGCTTTGAGTAACCCATCCTGGTGATAGAGCTTCCAGAGTAGTCCATCCTTGTGATAGAGCTTCGAGTAACCCATCCTGGTGATAAAGCTCCCAGAGCAACCTAATTAGCACTTATTTCATGTCCATCTTCAGTGATGCGGTGAATTATTAAGACTCCTGTTGTCGTCCTCTTATGCAGCCACAGACATACGTGTGACTGTTATCTGGAACACACATCGGCAGTATGGTCAGTCCACCATCCTTTTCATTTCCCTTTCCGCCGTTTCCCTCCGAAGCTCTCCAGAGTAGCCCAGCCAGCATGGCTACCAAGAAAGACGAGCAAAGCCCTCCAGCAACACAAAGGAAACGAAAAGCATGATCAATTATTAATTCTGATAAATATCAGAAGTGAGAAAAAGGAGTAATATAATGTCTGTTCCAGACTTAGGAATCTGTCTTTCCATCCCCTCTCTGCCCAAAGGCATAATGCAAAACACTAGGGACTGGATCTGCACTTAAAGACATCAAATGGATTTCCTCGCCCACTTACAGAATCAAAGCAAACAAAGCATTAATATTTGAACCTTTTAGTTTCACTTACGATCTCCTGCTGAGATGTTAATTTTTAATCACAGACACAAAGATGCCAGTCCTGTTATTAGTTGGTAAATCAAATCTGAAGAATTCATCTAAAATCATTTAGTCAAAATTAACTGAATGTTAAATGTTGAACAATTGAATTCAACCTTGAATATTCAACTCTAACAAACCAGAAACTCACAGGTTAATAATATTCTTAAAGTCGTAAAGGCGCTTGATTGTGATGCGAACTCGTACAATTATCTTCTGTTCTATTACGCCAAAACTGTATTGTTCTAGCACATAGATCAAGCCTTGAGCTTACATATTTTATAGTTTTTAAATAAAACATTTCATAGTGCCCCCCTCCCGTTTTGGGCCCGAGCCCACATCCTTCTATGATCCATGGATTATTGGATTAAAATATAAAATCTCTTGCATTAAACTACATTTACCCACCCTGTTGGACAGAACATAAGAACTCTAAGAATCCGTCTAGGAGTGTTTACTGACTCCTTAATGCCGCAGGAGGGCTGATCACCCTGGTCAGCTTCTTTAGCTTCTTTAGCTTGTAAGAGAGATGGATTGTGTTTAGGGAGGAAACTTATTACATGAGGATACCCCTTCTGTAGTCACTGTAGAATTAGAAAAATCAACCAGGAAGAAAAAAATAATAATCAAATATTTTATCATAATGTGCAGTTTGTCGGCATTACAAGTGAAAGTGCCCCTTGCAATAGATGCCAGGCATTTTGGCACATCGGTAAACATGCAAGCGGGTATCTCCGGAGCGCCACTGAAGCCAGCTGCTATGAAAACCGCTACCCACACTGCCTGCTAGGGACTGACTGACACACTTGTCCGGGACCGTCTGTGTTCAGGGAACGTGATAGCAGGCTTGACATAAAGAGATGCTGAGATGGAGGAAGGTTCCTCCCCTGGAGGGCTTGCCATTGGCTAACAAAAGATGTTTGACGAGGTTGTTGTATCTGGAACTGAGGTTTCCAGCCAGGAAAGGGAACATGGGTCAGATATCAACCCAGGGTAGAGCAACACTGTCTTAGCATTTTGTATCTTTTTTGGAAAATAAAAGGAGACCCCAGCCCGTCTCTGACAGCTGCTCGGTCAGATGTGGTGCAAACAGGGAACAAGAACAGCAACAAACGGGCTGGGCGTAAATGGAACAAAGGCTCAGGGATGCAAAGGGTGAAGTCGAAGAGAACATAATTAACAAAAACACAAGGGGCTGTGGGCGAGTGCTGAATGTGAAATCAAATCAAACCAAATTAAATGTCAGCATGGAGCCGCTTCCTCATGCCAAACGACATATTTCGTCATTTCTCAGAGAAAAATGGACACTAATTCAGTTGAGCCACAATAAGAATGTCATTAAATGGGCAGATTTAACCAAATCATTACTTCAGCTAGGATGGCAGAGTGGGTAGGACTGACACTTTGGACCTCCAGGATTGGAAGCTGAATTTCCGCCTTTGCAGCCCAGACACATTATTGTTACAAATGTTCCCACAATGTGATAAAAACGTTTTATTTCAGCTTTGTGGTGACATGTTTCCAATCCCAACATGGGAAAGTCAATTTTATAAAAAATTGTGACTGCAACCAAAGAACTAAAAATGCCTTGTATTTTTTTTGTTACTTATGGTTAAGGTTAGGGCTGGGATGGGGTTAAGATCGTCATGTTGGGGTTAGAGTTTTCGGCATAGAAATGAATGGACAGTCCCCACAAAAATTTAATTCCAAATGTCTGTGTGTGCCTTTGCGTATGTGTGTGTGTGTGTGTGTGTGTTTATGTGCATGCTTGCCTGTGTGAATGTGTACACCTATCCAGGGTGTGCACCATCTCGGGTGTGTCCTGTCCGGGGTGTGTCCTATCCGGGGTGTGTCCTATCCTGGGTGTGCACCATCTCGGGTGTGTCCTATCCGGGGTGTGTCCTATCTGGGGTGTGTCCTATCCGGGGTGTGCCTCATCTCGGGTGTGTCCTATCCGGGGTGTGTCCTATCCGGGGTGTGCACCATCTCCGGTGTGCCGTATCCTGCACAACCCCCTTCATGAATGTGACACATGGTTTGATGTTGGACAAATGGATTTAAAAAAATTATTATTGTTTTTTTTACTGTGGGTGGTTTTATTTTGCTTGTTCGTTATTTGAGGTCCACTAGGGTGTTCGAATATCCTTCCTTGACGTAATTGCTTACTGACCTCTTACATCATAATTATCATCTCAGTGTGAGCTGCCTTAAGAGTAAATTAAATACAAACTACTACAATAATTAAATACAATAAAATACAAACTACAATGTACATTAAAGGTAGAAGAGAATAACTGGATGCTATAAACTGATGCAGTATCACAGCAGTTTCTAACACTGCAATAATGTAACTGAGGTAGCCTACAGACCAAGTCGACAGAGCAACTATTCGTTTTTATTGCATTTGAAATCATTATAAATTGCATAAAATGCCATTCCAGATGTCAAATACAGTTATACTTTCTCTTGTGCAAGTGAACACCAAACTAAACTACAGAGCACTGCCAGCCACCGTCTTGTAATCGGAAGTTTCTGAAAAGTTTTTACTCATTGTTTATTTTTTATTATGCATAATGTCAAGTTAATACCACCAGGTGTGAAATAAGCTCCATTCCCACCAGCAATTTAATTTGTATTTAGACTTAAATCAAATGTGAGTAACAAACTGCATCTGGTTTGCTGAAGAGCAGGCCGTCTGATCACTATTGTGGATCTGGGTCTACACAAACAAATAGGTATCTGTAAATGTATTGATTTTTTCCATTATGAAATCCAAGACTTCTTTAAAATCAAGAGTTCTATCATCTGACATTTCTCAGCCCCATATATTAATAAAATATGTAATAGGTGTTTTGTCTTAGAGTAAATGCCAGCCACCCATGTAATGACTCAAATTAAATTACAAATTCTGAGTATACCAGTACAATATTATGTCGTAATGAAAATTCAGAAATGGAACTGAAACTGTATTAAAATACACCGTTGGTGTAAAATGGGGTAATTTTGTTATAGCTTGTTCCTTTTAACGGGCGTCATTTTTCTTTGGCTGTTATTTATTGTAGCTTGAGTCATCGCTCTGTATTTTCCCTGTGGCAGTGTGAAGTGTTCATTTTAGAGATGAATTTTAAATTGAAATGCGCTATTGTATGTTACGATGTTTGCATGGTGCTTTAAGTTATTTATTTTTCTTAATCACCATCTTTCCCATATTGTGACTGTCACATTCTGTTAGGATAATTCCATTTTCGGTTCACTTTCAATATCTTATTTGTTTTCCTTTCTGGTAATTCTAAGCTGTAAACGATAATGTGCCAGTATTTATGAGATCTCAATTACCTCTCTCTGGTTTTCTCTGCAAAGGCCAATTTCATTGTCACGAATGCTAAAATAAATCAAGTTTGAAAGGCTGGTGGATTTCAATGGTTTAACACGGCAAACAAAAATAAAAAAGATCATAGCAGTGGCAGTCACAGAAACTGGGATTTTCTTTGAATTCCCAGTGACGTAGAGAGAGTACTGTACTCCTGGAACCATGACTGTTTTTTCATGAAAATAAGATGTCCACCATTGTATCAGCAGTACTAATCTGCTGCTTACTGAGAACCTTTTCCACTCTCCACTCCACTTGTGATAAATCAGTGTAATGCTCCCATGTCCTGCCAACATTGCATTTTAAATTCAAACTCGCAAATGCAGACCCTTTATGCATATTTGGTCCTTAAACATACAGACTTTGTGGAGTGCCAAAATTAAACGAAGAATCCACTCTGCTTTGAGCGCCGAAATGATGAATAACAGCACACGAGCAGGCCTGAAATTAGGCCACCTTAGTTGGTGGCATGAGCATCGCAGTATATTTTTAAAAATATTTTATAAAACAGACTGTGCCATTCATCTGTCTGCTTGTACACATTTCCTGCACCCTAAATTGCAGACAGGACTCTCATAATACAAAGGAGACACATACAGTATGGCCAACATGGCTACTATTTTTAGTGCTAGGCAGTGCTTTCTGTGAGATGTTTCTTGGTTGGCTAAGTATGCGGGGGGGGGCGGGGGTTTCTGGCATCTGATAGGTCAGGTTGCTGCACCTGAGCAGAACTCAGCTAATGCGACTCCACCCAAGGACAGCTCCTATGATCCTGCCTTCAGCATGTTTCAGAATGAGATAGAATAGAAACAGACATCCCAAAAATATCTGAAAAGGATGCAGTTTTCCAAATGTGTGTGTTATGTTACTAGATACTTTACACTATGTTAGTGTCCAGGAGGATCATTCATCTAATTAATGTACCTGGTGTGCTTTTTCAAAATAATAATCCATAAAAAATAAGAGTACCTAAATCTCTGGAGGAGAATGTCTGGGGGTTCTAAGACAGCTGTGAACTGTATGATTGTATTTAGAAAGTACTTTTCATAATGTACTGGTTCAAATGTTATTTGAATGTATAGTTGCAAACACAAGTAATGTCATATAAAGCAAAAACATATTTTAATAACATATCTCAAACATACATAATGCTTTGTGATTTCCCTTTTCATTCATTGAATACCTATTGTCATAGCACCTCAGACCACCAACCAGCAAGGCTTTTTAAGCACATCTGTTTAACTTGGCGAGGTAAAGGTAGGAAAAATTCCAAAGAGGATGCCTTGAATCACAGCCATGTATAAAATCCTCCCATGCATGTGGAACACTCAGTAATTGGCAAACAAATCATTTTTGCATAAATTGAAAGACACTATCTATTTGCTCACGTCAATCTGATAATTGTTTTCTAATCAGTTGTCGTACTCATTGTCTGTTTCAGGTATGAAGCAGATCCATGCTTTAAGTATCCAGGCCAACTACGAGCTGCGCGTTGACCTGGAGGACTTTGAGAACAGTACAGCCTATGCGCATTATGGCACCTTTGGCGTGGGCCTGTTCTCAGTCGATCCAGATGATGATGGATATCCACTCACAGTTGCTGACTACTCTGGCACTGCAGGTCTAGTATACCGATCTAATATTTGACTTGTACAATTTATCATTCAGTGACAAGGATCTATTTCATATCTCCATTGTGTTTTTTTTTTAATATGTAAAGCATAGACATTGTAGCAATGTGTAATCAATTACAAAAATTAGTTATTTTCAATTTTATGCAATTCTATGTCAAAACACAAAGATTAGGATTTCCTGGATTAATTCCAGGATGAAGATTCACTGGAAAAGGTTGTTTAAATCAATCATGAAATAATCATTAGCCAGCTGAAGGAAAATGATTATCTCTTTATTCTTTTAGTTTACCACTTGTTTTACCCAGATGGTTATTTTCATAATAGTAGTGCTTTGTTCATGTGAATAATACGAAATTGAATCGTAATTAAATGAATTGTTAATATTCATGAAATTCCCCATTCAGGATGATTTATACTTTTCCATATGTAATAGCATATACATTATAATCACCTCTTGGTAACTTTAGTCCATTAAATGTAAAATATGACTTCAGAATTTGAGGTTTTTGTGTAAAGTTGCAGCTCAGAGGCGCATTAAGATGATGAGGAGTGGCTGGACTGTCAGAGCTGCCTGAGGCCTACTCACCGCTTTCTGTCACGCTGCAGCGACGGTAACGCTAGCAGGAAACAAAAATGGAGCAGATAAAATATTTAGCAAATTGCACATTTTTGGTTTGTAGATGGCATGTTGCCAGGTGATTATTTGTTATAAAACCTGCGAGAGAGCTGTTCTCTGTATCTACTATTTAAGAACCCAAAATAAGGCAGTGAGGGGAAAAAAATGTCAAAAAATTAAGCTGGAAACAGACCCAAACAAAGGACAACAAGCAAAGCTTCTTCCAACATTTACACCTGCATTTAAACAAACAGTACTTATACAAGCAGGCACTGATGACTTTTAACTCCCACACAAATTAATTGCTAGTGAACTTTTAGAAATGAAATTGATTATACTCGGTTATATAATACACTGAATTATAAGAGTTAAAGCCCACTCCAAGTTAGGTCTGATCATAACTTCTATTTGCTTATATAAAGGGTAATTCTTTACAGAACCAAGCAATAAATAACTATTTAAAGTAGCTGTATGTAAATGTTGAATTTCATAGACTGAGTTTTACAATAGCAATGTAATCTTTGCAACAAAGCAGTAATATAAGCTTTTTTTCCGTAATTACATAAATCGTTAGTGTGAAAGATCAATGTTGTCTGGTTTTCTAAGATTACTAGGACATTGGCAGTGTACAGGAATACCTGCTCTGATCATTTAAATGTTCTAGCTAATTACTCTTTTGTCCTGGAAAAAAAAAAGAAAAAAAAAAATGAGTGTTGTAGGCTGAGTAAGGAAGATACAGTAGAGGTTTGTGAGTTAGTGTAATAAGGCAGACAGTATGCACTGAGGTCATAAAGTCAGCAGCATGTCCTTAGAGCACACTGCGTCTCTGCACACTGCGTCTCTGTCATCGTGTTGACTGGCAAGGGAGCTTCTCCTTTGATCAGGGTCACCCTGACATTACTTTTCTTATTGCTTTGTATTGTACAGTATAAGCACCACATGTTGATAGAAAAGCTTTTATTTTCCACTGACTAATATTAAATTGTTTTCCTAAATTTACCACCGATTTGACACGACTTTTGATTTAAACAAGGTTGAAGCACTGAGAGCTGTCCAGACAATGTTTATTTCACCGCGTGGCCTTAGTCTATATAGCTTAAAGGTCATAGCTGCAAAGTGGGACACCCTCATACTGTAGCTGCTTATTAACAGCTCTGATGCCTTGGCGTTGCTGCTGCTTCCTGTCCGCTGGAAGAGTTCAGTCCCCTGATTTCATACCAAAGGTTCGGAATCACGAAAATGTTAGCTTCTGGTACCAAGAATTACATCTAAACACCGTAAAATTGCCGCTTTTAAACTGTTCCAGTTTTGAGACTGAACTGCAGGCAATAGTCACCTTATTTGAATATAAATTTCATGTTACAAATGGCAAAGTATTTCATGGTCTGTGCAGGTTTACCTTTAGCGTTTGTCTTCTCTTAATCTTTTCATAAATATGTAGTTGTTTTGCAGAAAACATGGATTTACATTTGGTTTAGACCTCCCATTGCTCTGAACATATGATGCATCCCCAGTGTGTGCAAGGCCTGCTCTACCTTTTCATGTGGCCCTAAACTAAAGCTTTATTTGGGGGGCCCCGTAGCAAGAAAACAAGCATGATCGTTCCTCCGCAACAGCGGTAAATCAGGGGTCCTGGGCAACTGCCTTTAGCCAGGGCTGGCCATGTTTCTGCCTGCACAAAACATTTTAATTTGATGTATAGGGTTTTATTTTTTATTATTATTTTTAATTTTGTGTAATTTTGTGCAGCTGCCTAGTTTGCCAACACCTGGATCTGACCCTGAGAATATATATTTCTTCCATTAAAAATGAAGGGGCTTTACCTGAATTTAATTTGTAAGTACAGCAACAGAAGAAGGACAAAATGACAGAAACAGCCAAAACTCGCAGGCCAAAAGTAGCCATAGCAGTAACAGACCACAACATTTTTCTGTAATAACCTCAGTTTGTGCTGATTATTTTATTAATCGGCAGTAAATTCTTCCTGTAAGTCTGCATGGCAGCGTGCACAGCTTTCAAATGTTAACCTGATGTTTATCTTAATATTCAATGCTATGTTATATTTATTTACTTGCTCTGCCTTTCACACTTTAAATGAGGTCATTTGGTGTCACTTCGCAAGGTGTGCAGTAGTAATCTTAGCTCAACATATGTCATGTTATGGGTGAGTGATTTAGCAGCAACGTAAAGAAGCAGCTTTACATTTGGTTTTCAATATCTCTCATTGCATTCGATAGCATGATAACCTTTTTGCATATCATTTATATTGTTCAGCGCCTGTTTGTGAAAGGCACTCTATAAATAAATTTTACTAACTTACGGCAATAGGAAGCAATAGTAATTGTCAGACGCGTAACGAAAATCTGAAAAAGCAACATGATTGCTGTGATTGTGAGAATTCTTTGACAATTAAAATTAATGGAAATTAAGTGGAAATGTGTTCTTGTACAGCATAGAACAAGAATTAACGATCATAAAATAATAGATTGTATACGATGGAACAGAGCCTTCACCATTATTAACAGAAGAAACAAAGCTTTCATGCAAAGTATGTATGCTGTTTAATGAGGGAATTAGTTACGGTAGCTGTTAGTTGCCTGTTTATAAACATTATATTTATAATATTGTATATACTTCCATATGTGTTTTAGCACAACAGAAAACTCACTGCTGACATTGTTACACCACAGCAGCCTGGTGGGATGAATGTTTCACCTAAAGCTCCAGGACAATTCACTATAAACCAAGATGGGAGTAATAGCTCTTCAAATAGTACTTCTTTCCTGACAGTGGCGACCTTAAGCTATTGCCACTTAGTCATATTCTTTAACATGAAGGAGTCTAATTGCATATGGGCCTAGTGGTTAATACACTGGGCTTTACAATTTTACCCCAAAACAACAGTGGGGGAGACCATGCAGAGCGGACACATGCACAAGTCAGACCAGTGCTTTTAACTCATATTTCAAACTCACCATTTCTATCCGCACTAAATTGCATATCATAAGTAAATATCACAGGGGTGACATGGTGGTGCAGTGGTTATCACTGTTTCCTCACACCTCTGGGACCTGGGATCGAGTCTCCGCCTGGGTTACATGTGTGTGGAGTTTGCATGTTCTCCCTGTGTCGTCGTGGGGTTTCCTCCGGTTTCCCCCCACAGTCCAAAGACATGCTGAAGCTAATTGGAGTTAATAAATTACCCGTAGGTGTGCATGTGTGACTGAATGGTAACAGTGTGTGAGTGTGCCCTGTGATGGGCTGGCCCCCTGTCTAGGGTTGTTCCTTGCCTTGTGCCCATTGCTTCTGGGATAGGCTCCAGACCCCCCCGTAACCCAATAGGATAAAGTGGGTTGGAAAATGAATGAATGAAAAGTAAATATCACTGAATCAAGGTATTAGTCATACGAATAATATCAAAAATCTCCTAGGGTTATAATAATGAATCAGTAAGCATCAGTTATACAATCAGTCTTTACTTTTCTGCAAATTCTTAGCATGGATATCTTAACTGTAAAGCAGAATCACATAGTCATCTTCCCAGCTCATTCCAGTGTAATTACTTAAAACTGAATCTATTTTCATATAGCTCATACAGCTGCATTTTGTATTGTATAATCATTGTATTCCCTGCATAGGGAATAAATATGGTTTTGGACGCAGTCCCTCACAGCTGGAACCAACCCACCAACACTTTCTCTATAGCACGATAACTCAGTTAAAAGTGCTCAACGTATGTTTTTAATATTACAGACACATTGTATGGGGGAAGATCTGGAACTGATTAAATTTAGGGACCTATCACAACAAAACTGAAACAGCGCCACGTATTGATAGCAAATAATTTCAGATACTTGATTCTATTAGCACATTTAAAAAAAATATATTGGACAGATCTTTTTAAAACTTCGAATAAGGATTGTATGGGTGACAAACTGATACTGATCAAATCATAAAACAAATTGTGTGAAAAATGAAGGAACACTGTTTAGTGATGCAAAGGGAAAAGTAAAAACAGAAGTCATCTGTGAACATGATAACTCACAAAGTATTTGATGCATTTGTTACCTTCAGCAAATCTTATTGGCTTATTTTGGTGGTATTATTTGCAATGTTTATATTTTATTATATTTTATATATATAAACAATTGCTCGATCAAACATCAGAATAATCGGTAGATCACTCGATTATTGATATAATTGATATAATTGATATAATAATTGATAGTGACAGCCCTACAGTACATTACATGAAAATCAAATTTAAATATGCATCAAAGCACTATATCACTACAAGTCATATTCTTGCTTATTTATTTATTTATGTCTGCTCCAAGTTCCTCTTGAGTCTCTGTTTTGCCATAATGCTCCTAAAGCGCCTGCCTGATTTCAGCAGCTCAGACAGACAGTTGCTGGGATGAGACGAGTCTCTGATCATCCTGGCTGCTCTGCTCCAGCATCTCCTGGTGTAAATGTCCCGCAGCGACAGTAGAGGAGATCTAGTACAGCGCTCTGCTGCCCGAATCACTCTCTGTAGTCCCTTAATGTCCTGTACACTACTGTTTCCGTATCAGGATGTGATGTTCTGGGTCAGGACATTTTCCACAGCGCCAGAGTAAAATGTCCTAGGAATCACTGGAGAAACCTGAAACTTCCTCGGTTGTCTTAGGTGGTGAAGACGCTGCCACCTCTTGCTGGACAGGGCTTGGATGTGTACTGTCCATGTCAGATCCTCCCTCAGTGATGCACACGCCTAGATATTTGAAGCTGCTCACTGTAGAGGGGGAGTAGGAGCGCTCTTTACTCCTCGTGATCTCCACCACCAGCTCCTTGGTCTTGCTGACGTTAAGTTGGAGGCAATTCTCCTGGCACCACGATGTCAGGTTATGCACCTCCTCCTTGTCCTACTGTCACATCAGCATACTCGATGATGGATTTGGAGCTGTGTGTGGCCACACAGTCTCGAGTGTAGAGTTTGTAGAGGAGACGGCTGAGCATGCATGTAATGGCATCAGTATGGTAAGTGGAAGTCAAAATACAAAAACCCGCGATAGAAATTACAGAATCATGTAGGAATATCTCATTTACTCAAGACATTCATGTTTGCTCATCCAGTTGACCTCAGTTTCAGTCATAATTATTTTTACTGAAAGGCAGAATTTTGCCCAGTGGAAAAAGAACATTTATGTTATTTCAAGCCTGTGTTTGAAATGCCTCTACCTTTCAACTGAAATAAAGATATACTATATAATAGGCAATAATATGTAATTATCTGGATGGCATAATTTTTGTTTTACTATCACTGAAAAGTGCAAATTTGACTATTGAGAAAAATATGAAACGATAGGCCTCATTTTGAAGTTGTCCTTGATAGTCATGCTACAAAACATTTCTCTCTTTTTATTACTTTTATAAATTATTACATTTTGCTCAACCTTTTCAAATATCATAAATAACCCACAAATAGTTTGTGTGTGGCTTGTCTGGTGCAGTTATTACTCATGAAATCAGATGGAATTTTATGATGGACAGTGCTTATCAAAACTGGACATATATAAGGTGATTAGATCATAAAGTATTTTTGACTAAAATGAATACAATTAATGATCAAAGAAGTCAATATTGCATTGGGTATATCTAATATTAAGTAATATTAAGTAATGTATTTTGTTAATTCAACCTTTTTTCAATTTTGACAAAAAAACTGCCCAGTTGAATTATGCAAATTAAATCTGGCACAGGTCACATCCAGTTTGTTGAGCGAAGCGTTGCTACGTGAAGGCACTGCCAAGTACATTTTACATGTATGTTTGATAAAAGCATAAAGTATAATTATTGCAAAACCTTTATAAAGTAGTGGCTGTAATAATCACTTTTTTAAGTAATTGCTCACCATTCTTAAATGATATGGGGTTCTTAATATTTATATATATTTTAAAATTAACATTATACCATATGCGAGGGGATTTTTGCGAGAGCTGAATGGGCAACATCTCTAGCGGAGTGAATTTTCAGAAGATGGATGACTCAACCATCATCAGTTAAATTTGATGTATTCTGTCCTATCAGACACAATGGAACATGTAGGCATAGAGATATTTTGTGCTTGCCTACCTCTGATATCAATAGTACCAGGATTGTCAACTTTGTTCAGCTGACTGGTGTGAGATTTTCAATTTGAGACAAGCACATGCACGCACACGCATTTACATGTATGTAACAGTTTTATTACCTTGTCAATAGTCTGTAGGGTTTGCAAACTACCCTAATGCTATTGATGTAGCTAATTTTACGTAAGTTTAGCTACGAATAATATTTGCTGTAAGATTTCTTGCATGAGTGTGACAGTCTGAAAGCTGAGTGAAACACCAGATGCGTGAGAGTTGGCAAACATGTAGTATTTCATTGTTGCTGACATTTTAATAATCAAGCACAATTCTGGTGTTATGTAGTTATACTCCTCCTTTAGATCTTTACTGATCTTTATTTCTAAATAAATTAGTCTTGGTCTGGCTGTGATTTTTCTTACAGAAAAATTCCGGCGCTCTTACATTAGCTGAGGCCAGGCCTGTGTGTTGGACCACAACATGCCAATGTTATTGTCTGCAAAGATGTTGTAGCCACGTCCAATTCGGCATTATGGGAGAGGAGTCTTCACAGATAATGTAGATTAGGACTGTCTGATATCACTCATATTTTTGCTACATGTTTGATGGCACCCTGATGTTTGCATTTTTCCCTTTTACCAATGTTAGCTGTCACAAACACCTTAAGCTCATCACACCTTCAAACTGTCACACAACGATCAGCCACGTCTTTTAAATCACCCGCCTAATATTGTGTAGGTCTCCCTTGTGCCACCAAAACACCTCTGACTCACTGAGGCACAGACTCCACAAGAGCTTAGAAGGTGTCCTGTGGTATCTGGCACCAAGACCTTAGCATGTGATCCTTTAAGCTTTATAAGTTACGAGGTTGGGGCCCCCATGAATCGCACTCATTTTTCCAGCACATCTCACAAATGCTCAGTTGATTGAGATCTTGGTAATTTGGAGGCCAAGTCAACACCTTGAACTCTTCTTCATATTCCTCAAACCATTACTGAACAATTTCTGCAGTGTGGCAGGGCACATTATCCCGCTGAAAGAGGCCACTGCCATCGGGGAATACCCTTGCCGTGAGCGGGTATACTTGGTCTTCAGCACTTTAGTTGGTGGTATGCGTCAAACTAACATCCGCATGAATGTGAGGACACAAGGTTTCCCAGCAGATCATTGCCCAGAGCATCACATTGCCTCCATCAGCTTGCTGCCTTCCCATGGTGCAGATGTGACAGAAAACGTGACTCGTCAGACCAGGCCACCTTCTTCAATTGCTCCATGGTCCATGTTGGGGAAAGCGCCGAAGCTTTAACCCACAACTTTCCTCAGAACGAAGCGCCGTAGCTTCAATTCTGATACACAGCACACCTACTGTTCTATAAAGAGAAGACACGTGCACTATCTCTTTTACTTGATCAAGG
>JAODKF010000126.1:15122423-15134412 GCA_026779585.1 Mormyrus proboscirostris
AACAAACCTGGTGGTCAGTACTGACAAAGCTGTTATTGTGGGTGATTTTAACATTCATATGGAGAAAGATAGTGATCTTTTGAAAATAGCATTTGCAGCTATTCTTGACTCTCTAGGTGTATGTCAGAGTGTAGTCGGGCCTACTCGTGCCTGTAACCACACCCTTGATTTAATTATTAGTCATGGCATCCTGGTGGAACATGTATCTATTATACCTCAGAGTCCTCTGCTCTCAGATCATTACTTGTTAACGTTTGAAATCCAGTATAGCCTCCCATTGACCACAGCTCCAAAGTGCAGAATCAGACATTGCATTGCCTCACTAACTACAACAACATTTATGAAACAACTTCCACAGTCCTTCAGCCTTACATCTGAAGCATCATGTGTAAATGAACTTCAACAGGCAACTGCAAACATGGAAAAATCCCTTCCTTCATAGCACACTAGATATTGTAGCTCCACTTAAGAAGATAAAGCATAGAGATAAGAAACCTGCCCCCTGGTACTCTGATCATACACATGAACTCAAACAGGCATCACGCAAGCTAGACACAAATGGTGCTCAACTAGAGTAGAAGTTTTCAAATTCTGCATGGAAAGAGAGCCTGTCTAAATACAGAGAAGCACTAGTGACTGTTTGTGTATAGGCTAGGTTAACACAGAATTCTTCATTAAACTCGCAAGTCCCGCAAGCTGTTAAGAGTGATGACTTTATTACATTTTTTAATGGTAAAATAACTAAGATTAGACAGACCATCCAGTGCACGTCCTTAGCTACTTATAATATGACTGCTAGCCTCGGGTTAGTCTTATGCCTACCAATAATGAGACCTTTGAATCTTTCATTCCTATAAAACACTCAGAACTCTTGAGCTTAATTTCCTCCTGTGAATCCTCTACTAGCCTCGTAGACCCAATACCTACAAAATTCTTCAAGAAAATTGAATTTTGCAGATTAGCAAAACCCTGTTACATGTGTTAAGTTCATCGCTTAGGCTTGGATATGTTCCAAAACCTTTTAGAGCCATCCTAAATAAACTAAATCTAGTGTCATTCATTTCAAAGATCATGGAAAAGGTTTTAGTTTGTCAGTTGTCTTCTTTCCTATAGAAAAATAATACCAATGAATCAATCTGGCTTTATACCAGACGATAGCACAGAAACTGCTCTAATCAAAGTAATGAATGATTTACTTATGGCTTTTGACCGTGGCTGTATATCTCTGTTGTTATTACTAGATTTAACTGCAGCAATCAATACTGTGGACCATAATATCCTCTTGGACCGGTTAAAAGGTGTAGTTTGCATTATGGGGACAGCACTGTCTTGGTTCCGCTCATATTTAACTCATCGCTATCTGTATGCCCATGTGAACAATGACTCATCCACCAAAATCCAAAATGTCCCACAGGGACACCACAGTACTGAGCCCGCTACTGTTTACCCTATACATGCTACCTTTTGGTAACATTATTAGTAATCATGGTGTTGGGTTTCATTGTTATGCAGATGATACACAGTTGTATATATCTGTTAACCCTGATGATACATCACTGCTATCTTGGTTAGAAGACTGTCTGTTAGATATCCGGTGCTGGATGGCAAAAAAAAATCAGAAAAAACAGAAATACTGGTAATTGATCCCAAGGCTGCAAGAAACAAGTTTCACCACCTCAACACTGGTGGCCTTCCTACACAACCTAATATGGTGGTTAGAAATCTTGGTCTTCTAGCTGATTCAGATCTATGTTTTGATGCTCACATAAGAAGTATTACTAGAACTGCATTTATCATCTACGGAACATAGCCAAACTTTGGAAGATGCTTCATGATGCAGAAAAATTAACAAAAGCTTTTGTAACTTCCTGACTGGACTACTGTAACACCCTCCTTTCTGATTGCCCGTCTGGATCCTTACATAAACTTCAGCTGGTACAGAATGCAGCAGCCAGAGATCTCACAAACACTAAAAAATTTGATCGTATTTCACCAGTCTTATCCTCCCTTCATTGGCTACCGGTTAAGTCTCGGACTGACTATAAAATACTAATATTAACCTATAAAGCACTGAATGGCTTTACACCAGAATACCTTAGTGATCTGCTGACATCATACAATCCTCCGCACTTGCTTCATTCTCAAGGTGCGGGATATCTGTTAGTACCTAGGGTAGAAAGAGCTACGGCAGGCTGCAGAGCTTTCTCCTATAGAGCTCCTCACCCCCCATCCCACCAGATGTGTGGGTTTCAGGCTCAGTCTCAACATTCAAGTCTAGACTAAAAACACACCTGCTTAGTTTAGCTTATATAGTGTGAGGTGTAGAGCTGGCTGGGGATCGGTGCCATTGACTTTGGATAAACTGAACTGTCAGTGCTGTCACTCTGGCTTCAGAATCGCTTGTGGAATTGGACCTGATCTCGGTAGCCCATCTGGTCCAGTCCCACACAAGAGCTACAGTAGCACAAATTGCTGAAAAAGTTAATACAGTAAAACCTTCGAGAATAATTCATTCCAGAAACATGCTTGTAATCCAAAGTACTTGTATATCAAAGCGGATTTTCCCATTAGAAATGATAGAAACAGATGATTCGTTCCTCATCCAAAAAATATTCATATAAAAATGATTAATACGAAATGTAAAATAAAAATACATAAAACAAATTAACCTGCACTTTACCTTAGAAAAGAATCGTGGACGGTGTGAGGGAGACGAGAGAGAGGAGAAGAGGAGGGTTATTTTGTCGGACAACTTTCACTATAACTAACGGAATCACTGCTATCTGTTGGCTCACTGGAATCATTTTCTTTTTGTGCGACTTTAACAAGGAAAGTATCCAATGACAGCTACTTTTGCCTCCTTTTCGATTGCGTGGAAATGTGGACATTGCATTGTCGTTTAACAGATTTGTCGCTCGCACTGCTACACCCTTATTCGGCTGGTGCTTTTCTACTAAATTTTGACTATACGAGTGAGGCACGCCGACTAGACCAAGCATGGGGGACGATTACCCACAATCCCGCAGCGAGACGATTACCCACAATCCCACAGTGAGAGAGAGAGAGAACCATCGGCTCAGTTGTGATCACGTGATGCTTGGCAGACAAAGCATATACACAATACTCATATTGCAAGACCTTGCTCATTTATAAAGTTAAAATTTATTTAAAATTTTTGCTCCTCTTGCAAAACACTCGCAAACCAAGTTACTCACAATCCGAGGTTTGCCTGTACTGGCTATCAGGGGCATCAGAAACAGGGGACACCCCTAATAACGGCAGAATATCATTCATTATGAATCCACACATTACTGAGGCTAATTCACTGGGCATCCTGAGCATGAGGACGAAACGTATCCTTAACAAAGACCGTATTCCTAACAAAGATTGTAGTCCTGTATTGGACGAACATTATATGGATCAGTGTAATAGTGATCATGTGTAATTGTGAAACTGCACCCTAAACAGTGTTAGTCTTATTTTAAATGATACATTTTTATTTTATAAATCCTTCTTATATCTCAAAGTCACTATTGTCACTATATTCACCCCGCCGATGCCTATCAGCAGGGAATTTCCAGTCCCTCCCAATGCCAAACTCCTTTTGATGCCAGAGCAAAGGATACCTCATAGTTTGCTGCATATGGGACTGTGTAGCTGCACACCGGTCAGAATGTCCATGATGACTGTCTACTGCCAAAAGTTCCCACAGTGGTCACGTGAGCATCAGAACTGGACCATGGAGCAATGGAAGAAGGTGGCCTGGTCTGATGAGTCACATTCTCTGTCACATCATGTGGACGGCTGAGTGCGAGTGTGTCGTTTACCTGGGGTAGAGATGGTACCAGGATGCACTATGGGAAGAAGGCAAGCTGACGGAGGCAGTGTGACGTGCAGGAGCAACTCAACATACAGTCATGTGAAAAAATTAGGACACCCATTAAATATTGAGTACTTCATTAAGAATTATCAATGTATGAATATTAAATCTTGTTTCATATTATATTTATAAATAAAGGTGATGTCGTTGGATTACTTACGCAAAAACAGAAACAAATTCACTTATTTAACAAAAGAAATGAACTAAGATGCCAATTCCTACTGAGGAAAAAGTTAGGACACCCTATGGCCTAATAGCTAGTATTTCTCCCTTTGGCTGAAATAACCTCAATGACACGTTTCCTACAACCGTCTTTCAATCTCTTCGCTGGCAGAAAGTTCTCCCCACTCTCCAATGCATCTATAAGCTGAGTGACGTTTGAAGGGTGTCTTGCATACACTCCCGCTTCAAATCACCCCACAGCATCTCAATAAGATTCCGATTGGGGCTTTGACTTGACCATTCCAGAACTCTCCATGTCTTCTAAACCTTTTCTTGGTAGATTTACTGGAATGTTTTGGGTCATTGTCGCGTTGCATGGTCCACCCCCACTTCAGCTTCAGCTTCTGGACAGATGATCTCACATTGTCCTGAAGTACCCTCTGATACGATGAAGAATTCATAGTGGATTCTATGATGGTGAGCTGGCCAGGTCTTGCTACAGCAAAGCAGCCCCAATCCATGACATTTCCACCCTCATGCTTCACAGCTGGTATGAGGTTCTTTTGCTCAAAATCTGTCTTTGGTTTACACCAAACTTGCACTGTTATTGTGTACAAATTATTCAATTTTAGAATCATCTGTCCAAAGCACATTATTCCAAAAGTCCTGGTCCTTGTCTAGGTGGTCTCTGGCAAACTACACTCTTGCCCTTATATATATTTTTATGACAGCAAGGGTTTCCTCCTTGTACAACTCCCATGTAAATTATACCTGTGCAGTCTCTTTCTGATGGCAGATGCTTGTACCTTGACATCAACTGTGGCAAGAGTTTCCTGTATGTCCTGTGATGACATTTTAGGATTTTAGGAGGCTTTTTTCAGCATCTTGCTATCTGCTTTTGTTTTAAATGTTCTCCGCTTTTAAATTATTTTCCAGGCAGTGAAATGGCTGATTCCAAACTCTCTTGAGATCTTTTATATCCTTTCCCAGACTGATATGCATCTACAATCTAGTTTCTTCAAATTTTGATATAAAATGTCCTGGTATTTCATGGAGTCCATAGTGCCATGTACCCTAACGAGGTTTCCAAAGCCTTTTGAGAAAAAACAGCCCCACAACATCAGAGAACCTCCACCATATTTTACAGTTGGGATAAGGTTCTTTTCATTATAGCCATCCTTCATTTTATGCCAAACCCACCTTGAATGTCTGTTGCCAAAAAGTTCCACTTTTGTTTCATCAAGCCATTGAATTTGGTTCCATTCAAAGTTGTAATAGTGTTTTATAAATCCCAGGTGCTTACGTCTGTGGTTAACTGACAAAAAAAAGCTTCTTTCTGGCATACCTTCCAAATAATCTGTTAGCTTGAAGGTGGTGTCTCACGGTTTTTTTGGAGACCCCAAGATTTTACTTCATCTTCTAATTCACCAACAGTGAAACTTTGGGATTTTTTTGCCTTTCTTACAATCTTCCTCACGCTACATGAGAGCAAAATAAACTTGGGTCCTCTTCCATGCTGGTTTATAACAGTTCTAGTTAATATCCACTTTTTCATTATTGCCACAACAGTAGAAATGGGTATTTTCAGGTGAGTAGCTATGTTTTAGTACCCTTTCCCTGACGTATGAAAGTCAACACACTTCTACCTCATTTATCTTTCCCATGTCGATAGATAACTAAGGGAATTTGGCCTCTGTATCACCTCATGTTTGTCCCCCAGTTAATCAGACAGTCATGGCTTACAGCTTGAAGGTTCCTATTCACTCCAATCAACTCAAAGTTGTACAATTTACAAGGGAAACATGTTTCATTTACATTGTGTTTACCATAATTTCCAGGGGTGCCAATAATTGTGACACGTGTGTTTTTGCTAAAAATTATTATTTCTTGATGAAGGATTTGTTTTTCTTAAATAAATTTATTTCAATGAAAGGCTGGATTTTCTCATTTCTTTCAGTGTGAGATGAAGCTACTTCACCAAAAGGTAGATTTTTTCTAACCCTTTTTACAAATCTCTACAAGAGGTGCCAATAACTGTGGAAGGTGCTGTATATCAGATTTTGGTATCTATGGGGATCCTGGAGCGGTTAACAGAGGGATGACTGTGCTGTGAAATATGTTCCTATATTTCCCCTTGGTTACCATGCTGTAAGATGAATCCTGTTTTTTGAAACTGCCAAAAATGTATCACACCTAGTTCTGCCTGAACTTTTTACAATTAAGTGTTTATGAATATCCAGTACGCATCCTGTTTGTACATTTTTGATCCCCTGCCCTGTGTCCTGTAACGGACTGGCATCCTGTCCAATTTGTCCCCTGCCCTGTGTCCTGTGGCAGACTGGCGTCCTGTCCAGAGTGTCCACCCCCTTGTGATTCTTTACAATCACTAGGACTCTGTACAGGACTGGAACAGATTTTTTGGATGTCAAGTAAAAACACAAACCGTTTAATGATTTTTTTTAAGCCATCATGATTGGCCTTCTGTACAGTATGTTGTCTGTGTGGTTATGGCTCTGTCCATATAATAATGGAACTTTATTGATCCCCGTGGGGAAATTATTTTTACGCCTCCCTCAACTTGCTCTTTTTTGTATCGCAAGTTGTCTGCGAAGGGCAGCCACTTATAGAGGCACCCAGGGAGCTGGGGGTTAAGGGCCTTACTCAATGACGCGCAGACATGCTGAGGCTGGGTTTGAACCTGCGAACTTGTGATTATGGCCCCAATATATATCATATGGCAAAATGCATGCATGTCCAGAGAGATATATGTGTTATATACAATTAAAAATGAGTGTCTTTTTGTGTGAAACATTTAGTATTCAATACCGCAGACTCGTGTCTGATAGCCCTGCTTCTTGCTATCTGTGACACCAGCTCTTCATACTTAAACTAAGGGCAGAGGAGCCTTTAGTTCTTCCTTATCAGAGAAGGACTCTGCCTGGGGCAACGGAGGGCGCTCTTTTGAATCACAATCAGTATACGAGAATAAATGATAGGAAGTATAAATTACATGATACATAAAAACATACTTGCTTATGGAGTTCATTTGGCAAATAATTTGTCGTCCATTAGTGTAAAAGAGTCTAAACGATTTATTTCAGAGAATTACTGTGCTGACCATGGCACTGTTTGCATCTATAAGTAATTAACCTTGTTAAAGGAAAATGTTTTTGTTCATGCTATTCTTCAACAACGTACTGTTTTCTGTGAGTGCTTTAAGTACTATATAACCCCTAGAGGTGGCCTTGAGTACTGCAGTGCCTTACATGGGACTGGCTGCAGCACTGAAATCCCCCGGAAGACACATAATCATTCTTTTCAACAACTGCCAAAATTCTGCCCTCTCAGCTCTGCCCTAAATGTGTCTTTCTTCACTTTGCTCTCAACTTCTGAGCTCGGATAGCAGGACTCAGTCTTTCAGCATTTTTTTCACTCTTCTATGATAATATAAAGAGTACAAGAGGAGCCAGTTCTCAGCACCGGCAGCACGTGTTAGAACCAAAAGCATTATTGTACTGTGTTATCAGTACATCTGACGTTAAAAGTTACATCATTTTAAAATGCATAAATGCCTCTTTAGCACTGGAACCTAACTTATGGCATAAAAGTGGACTTCTAGTGAATGACAAGAAACAGGAGGATTTCATCTGAGAACTCGGAGGAAACTGTACTGTAGTTTGAACTCTTGCCATAAACTAATGCATTAATGCATTTATTTGTTTTCCAGCCTTTTCCAGCCAGTGATGCTATGATATGGAGAGAAACATTCTCCACTGTAAATCTCCAAAAGTCAGCTTGACACAGAACGTCTCAGTGACTCCTAAAGGTCAGAATCATCGTAGTTCATTGTAACTGAAAATGAAGCAGATTTAAATTAAATGTAATGTTGCAAAAATAATAAATAAATAAATATGATCGCCATTTCCTTGCTGTTGTTCCAAAAATTCAAAAAGTTTGGGCTATTTGGAGTCTCAGTGTTCGATGTTCTTGCATTCCTCCAGCAGATTTCAAAAATATTTTCTTGTTTGGTGCACAACACAGATTTGGAAATGGCAAGACCATGACAGCATTGTAAGGTTAATTAGCCAAATATTTCCAGCAGCATTACCTAAGACTTGTGAAATGTCAGTTGAGATACCGGAGTCTAAGACATGTGTTTCAAACAATCAGTCAGTATTCAAACAATCAGTTTAATGTGAATTCATGCATAGAATGTCCATGTAAAGAGAGAAAACAACACAACCTCTTAAAACAGGTTTTCCATCCAAATCCTTAGCTGGTTTGACAGGTTTACAGTGAGACACTGGAATTTTTCTCACAAAATCAATTTGCCAAATGTAACTGTAAGCATAGACGTAATGTTAACATAATCAAAACAGCAGTGTCACAAGAACAACTAAATTATTTTTCATCTCACATGACAAATTATTTTACTATACTAGCTTTGTCATGCAAGTTATATCAAGGATGCCAGACAGTTAGCTGAAAAAACTGAGTTGTTTGAATAAATTTGGAGTTCTGCTTTCAATCAATTTTTATTTAAAATTTTAGCTAACCAAAAGTAGGTTATGGGAAGTACAGAAGTCTCTGGTCAGTGTCAGTATGACAGACGTCATAATGCTGTTTACTACTCCCCTGCTAAACTGTGAACCATGGTTCCGGCTATGTAAGGTACTAACGGAAGCTTCCGGAAAAAGGCACCCCTGACTTAGCTGTTCGAGATGAACATCAGCCATGCCTGGTGACAGTTTGGTTCCTTGGGAAACGTAAGTGCCGACATCCCCGCCACAGCATACAATGACACACTACTGCAAACAGCCTGATATTTTCACTGTTGTCCTCCACTTCATTCTTCACAATACCTGCAGAACTGCTGAAGTCCAGATGCGCATGCCCATTGAGTTTGAAAGTCGGCTCGCATAAGTTACGTCTGGGGGTGCGGTTAACACTGTTGCGTAACAGTGTAGGAATTTAAAAACAGCCCATTTTACGCCCTTCTTTTACATATTCAGGAATTAAATTTCAAAGAGGGAACAACAGTGTTTGAGATTCATGGTATGTTATTTCCCTGTACTGAACTCTACTTTTTCCGAGTATGATGATGTAAAGCCAGATTTGTATTTTATGGCAACTTTAAATTACGACTTTTGAATTTTGAAAAGCAGCTGAGGGGCTTCAATAGGCCACATTTGTGAGGGAAAAAAAGCATGTTAGATAGTGGCCATTTCCTGGATAACAGAAAACAGCAGTGGGGGGTCCTGTGGTGATAACGGGCTGAGGACTGAGCTATTTCCCTTAATCTAACCTGTAAATACACGTTGTGCCATGGACCTGACAGCCATGGAAATGCTAATGTCCTGGGGAAGGCAGGGGGTGGTTTGTGGGGCTGAAGCTAATGTTGAAGTATTGAAGGTAGTGACCTCCCCACTCCATAATTTAGAATATTTGTGTGACTAACAAATTTAGTAGCACATACTTAAAAATACAAAGAAAGGAGGTTTAACAGTTATGTATCATCTTAGCAATGCCTTGGTGTTTATCTGTGACTCTATTTACACTGATCAGCCATAACACTAAAACCACCTGCCTAATATTGTGTATGTCCCCCTCGTGTAACCAAAACAGCTCTGACCCATCGAGGTACAGACTCCAAAAGGCCTCAGAATGTGTCCTGTGGTATCTGGCACCAAGACGTTAGCAGCAGTCCTGTGGGGTCTCCCTGGATTGGACTTGTTTGTCCAGCACATCCCACAGTTCTGCAGTTCGATTGAGATCTGGGGAATTTCGGGGCCAAGTCAACACCTTCAACTCTTTTTCATGTTCCTCAAAGAATTCCTGAATAATTTCTGCAGTGTGACAGGACGCATTATCATGCTGAAAGAGGCCACTGCTGTCAGGGAATACCTTTGCCATTCATTACCAATTTTTAAACAAACAATACCTCACTCACAGACTTTCCATTATGAAGCATATTTAATGATTCCACCTTTTGTGCCAGAATCATCACAGTCTTCCTTTTAGGAACACTTTCAGAAGCACTGGGAGCACTGTGTTTTGGACCCATTATTAAGAACGCAAAATTAACGGCACTGCGAAGTTTCTAACTTACTGCGAGACATGTGAGATTCCACGGTCACACAGATAGCTAACACATAAGTGAGGCCGGTTACTGAGACAAAGATGTACAGTGTCCCCAAGCCAAAATGTGCAGATCCCAGAGTTTTTGTTTTTTTTTTACCAAAAATTAACCTTTGAAATTAAAGATACAGCTGTATTCCACTGGCACTTACAATACAGTATTATCTGACTTATGATGCAATCCACATAATTTTCAATATTGTTTACATACTTCTGGCTTATGCGTCGTCTGTGAGTTTCTGCAATTTTTTAGGCAAGCTCCATAAATATTCTTATTTAATTGCTCACAGCCAACTCCAGAATAACTTAACCCGCAAATGTCAAATTATGCGAACCTGGAAGGACAACTGTACTTGGTCTACAGCAATGTTTAGGTAGGTGGTAAGTGCAAAGTAACATCAACCTGAATGCCAAGCCCCAAGGTTTCCAGGCAGGTCATCGCCCAGAGCATCACACTGCCTGCACTATCCTTTTACCCATAGTGCATCTTGGTGCCGTCTCTCCCACATGTAAACGAAGCACTCGCACCTGGCCATTCACATGATGCGATCGAGAATGACTAATCACGCCCAGTCACCTTCATCCATTGATCCATGGTCCAATTCTGATGCTCATGTGCCCATTGTAGGAGCTTTCAGTGGTGAACAGGAGTCAGCATGGGCACCCTGACCGGTCTGTGGCTACGCAGCCCCGTGTGCAGCGAGCTTTCTGTCACAGCCAGCATCAACTGCAGTACCTCTGTAGCTACTGTGTGATTCGACCAGACGGGCTGGCCTTTGCTCCCCACGCGCATCAGTGAGCCTGGGGTACCTATGACCCCATCATCAGTTCACCGTTTTTCCTTCCTTGGACCACTATTGGCAGGTACTGACCACCGCATACCGGGAACACCTCAGGCCTGCCATTTTGGAGATGAGTTAGTTCTCTAACCATCACAATCAGAGTTGCTCAGATCCTTACACCTGCCCATGTTTCCTGCTACCAACACATCTACTTCAAGAACTGACTGTTCACTTGCCTAATGTATAATGGCAGCCTTGGCAGGTGGCATCGTAAGGAGATGATCAGCGTTATTCCCGTCACCTGTCAGTGGCTTCAATGCTGCAGCTGATCGCCGTGTGCTGTGAGAGCCGAGGGAGCAGGTAGCGTGCGGCCAAGCCGACTCCCAACAGAGGGAAGATTAAAGTAAGGAAACTGTGCTATGATGATTCTTTTATCGCTCCGATTTCCATAAGACCGTGGGTGGTGGTGAAGGACGGGAGTGTAATTTTTGTCTGGAGGCGCAAGGAGCTTCGATGTTATACTTAACATTGTCTACTCCTTAAGTGCAATAATGCATAGGTTACCACTGCTGCATAGATGGCTTTATATGTTTTTTTCTGCTGTTTCAGGTCTGCAGGTAAATACTCTGTGTTGCTTTCTGCTGTGAGAATGGTGTCCATTGTCTGGACAGACAATGCCAGATGCGACCTTTGTCCATGTCCTTCTCAAACAATACGCTCATAAGCCGGTGGACATGCTAATCCACAGACTCTAGCAGCTGATGTAATTCGAAGGGCAGTATCCACCCATTTTCTTTATCCGCTTGTTGTAGGGGTCAGGGGCCAATTCTGGAGGCTATGAGCACAAGACAGGGAACGACCCAGGAGGGGGTGCCAACCAATCGCAGGACAAAGACCATTCAGGGAGCTGGGGGTTAAGGGCCTCGCTCAAGGACCTGCAGACATGCTGGAGCTGGGTTTGAACTGGTGACCTTGTGATTACAGGCACACAGGCTTAGCCCACTGAGCCCCATGCTGGGGGGGGGGG
>JAODKF010000126.1:15148272-15178235 GCA_026779585.1 Mormyrus proboscirostris
TGTGTGTGTGTGTGTGTGTGTGTGTGTGCGTGTGTGTAGGTGTGTAGATTTTTTTTTTGACATTTCATCATATATTCAAACTGTAATGGACTGACAGATAAAACACAAACCATGAAATTAACTTTCCACTGATACCAACAAGATTTTCTAGTCTGCCCAAGAGAATATGATGTATGGCGTCAACCGTAGACATTTAAGTCCAAAAGCACAAGAACAGAGACATTATCACAGTCCAAAGTGAGAAGACTCCTTCATTACTCTGACAAGCACTCTTTCTGTGCTATGGTATTGTCTGAGCCAGGAGTGAAACATGTAATAGACATTGTTGGATTGTAAGCTGTCAGAAACTGGTGGTTAAAACATAATTCTAAAATATTAAATCAAAGTTCTGGTCAAAGGCTCATTATTAGTTACATAAGAGAGCTCCTGGTTGATAATCTATATCAGTTACCTAACAAGTGATTTGTGTTGACCTAGTTAGAGTGCACAACAAAGGACTCTTTTCTATAGTTACCTTTCTGTCATTAGTAGGACATTAGTAAAGAAAACTAAGGTTTTTTTCAGTCAGCTAGTACATCCAGTTACAAGCATTCTACCAGATGGCATACATTTTACAGTTTTCTTGTTTAAGAATATCACCATATTCATACTAAGAAACACATAAGCAAGCACAGGCAAAACACACCCATATTTCCCATAATAGACAGAGCATCCATGGAGTGTGAGAATGATAATGGGTGAAGTGTATTACACTTGAACAAAATCTCAAAATATGCCAGGAAATCAACTATGAAGCAAATCAATAACATGTGAGGCACCGACATGGGCTATAAAGAGGAACTGAGGGACAAGCACAGTATTTGCTATCACAGGGCTGGGCTATCGACAAGACAGCTTCTCATGACATGTCAGACAGAAAACTCAATCTGTGATCTATAGCCTTCGTTAAAGTGGTAACCGGATAAACAGGATTCAATTAGAATACTCAGAATGTTCCCAGTGTAATCGGAAATTAGTATATTTATGACAGTTGGTTCAGTTGGTAATTGACCTTAAATGCAGAAAATAAAAATTCACAGTAAATGTGCTAATTGCAGTGCTGCTTGGAATTCAGATGTATGTATGCAGTAGCAGAAATCATAAATAATATGTGTAAACTGGCTAGTTTATGTGCTGGATGAAAAACAATGTAATGTGAAATGGTTTAGTGCAGCTGACAAAGATCTTTGGAGAACAGCATACTGGCTGCCTGGCCTTGTCGATCTATCATGGGTTAGAATTCACTGGCAAAGAGGCACCACACCATATCATCTCTGCTGCACAGTATCAGAGTATTCCAGTTATCTTTGAAATGAATGTTATTTAATTCTGAAAAACAATGGCTTACTGATAAGTCTACACAGCAGATTCCATCATTCCTTTGAGTGAGGATGGAACTAAAAAGTTGTACCAACCAGGATATCTTTTTGACTTTTTTACACTTTGACCCAAAATTTACTTTTTGTAGCATCTGAACATCCTCGGTACCAATGTGGTTAATATTTTTATAAGATTTACATGCACCCTTAGCCAGAAAAATTCACTCACTTACTCTGGAATGTAGGAGCCCCTATCACTGCAGGTCTTTCCTCCCCTACATTGGTAAGTACAGAGTCAGAGAATTTAAGGGCATCTGTGTCTCAGTGGGGAATTACGAACAGAGGGAGGAAATGTGAAATGTGAACTGAGTGGATTTCTTCAATTTATGCTTCTCAGAGACCGTAACGTAAAGGAAAACCTCCCACTGTCCTAGAATGTTTTGTGGAGGCGGATCAACCTGCTCAGAAATCTCACGGACATTTTATAAACCTGGGCTTTTTCTCATTAGCTGAACGACCCGAGGACGAGCAGCATTTGGAGAATGCCATATGCTGAACAGTCTTTAATCCGAAAAACAGCCATGTACTCGTCTTATTCTTGCTCATTCGGAAGTAGGAGCTGAAATAAGTTAAGCAATGTTCTCGCTGTGTACACTGGAGCTGAGGACACGTCTGGCATTTAGTCAGTGAGGTGGGCAGTGGTACAGGTAAACAGCCCTTACCTGGGGGGGGTCAAGGGATTTATTTGTCACATGCAAGGTATACAGTCAGACTACAATCTGCCGTGAAATGCCGTCTGGTCAACTCTGCCCCATAATATAAGGAGTGAAAGCTCTTAGTAACTATATAATGAGTAAGTAATAAATACGGAAACAGAAAGTTATACAGAAAGAGACCAAAGATGTGCCACACAGTAAAAATAAAGTATGAGGTGCATAAATAAGGAGCAAATGTAAAATTATAACTGTCAATTATCACGACAGATTATTATGGTTGTGTATCTGAGTCTGCCAGCTGTCAGCTTTCCTTAATTCTTAGTAACAGGCTGCCTGATGGGAAGATCTATCCATGCCAGAGGTGGTTGAAAGCCAATGTGCTTTCACCAAGTGCCAATAGAAAATATTAGCTGGAGGCTTTCTACCCTGCTGCTACATATGCTCAGGCAAAGTGAATGGATGCCACAGAGGACGTCTTATCTAACATTATTTGGACAATTGTTAGATGTTATACCCAGCTCACTTCCCCCTTGACATCAAATTACCAAGAAATGGGAAGGGGAAACTGAAGAGTGGAGTCTAAACCGTCAACATGTGGGGTGTTTCTCAATACAAAGAAAGCAAAGACCGTAGTCACGGTCTTGGCAAGAGCAGCCTTGCTATCATGTCTCCCAAGGATGAACTTGGGGTGCAATGAATCATGGGATTGTTCTCTGGCAAGGACACAACATGCTTGATATTTGGGGTGTGGCAAAAGCGACATCCGGGGATTTTTACCATCTTCTGTACTCCTGTTCTTAGTATTGGAACTGGTCTTCAGCAATGGAAGATGATGTAAGATGGGTACACGAGAACACAAGTACGGTCAAGTATGCATATTGGGAAGCACCCCTGGTTCATGGAGAAGCTTATTGTTGAACTGCAGAGACAGAGAAGCAGCTCTTTTTTTACCTTTTCAGAAAAATGCGGTAGTAGAGGAAACTGCTTATTAATTTATTGATAACAATAAAGTAATGCATTACCTGAAACTGATTTGTGCCTGAAAATATGTTATTTTACCTCAGAATCAGCATTAGGTCACCATTAAGTGGTGGACATCGCAAAACCTATAATTTGTGTAAAACACTGGAAAAGAACAGTTTCCGATGTATACCATCACTGAGTGCGTCAGGGTGCATTATCACTAATTAGGTTGTTTCCTTGCCAAGAACCAAAGCTGGATGTCAGTACCTTCTGAAACCTTCTGTTTCAACCATGGCAAAAGGTTTAGTGACAGCCTTGCAGGAATTGTTAGCTGTATAGTATTTTTCATCTAAAATCAGGTGTTTTCATAAGCTACCTTTTCAGGTGATGTATGAAGTGTCTAGGTCATGTTTTGTCCAAAGGAACTCAGGCATACTTTCAGACTTTTAAGACCATGCTATCTTCTTAACATTTTAAATTCCAAAAAGACTGGGCTGATGCCATTTCCCTTGATCTCACTGAAGCTTAAGAATCTCTCGTTTTTAGTATCTCTGAATTAGCATTTATGCAAACGTGCCAAGAAAACACCCCCCCCCCCCCCATTACATCACCAGCAGCAGCCTGAATTGTTGACACAAAGCAGGACGTATCCATGCTTTTATGTTATTTACGCTAAATTCTGACACTTCCATCTGAATGTCGGAGCAGACGTCAAGGTTCATCTGACCAGGCAATGTTTTTCCGATCTTCAGTATTGGTGAGCCTGTGTCCACTGTAGCCCAGGGTTCCTCTTCTTAGCTGCCAGGAGTGACACCCGCTGTGCTTCTCTGCTGTAGCTCACCTGCCTTAGGTTGTGCATTCAGAGACGCTCTTCTACTGTTGCCGGTCTTTCAGCTTGAACCAATCTGGCTATTCTTCCCTGATCGCTGCCATCAACAAGGTATTTTCTCCCAGAAAATGGCTGGTCCCTGAATGTTTTTTTTATTTTTCAGCCCATTCTCTGCAATCCCTAGAGATGGTTGTGCGTGAAAATCCCAGTAGATCAGCAGTTTCTGAAATACTTACACCAGTGTGTCTGGCACCAACAGCCATGACGCGTTCAAAGGTGGGGAGGGAAGCAGAAAGGTGTTGAGGGTACTGACAGCCTCGGGGAAGAAACTACTCCAGGGTCTGGCAGAACTGGCTTAGATACATTGCAACTAGATGCTAAAGGTGATTTCTAATACTCTGGTTGGTTACAGATAAAGCCAACTGTGAGCATGAACAGAACAGATGTGTTATGCCAGAATCAACTGTAAGTGAATCTGAAAAGGACGAATCTTTACTGTCCCATCCATTCCAGCTTGATAATACTAATGTTACACTGGGGATGTACAACTCCCAGTGCCTGTATGATGGATAGCTTTCTGTGTTGCGCCACCATTTTGTTCATTTCCTGCACGTATGCTCTTTAATTAATCTGTGAGTAGGAAGTGACTGTGACATCATTAATAGTCAGTTCCGTGGTAAATCTTCTCATTAGGCTGTCTGGCCGTCAGAGTGACCCCCACTCAAGACCTGAGAGAGAAATAAAACGTTATGTGTTACACAGTTCGTCTCCCTTGTCATTTTTTTTCCTGTTTGTTCTTGTTTTAATTGAGTAGGTGTGACGCAACGGTCCACCAGGAATCCGCCACACAGCAGCAGGCACGATCAGCACCACACAGCTCGATGGTAACTACAGTTACATCGCAGTCGGCCGCAAGGTGTCAACATGATACCACTGGTGGCTGATAATTGCCCCAACCAGCAGGGGGAGCAGTCTTTCCGAACAAGGAAGTAAAGGCCATGCTGGGAAAAACAAATGAGTCAACAAGGGGTACATGCCTTCCCTGGACCCTGTGAACAGGCAGCTCGGAGGACACCTGCCAAAGCATAGCACCTTCGTTTCCACAACCCCTGGTATATTCTCCATTATTCCCAACATAAAGCCTGCGGCCCTTGTCTCCTGTGTTTCCTTGCCCACCAAAGCAGACATGGGAAAGTTCAGGTGTTGCTCTCTATAGATTTACAGGAGTTTGGTGTGGAAAGGTATAAAGATTTACACACTTATGTGCATTAAACACAAGCACACCAACCTCCATCAAGGTACTGCGTTACCAATGCACAAATAAAGTTCTTAGGTGAAAAATGTAAAAAATAGCTCTTGCAGTAAAATCTGTCATTTTGCGAGTTGGGCCCACAGATGGTGTGGAAAGTCTTCCCAGAAGAGTGGCAGCTGTTACAGCTGCAAAGGGGTAGAGCAACTCCATATTGAGGCCTATGGATGTAGATTGGGACGTCATAAAAGGTCCTGAGGGTGTAAAGGCCAGGTGTCCCAATACGCTCGTCCATATAGTGTAATTAAGAAAGGGGGCGAAAAATAGTTGTTAAGTCCTGAAATCAAGGCTTTGAACTTTAAGTTAAATAGTGTAATGAAATCATTACGATTAGTCTAAGGCAAGTTGTATTTCCTTGAGTTTTTAAAACTATTTTCACTTATGTTGAGATTTATTTTCGGTTTATGGGCTCAATATCCAAAAGTGATTCTAACTAAACAGACCTGCCCCAGGCAATAGCTGGCCTGACAGCTACCCAGACATCTCATTAAATCATCACAAATCAACCAGAAACATTCAGGAGAATTTAAACTGTTTATTTCCACAGCTTCATGTTAACAGAAAAATGTAACAAAAACATATTTTGTGTGCTCCTCTACTTACGAAAGAGATTCGTTCCAGACAGCCATTCATAGCTTGAAATCTTCATACTGTAAGTTGTTGTTCGACGTCATTTTAAGAGTATAAACAACTAGGATGCTGTGAGTACGCACGCTACACTGCTACGCGGCGGGAGTAGTGGCCAGAAGCTGTACTAGGCGGATTTTACGCACTGAAAAAAAAATTATGTTGCGATCAGGAAGCAAGAGCCCAATGAACACAATTTGGACTTACAGTCCTCTTCATTTGTATGTCTAAAAGTTCATAAGTTGAACATAAGTAGAGGAGTGTCTGTACTAAGCAAATCCACAACTCCGTACTTGTCTGGATATGTGGATATTTGTGTACTGGATCCCACAAATATAAAGCTTTTAAAGCTTAAAGCTTTCTCAAAGTAGAAAGTAAATAGGACAAGAGGAAACTCAAAGCTGTTTGGTATGCTCTCTGTTTGATGGTGGCTAAACCTTAATATTGTGCCATGTTATTGTTAGTACTCACCAATGAGATAGTAGGTGTGTTCATCTCTCTCTCTCTCTCCTTCCCGCTCACAAAGTTGCAGAGCATCCCTTGCTAATAAGGGAAATCCAAGAACTGTAAAAGAAAATGCAGGAGGGGAAAATTCCAGAGAAGCATTTTCCAAAGTTGAAAGGTTTCATTTTTTTCCCTGACTTTCCTCGGTATATCACTGGATTAGGTGCATTAACGATTCTGTTATAGAATAGCGATGCTTTATTCATCTGCATGGGGATTGAGTTTCTGGCGCCTCTTTCATCATGGTATCCATGAGACAGACAGTATGTGACCCTGGAGCAAAGAGGGGTGGGGGGGTCATACTCAGGGGCCCAGTGGTAGCATCATTTTGCCAGCTATTGGAATTGAACTGGTGACTTTCCGATCCCCTGTGGCCTAACCCACGGAGCCACACACCACTAGCACCAGCGCGGCCTTCAAACCAGTCCAATGGTGAAAGAGCTCAGCATGAGTCCAGTTCTGGCATGTTATTGGCACTTTAACAACTCACTTTGTACACTCACAGATTATCTAAAAAATAAGTTGAAATTGAGTAAATTGACAGCTAATATTACATTTATTTTTTTTAATATTTTCTTTATTTCTCTGTTTTTGATGTATTATTCTCCATATTTCAAGGCACACATTCAAGACACCCCAGGATTCTTCACTGAAAGCCAAACAGGGAGGTTCAGTGACACCTTGGGGTGTCTTTGCTATCACTTGCACTGGGTGTCTTGAATGTGTGCCTTGAAATATGGAGAATAATAGTACATGTCAACTCGAAAACAAAAGAATGGGTCTCTGTCAGAGGCCAAGGGTCTTCCAGCAATGACTACCAATCAAAATCCTATTGAAAAGATTTCAAAACAACAGTGGTTTGAGGTTCCTTTCACATACAGAATGAGAGCAGTTTGGACAGCAAGGCTGGGTGTTCCAGCGAAGGACTGTGCCAATTATTGTGTCAGTTGTATTTATTCTCATTTAAATGGAATAAGAAATTTTGGAAACCAAATACTATAGTCAATTGTACATTACCTGAATGACAATAGAAATAGAGAGAACTATGTGTTATCATCTATCTACAAGATATAAAAGTGAAGGGATAACATGCAGCCATTTGGTCATTATTGAAACATCAGCCCCCTGCAAATTGTTCTGCTCTGTGCCCCTTCTCTCATAATTAATTGTGCGCATGACCCATCCATTGGTTTTAATTGATGAAACTGTTACTATGTTTAAACATTACTAGCCCACACTACAGACTACTACTGGGATCCTCTATAGTGGTTCATAAGTACCAGCCGGTCTCTGGGTCAATGAGTTAGGAGGATATGGCTTTGCTCAGAAGGTCACCAGTTTGAATCTGGGGGTTGGTACATTGAATTTAACATTTTGCAATGAACCCCCCAGGGACTCAACTCTTTGTTGCTTGGGCTAAATAAATATAGGGCACTTGTTTGTTTATCTCAATGTGCACATTTTACAGTAACACTCCAATAGGTATTACTGCAGTAAAAGCACAAGATTTTCATTTTTTTGTATAATAATTCTACAGTATTGTTATATTTTTTCTTAAGGGGAAACTAGAAGCATGTTCAAAAGAAGGCAAAGGGACAGTATAAAAGGCCGAAATTCGGAAGCCAATACTGCCACCTAGTGTGTGATAATCAGAGTATTTCTGATACAGGACGTTTCGGAGGTAGTTCCTCACCTTCAGCCAATCATCTATTCTTAGTGTTTTGCCCTGAACAGGATTTCCACGGGTCATTAAAAAGTGAAAAATTAAGGCGTTAAATACCATTTTAAAGTATTTAATAAAATTCACATGTGTGAAATATTTTCTTTATCATTTTTGCAATTTAGTCAAAGTGTTTGTTCAGCTATGAGAAATCTTATAATGACTGTAACACACAATGTCGCTTTGGGCCGTGCTGGCTGTAAGCTGCAGTGAGAGAGAGATGGGGAAATGTCAGTTCTGACCAAAATTGCTTGAAAATCAGTAATTCTAGACATGGTTGCAACCAGTAACTAGAAACGATCAAGAACCCTGTTGTGCTGCCTGCAATAAGTCATTCAGGCTCGGCCTGATTGGCGTTAACGCCATGGAGTCCCGCATGCGGCCAGCCAGCCTCAAAGTGGCTAAGAAGAGTTGCCAGCGGGTGTCTGTGCTTATTACACATTTCTCCAGCATAGCCAACACAAAAGAGGATACAGCAATGCCTACTACAGCCACCATGGCAGAACAACATTCAGATCAACTGCAGCATCCCAGCCTCGCGTTTTGTGGTCCTCAGTACTGCTGTAATGCACCATACATGCATGGGGAGAGGGGGGCACCTAAACCATGTCAGGGGGGACACTATGAGCTTCTTCAGGTTGAATAAACTGCTTTAAATCTGTAAGGCTCCTGTACTTGGCTAATTAGTTCAGATCCTCTTGCTTTGACCAGTCAGCACACAGCAAGACATCAGTGTTTAACTGAAATTCAGGTCTTTTTAATTGAAATGGCAGTCTACAAATCCTGTCCTAGCTCACAGTGCCCCCCTGACATGGATTAGGTGGGTGCCCTATTCATGCACCATTCAGTGTTTATCAACAGTTCCAAGTTATGTTCCAGGATTCAGTGATAGCGAAGAACTTTACCTGCAGCATGTACCAAACGGGTTATTTGCCCAAATTGGGACCCATACTTCAAAAAAGAACTGATATCCCATGTTTTAATGTCTCATGAAAGCATCAACCAGTCCACAAAGAAAAAACAACTGGGCCATCATGACATGCAAAAGCCAAGGAACTGCTGCATCATTATAAAGTAAGCGTCTCTGTCTCCACTGATTGATATGTGGCATGCACACACATCAGGCCTCTAAATTAACTTTTTTTTAAATTGTTGTCTTGGCATTTATTAAGTTCACAATTTTATTTATGATTCAGTATAGACTGAAACTCTACTTCTTAGAGTAAAATTAAAGTCTTCATTCACATTCATTCATATTAAAGTACACTGTCAGAAAAGAGTACAGCCCTGGTACAGTTTTGTTTCCCAAGGTACAAATAACATCAATGTACCCTCAATGGTACATTGCTGGCTGTGTAATCAACTATGACAAAAGTTTAGAAATGCATTTAGTTGTTTAGTGTTGGGTTTATTGCAAATAGTGAATGGCTCACTGTCGTGACTAGAAGGCTGGCGAGCGGGGAAGAAGGCAGGCAAGCCGTAAATACGGGGAAAAGGGGTTTATTAGGGCTAACAGGTAGACGGGGGAGCATACGGCGACAAACATTAATGACCGATCTAACTAACTAGGGGAAGACGTGGACTGATATACACAGAACAAGCAGAAGCTAACAGGCAACAGGCGAGTACAACCGGGGTTATACACGTGGGAAATGAGGGGGCGTGGCACACACGAGGATCGGACAAGCCGGGCATGACACTCACTTCAATCAGGAGTGTTTCCATAAATTATAAACATGGTTATTAACCCCCTCCTGTAAAACAGAAAAGAAATCATTCCATGTAAAATAAAATCTGTCCTATAAATGATATCGAAAAAGTCATCTTCAGTCAGTTAAGCAAATATTTAAACACAGGCGCTGAATTAGCTGCCCCCTGCTATGTCATGAAAGTCACATATGGGTTAAATGCAGAGGATACATTTCGTTGTTGTGCACTGTGTGGTGTATTTACAATGACCACTGATCACCAAATTCTAATTCTAAAAAATTCTACTGAGGAAAGTAAAATTACAGTCCTTGTATTTTTGGACCTTAGTGCAGCCTTTGATACTGTCAACCATAAAATACTTCCAGACTAGTTAGAAAATGGGGATGGTCCTTTTGTGGTTCAGACAGGGTTTATTCTATCACTGCTGGCAATTATGAATATGAGTGAACTATTTTAACATCTGGAGTTCCCCAGGGGTCAGTGTTTGGTCCTTTTTTATTCAAACTTTACACGTGAAATTCCGAAATGCAGATGACACCCATATCTACTTAGCTCTTTCACCTAATTCCATTCTAAATCCATAGGCATCAAAATGGAGTAGGTCTTCCTTCCTTGCAGCTATAACAGCTGCCACTCTTCTAGGGAGGTTTTCCACAAGATTTTTGAGTGTGTCTGTGGGAATTTTTGCCCATTCATCTAGAAGAGTATCTATGAGATCAGGCACTGATGTTTGACATTAAGGCCTGGTTCAGTCTCTGTTTTACTTCATCCCAAGGGTGTTTGATGGGATTGAGGTCAGGGCTCTGTGTGGGCCAGTCAAGTTCTTCCACACCAAACTCACCCAGCCATGTATTTATGGACCTTGCCTTGTGCACTGGGGCGCAGTCATGCTGCAGAAAAGGGCCTTCCCCAAACTGTTCCTACAAAGTTAGGAGCATAGAATTCTCTATAATGTCTTTGTATGCTGAAGCATTAAGAGAAGTGTGATTCGTCACTCCACAGAACACGTTTCCACTGCTCCAGAGACTAGTAGTGGCATGCTTTATATCACTCCATGCGAGTGTTTGGTGAGGCTTGTATGCAGCAGCTTGGACATGGAAGCCCTTTCCATGAAGCTTCCGGCGCAGTAGTTTTTGTGCTGCGGTTAATGCCAGATGAAGTTTGTCCCTCAGCAGTAAGTGAGTCAACAGAGCATTTTTGACTTTTCCACACTACGCACCTCAACACTCAGCAACCACCCCCTCCACCATTCTGTTACTTTCCATGGTCTGCCTCTGGCTATGTTTCTGTTGTTTCTAAAGACTTATACTTTGCAATAATACCACTTACACATGGCCATGCAATATATATAGCAGGGAAGAAAATTCACAAACTGACTTATTGCAGGGGTGGCGCAGTGGTTAGCACTGTCACCTCACACCTCTGGGACTTCCACCAGCGTTCCATGTGTGTGGAGTTTGCATGTTCTCCTTGTGGGGTTTCCCCCCACAGTCCAAAAACATGCTGAGGCTAATTGGAGTTGCCAATTTGCCCATAGGCATGAGTGTGTGAGTGAGTGATGTGTGAGTGTGCCCTGCGATGGATTGGCGTCCCATCCTGGGTTGCTCCCTGCACCAATTGGCTCCTGACCCCCTGTGATGTTGAACAGGATAAGTGGTTTCAGAAAATGGACGGATGGCCTTATTGCAAAGGTAGCATCCTATGACAGTGCCAACATTTAAAGCTCTTCAGAACAACCTATTCTTTGACAAACCTCTGTAAACCTAACTGCATGGCTAGGTGCTTGATTCTATACACCTGTGGCAATGGGTCTGAATGAAACACCTGAATTCAGTGACTGAGAGGTGTGTCCCAAAACTTTTGTCCATGTAGCCTATGTGTCTTAGATCAGCTTATAGTGCCTAAAGTTAAAACTGAAAATGGTGAAATGCCATTTAGCCATTCTTTTTCCCACAGCTCTTCAAAGACACGTGACCCTAACCTTAGTCAATTTTCTGCTGCTTTCATTTAATTTCATTATGCTTGGATTTACTTTATACTCTTTTACACAATTCCATTTCTGTTTTAACAGTTCAGCTTTATTTCTTATGTCTTCAGTTTTTTTTTGTAAAGCACTTAGATGTTCATGTATGAAAATATGCTGTATAAGTAAACTTGCCTTGCCTTATAAATTATGTTTTTAGATGGAAATTATTTTGCAGAGAGCCTTTCCTTTCTAATATAGCTAGTCTCATGATTTGCTTTTAGAGATTTTTTTTTTTGCTCATGATTTAAATTACGCTGGTACATCAAGTTGAATTGCATCAAGAATTTCAGAGTGTGCACTGTACTAAATATAGTTTTTATCTCTGCTAAATTGCTGAATAGATTACAGTGTGAGTCAGACATTGTTTATTGTCAAAGAGAAACATTGTTTAGCGCAAAATTCTGTATTCATATAAAGTAAATAGTAGCATTGTGAAGCTAAGCCTGGGAACTAGACATTTTCAGGTCCTGCTTAGGTGTCTTGAAAATGGTCTATTATGATGTAACACTGTTTTCTGACCTATAGTTACACAATAGGTTACAGTTGAGGTTCAGCAGTTGTAGGAAATGAAGTAAAACTTCCTGGTTGTAATATGACATGTCACCAAAGGCTGTATTTACAAATTTACAAATAAGGAAATGAAGAAACACAAACCAGAAAATGCGGTGGCATGGTTTCTGAACATTAATGTGAAGTTGAATGGCTGCAAAATGTGCCTGAGCAAGTAAAAGATGCTGAACTGTTTCTTGAATATTCCATTTACCAAACTGTTCTAAGCACTGTGTAATACTACTTAGTGGTTTATCCATATGTTTTGGAGTAACCCAATAATGGTTAGCTAGTAGTCCCCTGTCTACAGTATAACAATTTCTGTCATATTTAGTGCACATGACAATTTCAAATAAGAAACACTTTATAAATGCTAAATTGAAACTGAATATTCTTTTTCATATTCAGTTTTATTTGTGTTTTTCTGTTTATTACCTATGATAGCAGAAGAATAAGGTCTATTGGGGAAGTTGGGGCAAGGCTGGGTGTCTCACGTGCCTCGTGTGTCCTACGCCTAGTGCCATGCACAAAGACCTTATTCTCTGATCTCAGGTCTGTCCATTCCTCAGACACCATGTGCAAAGACCTTATTCTCTGGTCTCAGGTCTGTCCATTCTCTGTTTGTGCAGGAAGACCAGAGTCACTTACCCTTTTTGCATACTGACAGTATTTTTAGTCTGGTTCAGACATTGTACCCTGAAGGTGACGTTGTGTATCAAGATGATAATGCAACAATACACACAGCAAGACTGTGATGGGGTGGTGTAATGAACATTAAAGTGAAGCTGAACATCTCTCATGGTCAGCAGTCACCAGATCTGATTATTATTGAGCCAACTTTTGTTTTGGAGGAGCGAGTCAGGAAATGTTTTCCTCCACCAACATCATGTAGTGACCTGGCCATTGTTCTGCATGAGGAATGGCTCAAAATCCCTCTGGCCACCATGCAGGACTTGTATCTCCCATTCCCAAGACAAACTGATGCTGTATTGACCGCAAAAGGAGACCCTACTAATAAAACTAAAACTGGGTGTGTCAGTTTCATTGTTCAACCCCAGTATTTATATTTACATACAGTATAATGTTAACAGAAAGTCTTGGGGCACTTGTTTAATTCTGTAAAAATTTATTGGGTTTATAACAAGTCTTTTGACAAGGAATGTTTAACATATCTGCACATATCTTCCGCACAGACATTTTATTTATAGGATCATAATTTTTTTGACTGACTCAGTTCTGTTCTTGCCATTTTACCATTAAATGCAGATGTAATCACTGACTTCAAAGGGGTACTAACCACTAATTTTAGTGTTTTATGTTATTACTGAGGTGGTACTAATTAATTTAAAAAGCACCCAATGAGACTGCTTGTCAACAAACCTTTCAACCCAGAACCACTCTTTTAGAGCTATAATTATGGTTTCTAATTTATCAGTACATGAAATTAATGTTTTACTGAAAATTACTGGTTGTTTATAATGTGATACATTTTTTTGTAAATAAATGAATATAGTAATGATTTTTCATATAAACCAATGCATTTGCAGTATTTTTACTGAATTAAGTGTGTCCCAGAACTTTCTGTGAGCGCTGTGTACACTTTATACTTTCATGACAATCCACGGCAGTAGCTGGCACAGAGATTAACGAGAAACTGCTCCCGTTCCAGAGTAGCTTCCTTCCCCACTGACTCTATGCTCAATGCCGCTCCAACAGTTCAGTCTCAGTGCAGTCAAAGAACAGCAAGTTCTGGGTCATTTTTGTTGCTTCTAGGGAAATTCCTCACTGATGTTCAACACTTACTGGTGAACTTTCACAGCTGGCTCCTAGTTTAGCATACAGACATCCTGAGACATGCCTCAATTGTAGTTCCTGCAAAGTGCATTTCCCCTGAACACCAGACATTTGATAATTGTGACCAATCACATTCGGGGGGGCAGCGTGTAATCAGAAAGTCGCAGGTTCAAACCCAGCCTCAGCATGTCTGCGGGTCCTTGAGCAAGGCCCTTAACCCCCAGCTCCCTGGATGCCCCGACAGGTGGCTGCCCTTTGCAGACAGCTTACTCTACAAAGAGCAAGTTTCCTCACGGGGACAATAAAGGGTTCAGTTATTATTATTATTATTATTATTATTATTATTATTATTATTATTATTAATCACATGAAGAATCCAGTTGATTAAAAATTACTAAAAGTCCTTTCTGCAAGAGGTTCAGTTCCATTCGAAGATAGACATTTCTTGTAGCATGTACTAGGGTTCCTGGTGAGGGAACAATCCAGAAGCTGTATAGTTAAATCATTATAGACTCTGATGTCTATGTGCTTCCATCTGGATTATGTTGGATATACTAGATTAATGAGATCTGGTTTTGCTGCTGTTCCGAAAGTGATCTCATACACGGGCAAAAAAGCCCATGGGTAAATTGTCTGTCGTGATTATTACGGCACTTTCTCTTATATCACACCTCATGCACAAATCTACATTTCTGTTCCTGCTTGCAATGTTGAAAATGCCTAGTGGTGATGTTCACTGTACAGTGTTTGCAATTCATTAATATACAACCATGCTGTGAATTGTTAATCATTAATGCAGACCTATGAATACGGATGTCCTTGCAGAGACCACATGCCCCCTGCTCCCCCACAGCTGGCCTCCATTGCCTTCAGTCCACCATTAGCGACACAGAAGTCAGTGCTTGACAGTGAGGGGCTGACTGCCAGCTGCTTCTCCTGTGTTGAGCTACGTATTCCCATGATGCCTCCCAATTTACTGCATACAGTATATCCACAACATTTTTTGTGTCCATGCATTTCATTTTAAAACTGAAACTGGCCAAACAAAATATAGATTACCCGTATTCCTGAAAACTTAAACCCATGTTTTATTACACGTAAAGCACACTTACAAAAGAGAAAAATATAGAATGGCAATTTATCAAAGACAAATGTTAAACATATTCCAACCAGGGTGTAACTTTGCCTTGTTCCCTATGTTTACTGGGATAAACTACAGAGAACACTTAGCAGGATAAAAGGTCAAAAGATGGAATTGATCTTACAAGTTAGAAGAAAAAAAACACATTTCAATTAATATATTATAATGTGATGTGTTACTGTTCCTTTTAAGCTAAGATGCCCTCCCAGTTAAGAGTTATTTATGGGAGAACTGGCATAGATTGTGTTGAACAAAGCTCTCCCACTTGTGTGAGCACTTTCCATTCCATGGTCACTGGGTGGTCCTCGTGGAAGGAGAACAGGCTGGTACTGACACTGCTTCCCTGCTAGACCAGCTTTCCAGTGCAAACAAAGCAGCTCACTCAGATAGACCAGCAGTGTATGAGTGCTTTGTATTAGTACAGGGACACTCTTCTTAAGGTCTAAATAAAGGCAAAACTAATGTTATTTTACTATGAAAGCAATAATGCTTGATGTGTTTGTTCTCCTAAGGAGTGAAGTTTCCCTGAAGGATTTTCAGCAACACTTTACTTGAGGGGGCACAAGTATTTAGTAGTAACTTATCGTTAACAAATCAAGAATAAATATAGTCGCTACTTCAGAAAGTGTCACAATACATTAATAATGAACAAACATGATATCGATATGTAAGTGAGACTTAGCGTCTGGTTCTTTTTACCCCACAAGTAAAGTGTTACCAGATTTTCATACTCATGTAAAATTCTATGTAAATGACTCATTGTTTTAAGATTACCCAAATCATTTAATGGATTTGTTTTACCTTTTTGAATTAGCTGTAGGATATTACCATTTAAATTCACTTCAGTTGATTAGGCATTGAGTTATTGATCTGTCTATAGGGAAAAACAACCTTGCACGCGACCTCGCTGTTTGCCATCTTTGTGGTTAAGTCAGTCTTTTGAGTTTCACACACTTTCTCAGGGTTCACAGCACTTAGACATTCATGTATAACTCAAAGATCATAATGCACATCGGTCAAGGAGCAAACGTAAGCTGAATGTTAGTTATGCTGTAGAAATCGCAGCAGCCTTGGTAGTTAGGGTGTCTGCTGAAGGGTGAGGCGCAGGACTGGGTAGTGCTATGCTCTGCCAAGCCCCCCCCCCCCACACACACACACACACACACACACACACACGCACACACAGTGAAACAGCCTCACCCATGAAGCTTTGTAGCTAATCAAATGATGGTCCTGCTCAGTGAAACTGAAGGCAGTGAAATCTAAAGAGGGAAACCCCCACTGGCTTTGTGTGGTTGAGGAAATTTGGACCTCTGTAGAAAAATTAAATAGCCGAGCCCTATAAATTTTAAGTAAAGTGTTACCATTACATAAAACATTTCAGTTATTGGACTCTCCAGTTAAATGTGATTGGTTAAATTTCTACGCCCTCCCGGAAGTGACACCCTACAGTGCTCCCAAGGATCATCAGGTCATGAATTGCAAATATTTACCCTGCAGCACATAAATGGATCACATTTCAGGACCTTTGTATATTTAGGTGCTCCGAAGAGGTATGAATTTATTCTTCAACAGCACAGTCCAAGCAGAGCAGTCAGTATAAACACTGCAGCCATCTGGTAACAGAGAGCAACAAATCACCCCATCTGCTCAGACATCCCAGTACAGCAGCACTAAAGTACATCTTCAAATTTCATATGATCTAGTATACTGTACTTCTATAAAAATCCCAACCTTGAGAAACAATTTTGTCGTAGTCTTACACATTTTTTATAAAACTTTAATAACAAGAGAAAAAAACATTTTCCAATTTTTCATTGTGTTCATATATATTTCATGATATAAATAACAGCTAAAGCGTCAAATATACACATTAATATAAAAGCAACTCTGAGCAGAAAATGTATTGTATTATATTGTCAAAAACTCATTCAGTGTCTTACCACCTCTGTCACCAGACGTTGTACACAAGGATCTTAATTAGAACATTTCATAATAATTGATGCCAGCAATTCCCTACAGGAATTAAATTTCGAATGTAAAAGAACACCGAGGCCAAAATCTCAAGGCCTCTTTCCTTGTTTTATACTTCCTAATTAATAAATCATGTTTTCAACCCGATTTATATTTTAGTTAATGCCTAAGAATGTATGATGTACACTCAGTGGCCACTGTATCAGGTATAACTGCTCATTAACACAAACTGAAAATAAATAAATATAGCATGCAGACAAGGTCAGGAGCTTCAGTTACTGCATGTACCGAGTGTTAAGCATTGGAATGGCTATTAGGTGTCACCTAAGTGTTTTCAAATGTGATTTGATTGTTGCTGCGAGACACGGTGGTTCCAGTGTCTGAGAAACAGCCACCCCCGGCCACCCCAGGGCATTTTCACATAGTATGGTGTCTAAAGTTTGATGACAATGGTTTGATAATCCAGCTACTGGCAGTTTTGTTTTTAATAAGAAAGAGAACCAAACTTGTGGCTTACAAGGCGGCCGCAAATGCAAAAGTAATAGCTCAGTGCAGAAAGTCTTCTCTGAATGAACAACCCTTGGTCTACTCTTGAAGTGGTTCTGGAAGAAAATGTGTAGCCTGTATTAGCTAGATTTACCTAGTAAACTGGTCACGGAGTAATTATTACTTATGAAACACATATATAAAAAGTCTTAGAATTACTGTTATCCTTAAACAGTGGTAGGCAGGGTTCCACAAATCTGCCAATTAGTGAGGTTAACCTTTTTGCTAACAGATTAGAATTTTTGCCAACTCTGACTATCGTAAATGGACCAATTAGCTTCCAACAAAATTTGGTTCCGCTAACTTTAAATCCACTATCATTTCTTTGCAGTTAAAGTGAATAAAGATTAACGGTTAAAAATATTTGTTAACCCTAAAATCATACATATTTGTGCCTGTCTGTTGTGGGCATGTCTGCAGTCTTTTATCTGACACGCTGCTGGCTGACTACGTGTAAACACAAGACATGATTGGTTGATAACTTGTCGAATTTAAGGTAGTCTGGACTAAATGTAAGTTAATGAGTCCATTTAATCTGCGGTACCCAGATCTAAGCAGAGAACAAGGGCCTGTAACACAAAGCTGGATTTCTTGCTTAACCAGATAACTTGTTGGATTTAAGGCACCCTATCTTAGGGCCTTTAGGGATTTTAGCTTTGTTCATTTGGTGTAAGTCCTAAACATCCCCTCTCAATCACTCTAGTCCAGGGTTATTCAACTGCTGGTTTTCCAGCCTTCCTTTACCTGTGAGCCAGGTGTGAAGCCTCTGACCAATCAGAATCAGTAATTATTAAACTAACTACCTGGGAGAACTGAAAACAAGGCCTGGATTTGGAATAGAGGTCCAGAGTTGAAGAGCCCTGCTCTAGTCCAACAGATAGGACTTCAGTGTTAAACAGGTTAAAATTTAAACTGTCTAGGTATGTTTTTAAGAATTTCAGAGCCAAAAACCAAACCAAAGCTAAATGCATATAACAAAAAAGTTAGCGGTTACCGTTAGCTTCTGCTAAATTTTTTAGTAGTTAACTTTGAAAAGTTAGCTTTGATAACCACTACACTGCTAATTCCAGTTAGCTGTGCTCATCACTGTCCTTAAAACAAATAAAGAAAATTGTATTTGCTGCTTAAAAACATAACTTTCCTTCCATCAAGGCCCATTACATATCCATATCATTGGATATAATGTTATTATGGTAACAATGACCCACCTATAAAAATTATCAAAAAGCTATTTAATCATCTTTATTCATAAGCGGAATTGTAACTGGTCAATCTACCTCCCTAGAAAGCCTTCATCGTGCACATTGACAGAATTGGAGCCCTAAAGTATATTATGAAGTCAGTCCATAGGAACAGCTTCATCGATCCATTTCAGGTATGGCAGACTCCCATATTCCACTGGGAAGCTCAGGATCTCAGGAATATCATATGGGTGAACTGATCTGGTGGGAAAAAAACACACAAATACAATTCATTCAGGCAAAAATGTGTTAGAAAGGCTTGTTGGGACATCAGTTAAACAGGTTAGTATGCTTAGGTTTACATTAGCACCGGTTTGTGATTTTTAAAAATTACCGGGAATTCCTTATGTGCCAAATACACCTGGAACCGGGAATTATGGGAAATGAGATTAAGCTGGAAGAATAACTTACTTAACTTTCTGTATAAGCTTCTGGACCTTGGAAGTACGAGTCTGCACCAACTGTGAGAAAAGGGGAAAAGAGTTTGTCTCTGTAAATTTATGTTAACAGCAACAAAAAATAGGACTGGAGTGTGTAACTAACTCACCAAAATGATTTCTGTGGCATCTTGGATTTCACCTTTCCAGTAGTACCTAATTATAGGGTCACATGGTTACATTCATGAGAAACCAATTAGTAAGTTTAAAAATGCAGATCCAAAATGTGCAACAGTGGAAAAAGACATCAGGTGCCCAGGTAATTGGGTGCCCTCAAGAATGCTTTGCTAAACATTGGTGATCTGTTACTGATTTACAGACATCCCAACAGGAGTCGGTGCAGACTTACATGATGGAGCTTTCGGGCAGAATGTTGATAGAGGCAGCCAGTTTCCCCTCCATTAAGATCCTATAATAATAAATCGCTGCTGTATTACATAAATAGTAAAATCAGAAAGAATTAGGCAGCACTGGCCTAATTTCTTATACTTCCCATTAATGGTGCAACCGTTCTGAAAAGGAAACCGAATCCGCCATACAAACGCTCATGAACTCACATCTACTGTTGCAGTTCTGTCTTCCACACCTGAAACACCACCAGCACCCCCCCAAACCCACCCACCGCTGCAAGTCTGTTCAGCTGTCATTACATTACTAATATTACGAAACACATTTTCTATTTCAGCTAACACTGTAACACAAGTAAATTATGAAATCATTATTATTATTATAATATCAGGGCAAGCTGGATATTTTGTAAATATTGCATATTATTATTTTATTAATTTTCCAACAGTGGGCTTCACATGACTATTTTGGTCCAATCATGATTGAGTGATCACACCTTTAAAAGCTGACCTAGTTTCATTAGATCAACAGGGATAATAACCCTCTTTAGTGTTACAGATTTCTGGTGATTAGTAAAACCCAGAATTTTTTCTGTTTTTTCCTTATTCCCCAAACACCATCTCCCCCCTCCTCCACCCAAGAGAAAAAACATTGATATCGGAAATGACCCGTGGTTCAAGAACCAATGTCTCAACCGAATCATGGATTTGAAGAATCGTTAAACCGCTACTTCCCATAAGTACTGTACACCACTTAGTGAGTAAAAAACAACTGAATTACTTAATGAGAAACTACAGTTAATGATCTTTCATTACTTAATTGTACACATATAATTTTTAGTTTGACTAAGGAAATCTTATGAGTGTCACTACTAATTAAAAACTAATTAAAATCTTAGGAGTGTCACTACTAAATAAAAAAAAAATCTACATAAACTACCTGTTTAGATGTAAAAGAAGAAAATGTGTGTAAACATTTTATTTACCAAATATTACATGCAGTATTGCATCTGAAAGTCAGTGTAGGACTGGTTCCTGGTAACAGAGTAAACAGAAAGACTAACCAATAAAAGGTTAAGTGAGCAGTTTGTGTTGAGGAGGGTAGATACAAGACAGTAAAAGGTCTTTAATTAGAGAGGAATTAAAAAAAATGAAAATAAGCAATAGCAAGGAAATTATTTCAATCAGGACCCACTGGGTAATGTTTACAGAGGCCTACTGCTAATCAGCCACCACAGGAACACAAGACGCTTCACAATTGCAATGCTGCCTGTCAGCTTATATTGCAAATATAAATGCACCTACACATAAGGTGTTAATTAACTAAGATGCAAAGCTAGGAAGTACTGTGCAAAGGAAAAAAAATAAAATAAAATATATATATATATATATATTTTACAGTTAACAATACACAGTACAATATATGATGTAAAATATGCTAGACACTCTGGCTTTTTTTGTATGTACCACTCCTGGCGTAACAGTAATACATTATGAGCTAAATGTGACCACCTGGAAATGATATGTAGCTTAAATAAGGTTCTGCTTAAAATTGACTTTATTCTGATTTAGGGTCAGTCATGCTCAGGTTAGTCAGTCCAATCCCTTGAAAAACAATGAGATCAAATGAGAAACACAGAAACACAGTAAGTTCTTATGAATTAAAGAAAACTGCCCTTCGGTTAATGAAATACATACACACACACACACACACACACATACACACACCACCGTTCAGAAGTTTAGGATCACTTAGACATTTCCTTGCTTTTTCGTCCATTAAAATAACATCTGATTGATCAGAAACACTGCTTAGACATTGTTAATGTTGTAAATGACTATCATGGATGGAAACTGTTTTTAATGGAATATCATAGGTGTACAGAGGCCCGTTATCAGCAACATTCCAGTGGACTGTTGTGTTTGCTAATGCAAATTTATCATGTTAAAAGGCTAATTGATCATTAGACCCCTTTTGCAAATTTTGTTACTACAGATGAAAATTGCTCTGGAGCATCAGCAATTGTGGGTCCGAATACAACCTCAAAAAAACTCTCTTCTGAAACTTATCAGTCTGTTCTTGTTCTGAGAAATGAAATGTAACGACCAGGAAACTGAAGGTCTCACACGATGCGGTGTGCTATTCCCACCGCAGAGCAGAACAAACTGGCTCTAACCACAATAGAAAGAAGAGAGTGGGGCACCAGTGCACAACTGAGCAAGAGGATAAATATATTAGAGTGTACAGTTTGAGAAACAGACGCCTCATAGGTCTTCAACTGGCAACTTCATTGAATAGTAAAGACCAGTCTGAACGTCAACTATGAAGAGGCAACTCCGGGATGCTGGCCTTCTAGGCAGAATTACAAAGAAAAAGCCATATCTAGGAATGGCCAATAAAAAGAAAAGACTGAGATGGGCAAATGAACACAGACATTGGACAGTGGAAGACTGGAAAAAAGTGCTATGGATAGATGAATCTAAATTTGTGGTGTTCAGATCACAAAGAAGAAATTCTTGGAGACACAGATCAAATGAAAAGATGTTGGAGGAGATGGGAACATCTGTCAAGCATGGTGGAGGTAATGTGATGGCCTGGGCCTGCTTTGGTGATGGTCAAGTGAGAGATTTGAACAGGGTAAAAGGGATTTTGAAGAAGGGAGGCTATCACTCCATTTTGCAATGCCATGATGTACAGGTCCTTGAAAAAATATTCATACCCCTTGAACATTTTCACATTTTGTCACCTTATAACCACAAACTTAAATGTTTTTTATTAAAAGATTTTATGCGCTAGACCAACACAAAAAAAACACATAATTGTGAAGTGGAATGAAAAAGATACACGATTTTCAAAAATGTAAGTAAATAAAAATCAGAAAAGTGTGCCATGCATTTGTATTCATCCCCCTGTATTCTAAAACCCCTAAATAAAATCCAGTGCAATCAATTGCCTTCTGAAGTCACCTAATTAGATGAGTCCACTTGTGTGCAATTTAGTCTCATTATAAATACACCTGTTCTGTGAAGGCCTCAGTTGTTTTGTTAGAGAACAGTAGTGAACCTATGATAACATGAAGACCAAGGAACTCACCAGACAGGTCAGAGATAAAGTTGTGGCAAAGTTTAAAGCAGGGTTAAGTTATAAAAAATATCCCAAACTTTGAACCTTTCAAGGAGCACTGTTCAATCCATCATCCAAAAATGGAAAAAGTATGCTAAAACTGCAAACCTATCAAGAAATGGCTGTCCACCTAAACTGACAGACTGAGCAAGGAGAGCACTGGTCAGAGAAGCTGCCAAGAGGCTCATGGTCACTCTGCAGGAGCTGCAGAAATCCACAGCTCAGGTGGGAGAATCTGTCCACAGGACAACAATAAGTAGTGTACTTCACAAATCTGGCCTACATGGAAGAGTGGCAAGAAGAAAGCTGTTGTTGAAGAAAAGACATAAGAAGTCCAGTTTGCAGTTTGTCACAAGCCATATAGGGGACACAGTAAACTTGTGGAAGAAGGTGCTCTGGTCAGATGAGACCAAAGTTGAATTTTTGGCCTAAATGCAAAGCGATATGTATGGTGGAAAACACTGCACATCACTCTGAACACACCATCCCCACCGTGAAACATGGTGGTGGCAGCATCATGCTGTGGGGATGCATTTCTTCATCAGGGACAGGGAAGCTGGTCAGTGTTGATGGGAAGATGGATGGAGCTAAAAACAGGGCAATCCTGGAACGAAAACCTGTTGGAGGCTGCAAAAGACTTAAGACTGGGAGGGAGATTCACCTTCCAGCAAGACGATGACCCTAAACATACAGCGAGAGCCACGATGGAATGGTTTAGATCAAAGCATATTCATGTGTTAAAACGGCCCAGTCAAAGTCTAGACTTACATCCCATTGAGCATCTGTGGCAAGACTTGAAAATTGAAAATCATGTATCTTTTTTTATTCCACTTCAAAATTATGTGCTTCTTTGTGTTGGTCTAGCACATACAACCACAGATTTAAATGTTTTTTATTGAGATTTTAAGATGACAAAATGTGACAAAGTTCAAGGGGTATGAATACTTTTTCAAGGCAGTGTGGATGGTGCTTACAGCTAGTTTCATCCTACGACAGAACAATGAACCAAACACAGCTCCAAACTACGCAAGGACTTTTTAGGGTACCAGCTGGCATTTTGTGTATAATGAAGTGGCCAGCACAGTCACCGGATCTCAACTCTATGGAGCTGCTATGGGAGCAGTTTAACCGAATGGTACGTGAGAAGTGCCCATCAAGCCAATCCAACTTGTGGAAGATGCTTCAGGAAGCAAAGGGAGAACTCTCATACTCTCATCAGATTACCACAACAAACTGACATCCAGAATACCCAAGGTCTGAAAGGCTATAATTGCTGCAAATAGAGGACTCTTTGATGAAAGGAAAATTTGAAGAATACAATTATTTTATTTTCAAAATGATTATTTCTAACTTTGTCAATGACTATTTCCTATTATTTCTTTAGATAATTCCTATTTAAACTCAGTTCATGTATGTTTTCATGGAAAACAAGGAAGTATTTGTGTGTATACACACACCTATAGTTTGAGTATGTTTTTTTTTTTTTTTAGACCCAAGATACTCCTTATACTATTTCTTTAGTTTTTATGTTTTGGCCAAATGGACAAAAAACATTCCATCATAATTATTATTTATTCATAACATTCCATCCAAACATGCATTGAGTAATAACAGCCGTACCAGCCACTGTCACTCTAGTGTCACTCTCGTCCAAACCCCTGTGCAGTTTACCTGCATAGGGGTGACTGTCCTCCAAACCCTAACCCACCTCCACTCAGGTTTCATTCACTCCTGCTGTTAATCTTCAGTCTCTTAACCTATTTAAGCTTAAGCCTAGTTCACACTTCACTTTTCCACGTGCACTCTCGGGCTCCGGACGGTGGACCACGGGGCAGCTTGTGGTTATACTACAGATGGCATGGCCGTGGTTGGCGCATGCATTCCGCAGTGATATTCCACCAAAACGGGAGAGGGCAGATATACTGCAAGAAATACAAATACAAGCAGTGGAACGGGGAAACTTTTATGGATAGTTTTAAAGTTATAAGTGTAGGTTTGGGCAGTACTACGGTAATATGGCATTCTGACGTTTATTGAAATCCTTACGACAAATATTATCAACTATTCTTCCTCTACTCTTTTGTCATTGACTGCTAATCTGTCCACGCTGCCACCTATTGGAGACACCTAATCGATTATCTTGCACATGCATGGTCAATATGCACAGATGCACAAAGTTTCCACTAGACATAAAAAGCTGCACAACACGCTAACTAACTGCAGCCGCCCAAAGCCAACCCGACGATGTCATTTATATCATGCCCCCTCATCTGCAACCGAAAGCAAACACGGAAAAATGAAGTATTAATTAGCTTTTACTCTGTTATTTTCTTGCTTAGCTTTGGGTTTAGCCATGCTAACCAACACAATCTTGGCATTTATCTACTTACCTTATCATCCCATATCCTTTTTGTTTTGTTGCCTTACCCTGCTCTGATCTATTGATCTCATTCTTGGTTATTCCTGTTAAATTTTTCCTCCTCATCTTACCTCACAGTCAGTGGACCGTGTACCTGATAGTAGTGCCTACTTGATAAGGAGGGTGATTGGCATATGAAGTGTGCCATGTGAATTTTAAGTGTTTCTTCTTATACTAAAAAGTAAATTCTGAGGGGAGCGTGGCTGCACTTGTTAATACTGTGAGGGGTTGGACTAGAGGAGGTTAATTCAGTTGGTCCCTATGCTTTTGCTATGAGTTAAGGGAGCTAGAAGAGTTAAAGATGTGTGGATTATTAGCAAAGCTGACATTGAAGAGCGGATCCATTTCGTTTTTTTTTTTTTTTAAAAAAAAAGCAGCATATACTTAGCAGCTACTTGTAGGTACGGCTGCCTCTTAATAAAGCCTGCACCCCCACACAATGAATAATGTGACTGTGAAAGTCAAACGGACAGGCCCAAGAGGTTCACTTCCTGTGTGACTATGCCTTAAAATAGCCAAGCCGTGCGATTTCAAAGATTTTAAATGTGGTTTGATTTCTGATGCTAGGCGTGGTGGTTCTCAATTCACAAGAATGGTTTCCCTTCTGGGATCTTCATGTACTGGGATGTCTAGAATTTACAGAGAATGGTGTAATTTAAAAAGAAAAATGAGTGAGCGACGCTCTACGAAAGGCACTAAGGGCTGAGAAATGTGCAATGATAACATCGACATTGCATGTTAGACATACTGTATATACCATGACAGTCACCTGGGTTGGCATTATGCTTGGGTATCATCTAATCTCAAGATACAAATCAAGCTAAAGTTTTGCACGAGCTTTGCATGCTCAATCAGAACCAATCAAAATCGTTGTCGCCCTTGCTGTCAGACTCACTAATAGACAATGTGATATTCAACAAAAAAATGAGATTAAGAAAAGCAAAGAAGAACTGGTCACGAGAAATCATTAAGCTGTTTTTATCGCGTCTGTTTTTAGAGTGTAGCAATCATGGCACAAGTGCAGAAAATAACAGCCTAGTTCAGAGTCGTACAGTAAGACACCTGTGAATGTACAACTCATCCACACCTAAAGAGGTTCTGGAGAAAGATAGGGTACGTAATGAAGCGGTCACTGGATGTATATGGGTGACCTGAAATATGTCGCCATTATCGTTTGCTATTACCTGCCAATGCCTCTGGCGATTTGCTTGTTGGGACAATTGATAAGTATAATGGAGTGATGGCCTGGTATATAACTGCCAGTCAGTGCTGAGTGCAACTGAAATCCCAGAGTCCGCAGGGCAGGGTACATCACCATGGTAAATACCACCACCTACAAAGGGTAAATACCAAAGTAATAAGAATACTACATACTACAATTCATTATTAGTAATAATAATAATAATACTAATAATGTATTGAAACCAATATGTAAAGCTTACATGTATGCATGAAAAACGTGATGGTTACAGTAACACAAATATTAAAAATATAGAATATCATGTTTTGATTTCGTAGTAAGAAAACAATATTGAGTCGTGCTGTCGTGTACACAACGTTCACAAAGACCTTCAGGCCTGATTAGGTGTATAAGAAAATGGATCAGATGCTCCAATACTGAATATCTTACTACTGACAATTGTACTATTTTAGACACTGCGATGGGAATGATTCTATGTTTGCAGAGGGTGTCAAAACCATAACCAGAAAAACAGGTCAAATAAGAACTTTCTCATCATTTTATGATGCCTATACCACAACCGGTAAATACAGGTTAGGGGACATCTTTCAAATTTCATCGGTTAAGAACTTAAGTTAATAGAAAGAACTTGCAGTATTCAGTGCATAGTAGTACAAAACAGATTTCTTTACGTAAAATAAGAGATAAACAATCCTCTTACCAAGCAAATTACTAATAATCCTGGACGGAAGAACGGCTGACTAATAGATTCTCTGTGACAGCGCTGGCAGATCCACTCCATTTTTGCACCCCCGACAAATGCCATTTGTAGTCCTACACAACACTCAGACACATCGGAGTAGTGTTTCAGCTGGAGCGCAACATAAGCTGTATCGGTGGTGGGTAAATACAGCCCAGCTAAACTTACACTTACGCGAAAATACACCAACCTGGCCGCATCTTCCGGGACCTTTCCTTCTTTGAAGCCTCTTTCGCCTTGCCCAACCACGCCTCTTTCGCCTTGCACAACCACGCCCCTTTCGCCTTGCACAGCCACGCCCCTTAGCTTTCCTAAGCCGCTTCACTTCCGGAGTATATCAAAGGTTTCATTGAACTGAACCTAGGTGTGTAAGTGAAATTTCGTTTGTTTACTGTTGGGTTTCCTTATTCTAATTTGCCGTTTAATTTGGTTAATATCATCCATCCATTTTCCATCTTATTATCCTATGCAAGAGTCCGGAGCATAGTGTTAATTCTTTGTCAAGTATCTAAAGTAATAATCATTAATAGCAATACATTAATAGTAATACATTGAACTTTAGTTTTGTCCACTTGTAAATCTGAAAACGAGTAATATTATTGTACCAGTTTATTTATTTTTAACTTTTTTTAACGACAACAAAAAAACAGCTCATATTAGTGCGTTCAGTGGCAGAGGAAAGTAGAGAACGCTTACTCTGGATACAATCAGCAATATTATTTGGTAGTGTTCATCGACGCCGAAACCACCATGTGTCTATGGTAAATGAATTTCTTTTATAAGTAGCAAACCTAATATATGAAGCTTAAAACTCAGCTTTTAGTGCGACATGACACGTTAATTACCTTGTGCATATGAACAGAATAAAAATATCAATATAGTGGATTGTCTAATAATAAAGCTATTTAAATGCATTTTTTGTAATTTAGAACAAACTTTACTACTACAAAAAAAGAATCTGCCCTGACATTTTATTCCTAACCTGATTATACTTCTATATATGAATTATATTCATATACAGCACTTTTATATGCTGTATACTGTGGATGACAGTGTGCTTTGGTCAAGGACAAAAATCCTCTTGTCTCCACATAAATGCTTTTCTGACCTTTACATAACCTCTTTGGTAGTTGGCCCCTCCAGAGTTGGGTGTGTGCGTGCTCAGTACGCTTCTGTATTGCACAGGTTTCCTCCCACAGTTCAAAGACATACAATAGGTCAATTAGTGTCTCCAATTTTACTATTCTTTGTGTATACACCCTATGATGAACTGGAATCCCATCTACAGTGTACTGGATGTACTGGATAGAGAAGCTGGGACTGAATATGCAGAATTTGTCTCAATGGTGTGGAGTTACAACCCCAGCTTTTTCATAAATTATGTGCATCCCTGGTAGGGTAAATGCCCTTTCGTTTTCTTTTTCTGACAGTCCATAAAAGAGGGGATTTCTTTTTTTAACACTAACCACACACTTGAAAATAGATCGAAGACTTTCAAATTATCACTGTGTCCTTACCAAACAAACGTGTTTGTGGCAAGAGTCGTCTGTGTGATTTTGATGGAGAAAACAAAATTATGCAGACTATATATATATTTATAAATGTCATTGCCGTAATTTTTAAAAAAGAATTTTTAAATTTTTTTTTAAAGTGTCAGTCAAGAGTTACCATAGTGTCGACTCCAGCAGGGGGGTATTCCACGAAGCAGGATTAAGGGAAAGTCTGACATAAATGAGCCAGACTTGTCAAAATAAGTGGGAATTCCGTTCCATCAATGTGTATTAATTGAATCCCCGCGGACTCGCTTATAACGAACAAACAATTTGGTCCCCAGGGCCGCTTTTAGCTGTAGTTTTGTTTGGCTATAACGGACATGCAGGCTCATAACCAGCGCAGATACATATAGTCAGGATTATTAATAGTCACCAATCTGGTCAGGTAAAATTGCATTAATACATGTACAATATAATAATCTATACCACAAGTGTGTCTGCTGGGGTGTGGAATCCGTGTATGATTCGTTCATTCATGATTAAGTGGCATGAGTAAATGGTGTCCTGTAGTTGTTCTGGGCATACAGCAACTCCGGATATAACGGACTTTGGATATAAATGACTGTTTTGCCAGGTCCCTTGAAGTCCGGATTTTAAGGTAAAATAAAAGGCTACGCATATTCCAAAGGTCAAACATGAAATGCAATGACTGAAATTGAAAAAAAATCCGTAATAATAAGAACAGGAAGATATTTTATATTTTGTTTTGTCACTGTCTACTTTGAAAGTTTATTAGCAAAATAGCAAAGACAAGATATGGTTATTTGTGCAGAACATTTCACATGGATGCAATTGCAAATATTTTACGGAGATCAAATAATACAGACTAACATTGTACAGTAAGAATGAAACGTGAACTCAACCCAGAAGGTTCTTCGTTGGCTATGGGGATAGAACAATTAAGGGACTTGTGCGGCGTATAAACCATGCACTGTGCCACCATGGTATTGTACTGGGCGCCTGTAACATTTACGTAACTTACGCATTTAGTCTGTCTGCAATTCATTACCAATCCAACTCCCTGGTTGTATTTATGGCCACAGTCAGGGCCGGATTAACATGGCCAGGGGCCCCTAGGCTACAGGTTGCTGTAGGCCCCCCCTCCCCGGGCCATCCCTCAACACCCCCCCCCCGAC
>JAODKF010000126.1:15188638-15216647 GCA_026779585.1 Mormyrus proboscirostris
GTTCGCCGATCAAGCTATTTTTAGCCAATATCGGCCGATCATGATCGGTGGCCGATCAATCGGAGCATCACTAATAATACGCATTGCACAGTACACCCACTGGCTTATTGTGATGTACCTGATCACCATACGGATTGCACAGTACACTCTCTGGCGTACTGTGATGTACCTGATCACCATACGGATCGCCATGGATGGGATGGCAGTCATAGACTCACAATGGAAAATGTAGACACACGACGTAACCTAAGTGCATGTCTTCAGACAGTGCCAGGAAGCCAGTGTGACACATGAAGAACAAGCAAACTCCACTTCATAAACTAAAGGGGGGATTCATAGACCATGTGTCATGATTCCGGGCGGCTCGGGTGCAACAGCGTGGCATGGTGCACAATAAGGGTGGACGACCACTGGTGGCTCCAGGAACACGAAAAACTGAGTTTATTAAATAAAAACAGAACACACTACAAAAACAACAAACCAAAAGGACCACGAGGGGTCAAAAACTAAAAAGGGATTAACAAAGACCAAATTTACAAATGGGGTCAAGACAGGCAGACTACAAACAGAATATTCAAAATCTAACTATCACAAACAATGAACCACTACGGACTAAACTCAGGCAGGAACTTAAATACAAAATCTGAATGGAGTAATGACAAGCAGTGAGACAGACAATTAACCAATAGGGGAAGATGCAGGACAACGAGCAATCAGGAAAACACACGAGGGCAGGAACAAGAACGGGCAACAGGTGAAACCAATAAACTCACAGAACTGAACAGGGAAATAGAGACCTAGCCAAGAAACAGGGAAATAGAAACTAACACTGGTGAAAACAGACAGGTATAAACACAAGCAAGGGCACAAGGGACAAAACCAAAACCAACTACAAAATCAGACACCAAACGTAGAGACACTCAACTGAAACATTAGGGAGCCAAAATACAAAAGCAAAGGAGGTGGGATTCGAACACAGGACAGAAGAGTACACAGACAATTAGCTGCTCAACGTGTTGAGCCACAAGACCAGAGAACAGACTGGAAAACACAAAGACTAACATGAAGGACGGGATGACCAGAGTGAGACAACAGGGACTGACCCTGACACCATGTATATAAATGGGCAGCTGGAGAAGGAGAGATACACAAACTTACTCCATCCATCCATCCATCCATCCAAGCATCTTCTAATAGCTTATCCTGCTTTGAGTCATAGGGCACGCCTGCCTCATTTTCACAAAATCTACTCCATTGCCATAAATATTAGAAAAGGATCTATGCAAAGTATTTAAACTCATTGAAAATACAGGAGTTGAAGTCAAGATTTAATGTTTGAAGAAAGGTTTGACCATATAAAGCGGCATAAGATAATGATTTGGTTAGTGTTTGAAGAGTATGCCCAATCATTGTATTACCTTGAAAGGTTTTGGGACCAGTCTGTCACTTTTCATTAGCACAATAACTTAAAAAGTATTTAAAGATTCTTTTTTTGAAACCCTGCAGATACATTCTATGGATGGTGATCTAGAACTAATCAAATTTTGAGATAAACTGCACCAAAATTGAAGCAGCATCACATAATGATAGCAAAGAGAAGGGCAGCTGAAGCTATGGTATGGAACACCACCAGGGTCAAAACCCTCTGGATCAACATGTAAAATGTGTACATTTAAAGTTTCATTATGTCTTAAGACATTGAAAATTAACATTTCTTAATCAAAATTAAGAAATCCTTATAGGTTTAGAAAAAAATGCACAATTTTATTATAGTTATAGGATATCAAAAAGTCCCATATTATAACATAAAGTTTATATATACACCAGGCATAAAATCTTTTTGCTTTTTAAAAATCATCCACATCAAGCAGAATCATACAATAATCCATCCCCCAAATATTACCATTAATTGATCCAGAGAATTTTCATTTGAAATAGATTAATAACACATACGTAACTTAAATCAATTTTTAGTAAAGGCGTTAACGCAATCATTCACTTGGCGGAGAAACAGCGCGCGGGTGTGCCTCTTCAATTCAAATTTATTTTCTTGCTTGATCGGTCACACTAAAAGCAAAAAAGAAAAAATCAAAGGAGTGCAAAGCCAATACAGCAAAACTCTCCAAAATGCATAAAACTTAATTTATAGTAATTAACTCTTCATATTTTTCAATAATCGAGTGAAATTATGCATGAATACAGCCTACTGAATGAATATTGACGGCGACAGGAAACTGAGTACGAGTCGCTCTCCTTCAGATCATACAGCAAGTCGCTGACCGTGCAGATTTAGCCATAGCTCGACACACGCCACTTCGCTGATTGGTTGCTCTAGTACGCTGAAGTCCCTCCTTCGGCCGCTTCCAACGCGAACTGCGCATGTTATTGGTCGTTGGAGGTGTCAAGGAACGTGCAGTGGTCAGCTGTCATCTGTCAGTGTCTGTGCTGGAGGTGCAGTGTGCTTCCCGCACCTGACGGTATAAAACAAACTGCCCTTGGTTAACAGTGGGCTGCAAAGTAGCTGCTTCACTGGGAGCACTGAGGAACAACCGTAGACTAATTATATCCAGGGGGACAGCTGGCTCGATTTTCTTTTTCAAAATAATAACATTATGATGGTGCTTCGCTTTTTATTATTACTTTTTATTTTCAGCCGCACGTCTGCATGGAAATATATGGTATCTAGGTTTTATCTCTGTCTTACATTTGGAGCAAATTACTTTTACTAGCCTACCGTTGCTAGAAGTACTACTTGAAACGAAGTAACTGCTTTCTCATTGTGAAGACAACCTGTAAACGTTTAAAAAGTTATCCTGACGTAAACTGTGCGTTATTTAAATGCCGCCCATTGGAAATTTTCTACCTACATGTGATTATGTGTTAGTGTACACATTTTTTGTCTATGTAGGACCGTAGCCCAAAGCAGCGTGCTGGTTTACATGAAGACAGTGCCATTCGACCCGGGGACAACGGGACAGAAAGGTTATGAGAGGCGATCACTTTAGCGTAAATACGGTCTTGTTTGATCATACTTATTTATGGATTTAACTGAAGACGCCGAAGAGAACCTGCTGTACTATTTGTACCAGAGTTTGCAGCAAGGATGGTTAAGAGTCTCTGGTAAGTAATGCATGTTAACGTAGTATTAATTTAATGTTTTATATACCAAATGTAATTTTATCCAAAATAATGAATAATTTGTCCTCAAAACTGGACTGAATCAATTATATTATTTAGAATGTATCCCCTGTTTTGTGTTCTGGGGTGCCTGGGATAGGTTCCAGTAATATGTGTAATATAAAAACGAAATATTTAAATATCGAAATACACACACACACACACACCCCTGAACAGATTTGGAAATCTTGTTTTCAGCATTCCAACTGGGTGTGCTTTACTTGTTGCCATACCAGCTCTTCCTTAGACTTGAGGCAACCTACTGGTTACTGGTTAATTGTAGTCGAAGGTGCACTGTACATCCAAGTTTTGGTCTCCTTTTTTGCTTAAAGTTCTTCTGGCTTACAGGAATATGAATCGCTCATCGGATATTGTGATTGCAACTGCAAGAGTTTACTTTGGAGCAGAGACCAAAGAAATACATTTTATTGGCATTCATTCATTTATCAAACACATTTTTGTTTCCAAAGCAGTACATAAATTAAGAAAGCTTAGTGTCAGAAAGCAAGGTCAACCATCCAGTGTCCCTGCAGTAGCGGTTAAGGGTCTTGCTCAAGGGCCCATTGATAATAAGATCACTCTCATAGTCACAGGATTCAAACCCATGGTATTCTGGTTATAGGCACAGATCCCTAATCCACTGGACCACACTCTCAAATAAACAGAAGTGGACACAGGTAGTGGAATTACATTGTGCGACTGGCTTACCATCTGAGGCAGCTGCCTGCCCCCAGGCCCTGAGCAGAATAAGCTCTTGAAGGAGGGATGGATTAAGATACATATACTCCTCGCATAGAGAGAATTCCATCCATCCATCCATCCATCCAACTCCTTATCCGATTCAGGGTCATGGGAGATTACATTTGCTAGGGTGAAACAGTGTAATTTTAATTTTATCAGTTTTATTGATTGAATGAATGAATGAATGAATGAATGTTCCAGAACCAATGGGGAGCCACTTAAACCAGCACCACTGTGTAGCAGCCCCCTGAACCTCTTCTTTACTTTCTGTGTGTGGAGTTTGCATGTTACCTTTCACAGTTTGAATGTTATGCATTTAGGCTAGTTAGCATCTCAAAAATTGACTATCGTGTGTGTGATTGTGTGTGTGCTTGCATGTGCCTTAAAATGCACTGATGTCCTATTTGGAACTGGCCAGGAAAACTATTAGTACTGTTGCTTTGATGGTGTTGGAGAAATCCTAGTATGTTAACCATGTTTAAAAATGAAGCTATACAGTACAGTAAGATTAAACTATTACTTTCAAATGGCAGTTTGAACAGTCACAATGAATTCTTTGTGGTGTTGCTGCTTTTTGTTGAGGCAGGTTGATTCAGATGTGAGCCAGAAAAGAAAAGAATCTTAAGGGATCCTATGTGAAAATGGCCTTAAAATGAATAAGATTATCAGTTTAACTGGGTATTCAATTAGGCATATGTCACAAAAAGTCCATGGACATAGTCTGTAATCGTAATTTTTTTTTCTCCCGATATACATTACATGTATTGGTTCCTCTAGTCATTATGGCTGGTGTTTCAAGTGACCTGTTGATATTGTTGACCATCATAAGAGTTTGGTATTCAATATTTTCTACAACTGAAAGGTTAAAATCACTTTTATTGATGCTTATAAAGTAGGAATTTAAAGTCTATTGAAGTAAATAAATGCATTCATTTTTCCAGTTGCTATAAAAATGCTAATAATTTTTTTGGATTAGGTTGTAATGTGTATTTCAGTACTGCATATGGATTTGGGTCCCTTTAAGTTTAGTTTGTGTAGTTTATTGCACAGTAATCCTTGCTAAAATTTGACCAGCCATAATTTACATTTGTGTTGCAATAGCGATGCCTGGTTAAAAGATATGTTATGTGCCTTCTGCTGTTGACTAAAATAGAGATTTTGACCTTTTGCACATGGGATTGATGGGACCAGCCAAATGCAGCATTCAGAAGCATTGCTGCTCTGACAAAGTGCTTACGTTGGCATTCTGATCCCCATTTGCTTTGTTTTTCTTATCAGCCTGACAAACGAAAACGAACAAATAGATTCTGGCACTGTCAGAATGCAGATTCAGGGAACAGCACTCACAGGACTTCTGTACAATGCTGATTATCCTTGCCAGAGAGACATAATGCTTATTCCGTACATTGCGTAAGGTGATTTTTTTTAATAACTTACATGTTTGTCATCGACAGCACTGAACACTGAATATCCCCTACAGCAAATAAAGCAATTTGCTCTTCATTACTTGTGGAATACATACTTTTTATTTGCACCAGGGAGATTGTTTTATTTGTTTGTTTTGATTTAAATTATAGTATGGCGTTCTAATTGTTCTAATAGAGTTAAAAATTTTAAATGTAATGAAAGACTTTTTAAAAGCTTTTGAAGGTGTCAGCGGATATGTAGGTTAATTATATTTGCAACCAATTAAATGCTTATTAAGGACTATTAGTCAGGATTTAAATTCTGTGCTTAAGTTGAGTTCAGAGGATGAGGGAGGAGCTGAATCAGGGATTTTGAATAAGCATCTCTGAGTTTTGGCCTGTGGCTTCCCAATATATTATCTCTCTGAGGGAAAGAGCAGGAAAGAGAAATGGATTCTTGTAATACAGACATGAAGAGCTTACAGTGGTGACTGGAAATAACATGAAATTGTTAGTATGTGTACCCATTCGTTTTATATTTTTTTTTAATCCACGATTGCATTTTTTAAATAAATCTATACAGTAGCCTGCTGCTAGGAAATGTTTAAGTGGTTAGGTTTTACTAATAATTTAGGTGGAAAGCAAACATAGTCAAGAATTAATAAATAATATTGCAAATAACATAAACTCAGACACATTATTGCGTACACCTAGCTAGTACTGTACTAGATAGGACCCGTGCTTACCTCTAGAACTGCTTACCTCTAGAACTGCGTCAAGTGTAGATGACTTGTACGTTCAGAGAAACCGTTCTGCACAGCACTGTTTTATTCACTGTTATTGCACTTGTGACCTTCCTCTTTGCTTTAATGAGTCTGCCTGTTCTCATCTGACTCTTATTAAAGCCAAAAGAAATGAGATGCCATTCAAGAAAAACTGTTAACAATATTTTTGTCGATCACACCATTCTGTAAAGCCTGGTCCCTGTGGGGCACTAAAATCCCAGGAAGGTGGCTGTTTCTGAGATGATGGAGCCACCACGTCTGGCACCAGCAGTCACACAGCATTCGAAATCGCATAGACTGGCCGTCATTCTAATGCTTGGAACAGTAAGTGAGCCTCTTGACCAGGTCGGCATGTTTGATGTATTCAGTTGCAGCTGCCTGATTTGCTGTTTGGAGGAGTAATCTGTTTTCATTAGCCAGCGGGTGTGCCTAATAGAGGTGGGCATTCAGTGTACAGTACAATACAAATGATACTTTCGTTTCGGTGTATATGTGTACTTTTAGGAAAAGGTGCTTCTAAGGGAGGAAAACAGAAGAGACTAACTTAATCTGAGCGGTACTGCACATGCAAATCATGCAAATTTGACAGTGGAAGTATTCGCCAATGTACACGCGATAAGGAAGTACACAGTCATTCAGTTTGGCGGTAATCTCGTTAAAGTAACAGGCCTATTCGCATGTTAAGCCATCACGATGGATTGGGAGTGGCAGCATAGCGTTAAGTCGGAGAGCGTATGAAGGCTGTCGACCGGCTGGCTTTCGCCCGTCCTGACATCTGCTCACAATGCAGGGATGAGGTGTAGCAGTGACAACATCTGCAGTCTGCATTTTCAATTCTTGGAGAAGAAACAAAGATTTGTGGAAAGCCGATTGTGTTAATCTACAGGGCAGGTGGGGATGGGGGGGGGGGCTTCTGCTGCGGTATGAGGTTTTTAAAATGTAAGCAAACACAAGGAATGATTACCAACATATTACACAAGGCATACTGATATGTAAATGATATATCTTTATTATTCTGCATAGAATTATTAGTAGATTTGGAATGTTCTTTTGGATATAAAATGATACTTGCCAGAAGTATTCCACACAAAAGTCCCACAAATATAGAATGAGCCACAGATGTTTTTTTTGGATCCATAAGAGTGAGTCAGCAGAAGCACAAGTAGTTCAGATTTAGGCCGAACTAATATGAAAATTCTGCCTTCAATATCCGTGCAAATTTTAAGAAGCTGAAAGATTTGATAATGGATAATATCAGCTGAAATTGTTTTATATAGTCAAAACTTGTAGATTTAACTAGAGAGTGCTTTACTGACTCATATGATTATGTCACTTTATCAAACTTAAATAAACACCAGAAATTCCCATCGTAAAATATCATTAATATAATACAAACCACTTTTTGCGTTAGAATATATTAACAAGATTTCGGCCAAATCTGCTCGCAATCCCAGGTTAAGAGCAGTCAGTTTTAATGCAGGAAGCACAGCATTCTCCAGTGAGAGGGCTCCATTTCTCATCATCAATGTTTAAAGAGCCATTATCTCCCAATGCCAATACATTCGTGGAAACTTAATATAGGCTCATTTTAATGGCACAGCCTTAGTTCAGATCAATCAAAAAAGGCACTGTTATGGTTACCATGCAAATATTTTTGCAGGACCCGCCAGTTCACTAGACTGATGTGAAGCTGCACCCTGCTGTGTGGTGGATAGATCCTAGTGCCACAGAAGCGGAAGGAGGGGGGGGGGGCTTTATATGGGATTGAAAAACACTGAGGTGGGGGGCAAGATGGATAAGCGCAAGCCATGTACATTTACTTAGTAGATGCATTTATACAAAGCAGTGCACAGTTGAGAAAGCAGGGTCGCTTCATCCCGGGAGCACTTGGGGTTACAGGCCTCGCTGAAGGAACTGCCAATAAAATCACTCTGCTGACCATGGGATTTGAATCGGCAGCCTTCTTATCATGGGCACAGATTGCTGATCCGCAAGGCCATGCTCTGCTCCCTAAAACCTTAGAGATGCCACGAAGTAGGTGGCAATGCCTTAACCATATGTGTGTTGAAGGCCACTGGGGCCTCTTCCATCCCATCTTGTCAAGGGGAGTGCTAACCTTCTCTCCTTTCATACAACAGCCGCAGGGATTGTGCAAAGTAAAGCGGGGATATCAGCTGGGGGAAATGAGGAGTGTTGGTAGAACCTGTTTTTTTTTTTTTATGCCTGTTGTAGGATTTAAGTGCGGAATGGACATCTTATGTTTGTTCTTGACAATGACATACCGGAAAACAATACATTAACTTTTTAGAATTAAAAAGATACTTAAATTATGGTTCATTATTTAAATACTCCTGTCCAGCCGACTTCTAATTATTTATCCGGATCCAGGTCACAGGGGCCCTGGAGCATGTCCAGGCAGCACAGGGCAAATGACTGTGTTATATCCTGGATGGGCTGCCAGTCCAGTGAATAGCACGTGCAAAGTGCAACAATGACACACTGATGTGTTTTGGTTTGTGGGATGATGCCAGAGTACCTGGACGAAACTCACAACCTTACAGCATTGTGTGTGTGGATTCTTCCCCCTGAGTTGGACTCAAACCGCCCCAAACCTGGGGATGTGAAGCAACAGTGCCACCATTTTGCAAAATTAATAATAATTTAAATAATTTTGAACAAGATTAAAAATACTGGTGGTCTGTGCCTGTGTTTAGAGTTTGTGTGTTCACTGTTTCCTCACACCTGTGGGATAGGCGGTCTGTGCCTGTGTTTAGGGTTTGCAAATTTTCCCTGTGTTGTGCAGGTAAGTAGAGTGTGTTTAAACCACCAACAAACCTACCCATCCACACCGATGCACAGAAATTCTTCACATTCATCACTTTAACATTGTTGGACTTCTCTCAGAAAAGCCCCAAGTGATTACAACTGAAGCTCAGAACCAATAACTGCTCCTGGTGTCCTTTGATCTCCCGAACTTTAGTTTAATAAACTTTAAGAACTATATAATAGGTCCCACCTAGAAATTCATGATGTGCTAATAAGCTGAACTGCCCCAAAGGAAAGTAAATGATCTGATTTTTCTGCTGTACTTCTAAATATATACAAGATCTTTTCCCCACATGAGACTTTGGCAGTGATTCATTTCCAAAATTTTTTGAGACAAATTATCTTCACAGATCTCACTGAGGGCACAGTTTGATCTAAAAAAAAAAAAAACACTTCTCAGCAAACGCTGTTACATTTTATCTCCAAGTATCTATAAATAACTTGTAGTCAGATTACTATGTGGTGAGACCTGCTTCTTTTACATGCCTTAATTGATTATTTATCACTTGATTTATTGATGACATTTATTGATGTAGATTAGCTTTATTCTTCCTTCCAAATTGCCAGTCACTTTAGAGATGCATATTGTATATATATCACCAATTGTGTTTTATACAGTATTGCCCTGGTTTGTTTATGTAATTGAACGTATATTGTAATTATTATGTTTTGGTGTATTCAGATATGTTCAAGAATTTCCCTCTGGGATCAGTATAGTGTAATCTATACTACATTTATGCTTCTTTAATCTTAAGCAGATGGTTGTGTTGGCATTCTGGTTCCATTTTTAAATATATTTTTTATTAAATTTACCTTTGAGGTATTTTTTGTGTCCAATTAGGCTTTTTTCACTTGGGTTACTCACATGCACATTATGCAATAACATAACAAAATAGTATTTAGATCTGTACCTTTAAAAATTATAATTATGTAATCATGTCCTCAGATGTTGGATACCTTAGGCCAGGGCTATTCAACTCAGGCCCTCAATTCCAAATCCAGGCCTTGTTTTCAGTTCTCCCAGGTAATTAGTTTAGAATTACTGACTCTGATTGGTCAGAGGCTTCACACCTGGCTCACAGGTGAAGGACGGCTGGGAAATCAGCAGGGCTCGGCCCTTGAGGACCGTGAGTTGAATAGCCCTGCCTTAGGCCTATATGAAAACCATAGCTTTTCCCTATAAAGAAAATTCTCACTTTCTTTGCTAGGATTTGCATAATAATGCATAACATCCCACCTGCTTTTCGTCTGTGCAGTTTACACAGCATCCAATTTTGAAGTTAAATATACTTTGCATATAGAAATACAAAATTATATTTTGGTTTAATTCAGCTATTTTTTGCACTTCGGCCACACCTTCCCCCAGTACTGACCACTTGTTTTTAAGACATTATTTCCAGCGTTTGCCATGTAATGTCTCATCAAACCACAAAATCTTCCTTCTTGCTGTGTCACACGGCTTCTGGCAAACTACAAGCATGACTTAATCTCGGCCGTCCTTAGGTGTGGCTTCTGTCTCGACACTTTCCCAAAGAGGCTGAATCTGTGTAGGGCTGAAGAGGTTGTTGATCTTGTTTACCATTTCAGCCAGTGAGTTCTGTGTTTCAGCCATTTTCATTTGCAGCAGAGCAAAGGAAGAAATTACCAGTGGGACATAAAGGGTTTTGTAAAAGTACTGTACATCTTTTACGGTATGTTTAAGCAGAGTGATATTTTTTCAGCCCTGCAAAATATACATACATGGATGGCATGTGGTGATATCAGTTTTTTTTTTTTTTTAGAAATGGTGAAGATCTTCCATGCATAATTTGGATAGGTTTTTTGGAGAGATCTGATTTGGGTTTTATTGCTGGGCAGAAACTGTTTAAATTTTTAATGAGAAAATATAGGAGATGGTTGAGAATTCCATGCAATGGTAAAAAAACAAAGAGAAAGAAAAATTAAAAGCCAAAATAACAACTCAATTTTACATATCAGAACTGTGTATCTAAGGCATGGTACCTGAAAAATGCTTGGTACCTGTCCCAGGGAGGATAAACCCTGGATGGGATGCCATGCGATTATAACAGAAACACACACACACACACACAGAGAGAGAGAGAGAGAGAGAGGGAACGGCAGTTTTTTTATAACATACATATGCATTCAAGGCAGGAATCAGATTCATAACACGGAGGTTGTGAGGCCACAGTGCTACCCGCTGAGCTACCGTTGCTATAAAACTGATTTTTATTACTTTCTCAGAAAATTACTTTTATGCATTTACTGTTATGTGACAGCATGAGACCTAAATTCTGCCTCATGCGGTTCCAAGAAGAATCCTATAATCCAACCTAGATCTGTGTATGTGCAGTCTATGATTAGAATGACTTTATGGTTTACTTAAAATACCACACAATAGGCAAAAATTGCATGTAAATGATAATAAATGTAATACATATTTTAAATTTACTACCTTGTCCTTTACCAGGTACTTTATAGTCCTTTTTAATCTTGCTACATTAATGAACTAAATTAACTGCGGGTAAAGACGGCCGTCTGGCACACTAGAGTGTGATATGTTGACATTTCAGATGAAGGAATTTAATGAAAGATCTACTGAGGCATGCAGTCGCGCGCGCAGAGCGTGCGGGTTTTTGCGTTCTGCCGTTACAGCAAGGTTATACGGAGGGGAAGGAAGAGCAATAACTAAAGGCCGAGTGTGTAACCGCGTACCGAAGGCGTTGCTTACCAATGCTCTGCTCCCTCCTCCCCTCACATCCCCCACAGCCTCCCCCTCCTCCTCTCGCTAGCTCACACTCGCCCTCCCGTTCAGTTTCATACGCGTCTGGACTGGCTGTGCCGTAAATACCGCGGGAGTGAGGCGTGGGGTAATATCACTCCTATAATAAAGAACGTCACTTTCTTGTCAACGCGGCTGCACCGACACACTTGCCTCGCCGCACGGCCGTCACCGTTGAAGCACACACGCGCAGGCACGCGCGCATGAACGCGCACACGCGAGCGCTTCGGAGACTCGAGGATCCCGAAAGGAGCTTCACGAACTCGACAGCATGTCTTTTGACTCCCTGACAGGTAAATAGCTTCTCGTTTCCCCCTGTTTTGCAGTCTCTGTCTGCTGTTTGTCTGCGTGTCATTGGTATACTGCCTTTCGTGGAGCGCCTAACAGGAATTTGTTGATTTGATTTCTGCGAATATGTGCACTTGTGTAAAGGGCGCTTTAACTTATCACCATCCTGTGTTTTATACCGTTTGTGTGTTTTTGTCAGTTTTCAGTTTCTGAGATTCATGGATTACTTTTAAAGTTTTTTCCCCCCCCCTGTATGATTTACAGTTATTGATGTAAACACTGGAAATAGGAATAATATGAAACACAGAGTGTAGACTAGCAAAGTAATATACAGAAGTAGTAAATAAAATGCTGTTCTTTTTTTCTCCTTGCTGAGTGAAAGTGGGTTTATGGGTTGCCTGTGGTTACGCTGTGAGCCATGGAGCAGAATCCCAATAGAATCATATCAGGCGGCATGCAGTAGAGAAAGGTCTGTCCTGCACAACAAAGGCTGGCACATGGATGCTGAGACGCACTCTGAGGCTACCAAAACCAAAGCAGCAGTTTGCCATTCTGTCACCCCTGTACTAGAGAGATTTTCCTTTTGATGCAACATTTGAGGTAGAAAACTAACTGTGAATAACGTTATGACTTTTTTTTTTTTAATAATAATAATAACCTAATAATAATAATCATAATTTAACAACAGTGAGTGATTTTGTTCCAAGAAATGAATTGATAAAAAAGAATCCCAGGTCTGCGTTTCTCTTGGTGATTGAGAAGAAACAGTCAGTCAAGCAAACTGAAAGTATTGGAGACAATTGTATCAAAGTAGGGGGTCTGTGAATGATGGTAGGCTGTTAACCTGTGGTGGTGTATGTGGTTACCGTGGCGAAAATGCAGTACATATCAAAAAAGACAGCTGGGGAAGTATTAATAGTATTCAGATTAATAGTCTGGCCGTTCCATACTGAGCTTGTGATAGTGGGCACACTGCAGGCTGAACTTAAGCATCAAACTACCAATTTTCCATTTTGAGACTACAGCCACTCCTTGAAGCTGGACAGACTGCAGACATTAAGTGACAAAGACTTATACAGCAAGCTTCAATCACATTTTGCCATTATCTACACAATTTATTTACATTGGAGAAAACAGCCATTAACAAACTGTCAGCCACTGACAGTTTGTTAATGCCTGTTAATTAAAGCTGTATATGAAGGCCAGTTTTGTGAATGTAAGTTTCAGCTCAAAAGGATAAATAATGAATATTTTAAATCAACTATAAAATAATTTATAATCAATATGAAGTGTTTGTATGTGTTGTGCTGACTATATATTGGCATAGCAATATATTGCATTTTCCTTGTATGAGAATATTTGGAACAGTTTTCAAAGAATGCATGGAAAGAAAAGAAATGTGAATTTCCCACTAATTATAACATTTGTTGGAAATCACATTATAATACAATTTTGTCAGCATCAACACAATAATTATCATTTATCCTTTCTTATATCCCATAAAACACTTTCCTCTGAACAATGTGGGTAGGGTTGTATGTTAATAGCACCATATGTTAGAAGTCTTAATTAGTCTTAATTAATCTCTGGCAAATTATGGGGGACTGCAGTGTATTATCACATCTATCTGGTAAGATACCCGCCAGCATGGTTTCAACTGGAGTCCTTCAACAGGATTTTGCCAACAAATAAAACACATTGCTTGTATGCATTGAAATTAAAAAAACTGTTTTTTAAAAACTAAATAAAAACTAGATATTTTAAAATGCTGCAGTTTCACTGTTTTGTTGCAACTGTGTTTTGTGTTATACATATAGGAAAAATGTTATTTTTTTTGTTTTGTTTTTGATTGGCCTCTAGTTAGGATTTAGTGTCAGGTGGATCACAAAATGGTAGTTATGAAAGAATTTTTATTGGGTCAAATTTGTCAGGTTTTAAATGAATATCTGTACCTCCACAGTATTTCCGATATGTGCCTGATGGCTGAATCAGCAATTGTCAGCAAATCGACAGTCAGTCTGGAAATTATATGTTGCAGAATTTTGCGGCATTTTCATGTCAGTAAGATGGTTAATTTCAGCGATCAGAGGCGAAGCGGTGTGCCGTGGAGCTGTGGGAAGGCAGCTTGGCTCCAGGGGAGCACCATGTGAAATGGGGAACTTGGGGACAAGAATCCAGGCTTTGTTTTTGGTATTTCCTCTGTTCAAAGAGAAAGTGTTGGGACTGAACCGTGTAAAAATCTGAAATAAAAAAATAGTTTTCCAAGATGGATGAAAAAATGCCATTTTGGCTGGGGTGGTCATGAACTTCACTGGTTTCCCACCTTACAGCTATAAAAGGGTAACACACCTACATAGATAACAACTAGTAAAACAAGGATCAGGTTGGAACTGTGCTGACCCCCTTTCTGGTATAAGTACTCTAGGAGGTGACAGTGTTGTACCTGTATATTTTTATTTCCGACATGGCAGATCTTTTGTGCCTGTGTATCAAATCTGAAAGTAGCATAAGCGAAGGGTGCTCTCCAGCTCCTGCATGCAGGTCAGTGTTTTCACAGATGGGCATTATGATCCTCCGTCCAGCCATGGTTTTTATCGGTTACTAGGGCACTTGGAAAGTGTCTTCTTTTTACGCATGAAGATGAATATTTAAATAGGCTCAGCTTTTTAAGATACGTAGCTCAGTTTTAATAAAGATTTTGTAGATTCAGTACTCAGCATTCTTTACTACTTACCCATTTTTAACTAGTAAGCTAGTTATCCTTTCCATTGCAATAACTGCTAAATTGTCCTTGCATCTTTACCTATTTGCAAAGCCTGTCCCATCATCCTGCCATACTGCTTATTGCACTTATTGTGCCGTTGGGATATTTATTTCAATATTACATGAAAAAAATCTATGGCTTGACATTTAATGATCTGTAATGAAAGAATTTTCACTTATGCATGGCCATTTTCACAGCTATATCAGTGACATTTTTTAGCCCAAACCGGTAAGACAAAATGGAAAGCACTGACCCATCCCTTAAAATATATTTCTAAACCGAATTCCCATTGAATAAAAACACAGGCATGGAAGGGGAGTAAAAGCTATTTACTTACATGGGTTGTAGCTTTTAAATGTGGTGCAGTAAGGGCAACAGTAACTTCAGGAGTGAATCTCACAGCCGTGAGGTTGGATCAGGTCGATTGTCGGAATGAAAGACGGTTTCCAGCGCCCTGTCCATCATTATGCATACCGTGTCAGTGGGGGTTTAGCTGATCTGACAGGTGCTTGGCAGCGACAGCATTTTCAGTTTAAATAACCTACTGTGATAACACAAAGTCATTCGCCTCAGCGGAAACTCATGGAATGCAAACGTTTCTGTGGGAAGACAACAATCAGATATTCCTTAAGTAAATGTTGTGAAGTTATTTCCCTACAGTAAATGCAAATGCATTTTTTAAGAGGTGGTCTTGGCCCTTGTAGCTCTTTACCAAGCCTTGTGTTGTTGACTGTCATAGCCATTGCTGCTGCAAGGTAATAAACTTTATAATATCACACAACAGCAATCTACATTGGTGGAGTAGCACTATTCAGTCATTTTGGTAGCTCAGACTGGCCAAACATCCAGGGTATTATCAGTGTCCCTGTACTGTAGATATTTCCCTCTTTTTTACTTTAGTAGAATAGCTGAATGTGAATTTTGAGCAAGAAAACAGTACTTGGTTGATGTATAGTTTGTATAATACATCTTAAAATGCCTAGTACATTATTTTATAATCTGTATATTATGTATTCTATATCATGAATAGTGTGTATAATGGGTGTATCTTTGTCCTCCTCAACCACCTGTATGTAGGATGTCATAGAATGCCATATGTGTGCGTATCTGCACCCAACACAGCAGCTCTGTTATGGGACATAAGATTTTCACCCCTGTACATCTGTATCAAATGATGTGATAATGAAACTGTGATTGACATGATGGCTAATTATATGCTCTTAACATTATATATTATCCAATGGCCATCAGAGAACCATGCTTGAAAACAAGAGACCCGAAGCAGTCTTTATATATATATAATTTTCATTTATTAGAAGACCCACTTCCTTCTAGTTCAATATAGTCAATGAGCACAAGATTTTTCAGGAAAGCATTGAATTGTTTTCATGTAAACTGAAACTAGCATTCCATACATTCCAGTTTTGATGATCTCTCGTATTAAATTTGTGATTTTTTAATATATAAACAAATATCTGATATTAGGAGCGTGTGCCTAAAAGATTGTTAACGTTTCCAATGCACTTCAGAATGTACTTATTTTTCATTTTGCAGCATTCATCAGATTCATTCTCATATTCTGCTTCATCCTTTTTTTAAACCTATTTGTTCTGCAAATGCAAGCACTAACATGCTATATTTTTTGATGTGTATCACCTGCTCCATGTCCAACAGCATTTAGCCCTTTAATGAGAATCAGGTCATTGCCATTGTGATTCATGCATAAAGAGTGAAATTACCGAAACTGCTCTTGGTCTCTCTACTTTGGCATATGGTTGTCTAGTGATAAGGACCTTGTTTTGGCAACAGCACAAAGCAATTGCTTGTTTGATGTGGTCAGGTCCAGGACAGAGAGATGTGACTGAAGGCCATTTACCATACATACTGCTATTTAGAAAGATTATCAATATAAACAGGCTTATTTAAGAATTTGCATGAATGTGTGAGCACATTGGTATTGCAAACTATGATTCTTCGACTTCTCACTGACCAGGAAAAGATTTTTTGGTTTTCAAATGCTTGAGAATTTTTTTTAAGTATCTTACATTTGGTCTGATATACCATTTTGCATGGAATGGGTTCACCGTGAAAATACAGATTAACATAAATAGACTACTGCTCAAAAATAAAAAAGATTTTAAGCAGTATTAACCCCAGTTTTTGTTACTTAACTTCAGAGGTACTAGACATCCTTCAAACCTTCTGTTCAATTTATTTTCTTATGGTGTCCTTCCAAAAATGGTCTGACCTGTTTTTTTTTTTTTAAATGAATAGAAAAGTAAATGTTCTATATCCTGCTAAAAGCAGAGGTAGATTCATTTACTAATAGATTGCAGAAGTACTGGTGCTTTTGTATCTTGATATTAATGTAAATTGCACTTCCTTTTTTGCATTCGACAGATTGACTCCTTTTAGTTGGTATTTCTCACTTACCAGAAGTTCTGCTTCACAGCTCCAAATGTCAGAGAATCTGCAGTATGTCCATTATCTTTGGCTTAAATTACTTATGTGTGCTCTTTCGTCATATCTGCTTATCCTATTATATTCCAAATATGACACAGGACAGGTCCTTATATAGGCTGGCTAGTAACTCAGCATGCAAGGCGTGTAAAGATCAGGGAGAAAGGCTTTTTGTCATGATTTCAGTAAATGAGCTGAGAACCCTACAGCTTGCTCTTTTAGAATAAAGATATATAAATCAATTTGTTTATGTGAATCTAGTATGAAACTGCACTGGAAACCTATAGTCCCAAGACCTTTATACGTGTCCTATTTGTTTACAATAAGAATAATGAATTCTAGACTGATTATAATGGTTCCACTATCTAATTATCAGTCTGTAGGTCAATCGGAAGTAAAGTTGCCAATGCAGTCTCATGCTGTTCTTGAACATAAATGCAAATACACTTCTGCAAACACACACACAGACATGCATGCAAACATTGCCGTAAAAGCTACATGCCTGACAGAAAATTACTCTTGCTTTTCCTAGCCATGCCTGTGTCTTTTTTAGTTTTGAAATAGATATTAAGTGTTGGGTCAATGCCTTTTATCTTGTCTTAACTGAATGTCCTGCTAAACAGAGCTGCCATGAGGCTATCCATAACCAAGCGAGGCCTGTTTTATAGACCTGCTTAGCTCGGATTTGTTTTGTAAATGCAGCCACAGCCACAGCTAAATCTACAACATTCTTTCCAAAAAGTTGTGAATCTGCGTAAAATGTAAATAAAAATAGAATGCAATTATTTGCAAATCAAATAAACCCATATTTAATTGAAAATAGAACAAAGACAACATAGTGTAGCGCCGGCGGGGTGTGCATTTCCCAGCATGTCCCACAAGTAATTGTAAAGAGCCCCTTGTTGTGTTATTGTTAATACTTGTATTTCCTGTTGTTGCACGTGTGTATACCTGTGTCTTGTGTAAACCTGCTCTGATCCTCCCATGTCTGCAGCATTGTATGAATTACCAACCCTGTGTGGGTTTTACTGTTCATCATCTGACCTCTCTTCGTTTCTGTAGTATGTTTGGTTCAGTGCTTGTTGGCTGCCTGTGTTAGTCCTTTTAAGGACTGAATAAAAGAACCTGGTTCTTCCCCATGACGAGGTCTCCTTGTGATTTGCTGCTCTCGCTATGCCTTACTCTGTTTGGCGCTACAATATCAAATGTTGTAACTGAGAAAGTTGATTGTTTTATGGCAAATATATGCTCAATTTTAATTGGATGCCAGCAATGTTTTTTAAAAAAAGTTAGGACAGGGGCAACCAAAGACTGGAAAAGTTATGCAGTGCTAAAACAAAACACCTGGTTGAATATCTCTAAACTAATAAAATTAATTGGCAACAGGTCAGTTAGGTGATTGGGTACAAAAAGAGCTCTCCAGAAAGGCAAACTCTCTGTGCAGTGAAGATGAGTAGAGGTTCACCTCTCTGTGAAAGACTGCATGGGCAAATAGTGCAACAATTTAAGAATCATGCTCCTTAATGTAATATTGCAAAGAATTTGGGCATTTCATCATGATACATAATATAATTTAAAGATTCAGATAATCCGGGGAAATCTCTGTACGCAAGGGATAAGGTCGAAAATCAGTATTGGATAGCCATGATCTTCAGGTCCTCAGGTAACACTGCATTAAACACATGCATTATTCTATAGTGGAAATCACTACATGGGCTCAGGAACACTTCTGAAAACCATTGTCTGTGAACACAATTTGCCGTCGCATCCACAAATGCAAATGTAAAGAAACCATATTTAAACATGATGCAGAAATGCCACCGACTTCTCAGGCCCAAACTCATTAAAGATGGACTGAGGCAAAATGTAAATTTGTCCTCTGTTCTGATGAATCAAAGAGGGAAGCGGGCTGAAGAGAAGAGGGACCATCCATATGGTGCATCATTAACAAAAAATACAACGAAGGAGTCCCCAAACTGTTGGGCAGCTGACATACTATATCAGGCAAGAATGGGACAACATTTAACTTTCAAAACTCCAGAAACTGGTCTCCTCAGTTCAAAAATGTTTAGAGTTGTGCAACACAATGGTAAACATGCCCCTGACTCTACTTCTTTGAAATGTGTTGCTTGCATTAAAATTCAAATTATTTAAATTTAAAATGTATTTTTCGTATTACTTAAAACATATTGTCATAAGACAATAAAATTTCTCATTTTCAGCATTTTATATGTTGTGTTTGTTCTATTTTCAATTAAACATGGGTTTATATGATTTGTAAGTCATTGCATTCTGTTACATGTTATACAGCGTCCTAACTTTTTTGGAAACGGGGTTGTAAACACAAGACTTGATCCTGAAATAAACTTGCAGTTCCAGTTTGTGTCGTCTGTCCAGTTAGCCCTAGGCTAACTGTTTAGTGCTTATAGGGATCTGATGTTCTTTTCTGACCACCCACCTGATGACATTGCTTGATCTTCGTTGTGAGCTTTGTAACGCAGTAACATAGCTGACAGCCTGTATTATTAGGGAAGCAGAGAAGTGATTATCTCTAATCTCCATCAATGGATGCTGACAATGGATTCTTTCCTAACTCATTTGATTCTAAAAATAATAAAAAACAATCAGGTTTAAAGTTCAGTTGACCACCATGCTTTGCTTCAGAATTCATTAGTTGGGAACCCACAGCACAGAGTGGTGTAAATTAGATGCAAGTGAGGAATTACATTTTTTTTAAAGTATGTGAAAAGCTTAGAAAATGTGATGACAAAATTTCTCTCTGTCCTTGATGCATCTCACTTTCATGAGTTGTCACTTTGTGAAAAAGAAATCAGCAGTCTGGATATCATCATGCAACCTTTACACTTAAAATGAATTCAAAGACACATTCATGTTCATAGAAAAAGAAATGTGGAATTCAATGGCCGACTTGGCCTTCAGCTCAACACATTTTAAAACAACATATGTATTTGCACATATGGCAGTTTTTGTTTTGAAATAAATAAATATGGAACCCATTTATACTGCTCATTGCAGACTCTGACATGTATCTGAGACTGCGAATTTAATCAGGTCATGAGAGGGTATGACGTTAAGTTGCATCCGGCCCTGCAAGCGGTCTTCCAACTTGCAGGGAAAATTTTAGGGGTTGGTGTCAGGATTGGCTCTCTAGCCTCCATAAAACATCTCAACATCACCACCAGTTTCTCCATGTGGTGGGTGTTCAACGGGCTGCATCAGCGCATGCTCTGCAACCTGACTTGACCGTATGAGAGGGGTTTGCTCCTCGATACATCCATCTACTGCCGGATCCGTTGGGGCAGCGTAGAGCGCCATCTTCTGAGGGAAATGCTGAGTCAGCATTAAAATATTATATCCTTACATAAGCAAATTTTGAAGGAGAGCTAGTTTCACATGGTTGAGCTCTTTCAAATGAATCTGTCTGTACATTGACCTCATATAATGATGCATATATGTTTGCACCACATTTGTTAAATCACTTCCAAAAGATAAAAAAAAATGTACATTGTAACTGTTTGTATGCAATCTATAAACATTTAAACTGTATTTGTGTTTCTATATTGTTAGACAATTTTGCCTAGGGAACTTGACATGTCCCATAATAATAGAATGTTAATATCTTAATAATATAAAATGCAATGTAGCTGTCCACATTTTTAGATTTTTTTACATAGTTGAAGAGAGAATCTATGACCTCATTGGGACCTGCATGCATTCTTTAACGCACTCCTAAAATTTTTTTATTTTTTTTATTTTTTTAAACGCACTCCTAAAATTTGAAATACACACAGGAAATAGGTTTTATATGCATATAAATACAGTTGAGTAGATTTCTGTCCTGTCTGAATGTGGCTTTACAGAGCAGTGGGTTGGATGAAAGTGCCCATGATATGTATCCACAGTGGATGGCATTTTCAATCCATTATACTGACTCCCCCTCCCCCCATTTTAAATGGAGCTGACATTTCATTATTAATCTCACACATGAACCAGGCTTTTGTGAAAACATCCTATTGCTTCCCATTCTGATTCTACATTTGCACGTTTTTTCCCATTACAATCTTTTTAAATTAAAAAATATTGAAGATATACAATATGGTATAGCAGCTAAAAGCTATACAATCGGACATAGCTGTACATTTTTCCAAAACCCCAGTACAAGTGAAACATGCCTGAAGTAAGTACATGGACATCCTGGCACAAAACCCTGAATGAGACAGAGAGAGAGCTCTGTATAGTTGTCAGAAGTGCTGCAAAAACGGCTCCAGTGCCAAGTAATTGTACCCTCTAAAGTACAAATTGGTAGAGTACTCTTTCTCACAGTTTAAGTGCTTACCATGGTCAGGGCAACAGTACTCTATGCAGGGTGTTCCCTAACCTTATGCCCTGTGTTGTGTAGCATATGCTCCAGGCTCCTACTGCCAACCTGACTCGGATAAGCTAAAGATGGATGGATGGGTGGGTGGATGGATGGACTGGAATTTACTATAATACAATGAATTCAATGAGTTATTAAATGGTGAAAGTAGGTATTACACAACAAATAGAATGTGATCCGTTATATTTCCTACCTGACAGAAAGTTGCAGTTGCAACTGGTATTACTACAAAATAGATGTCATTTTGATTTCCTAGGAATCAGGGCCTTGCAGTAAAAATGTTTTGGTTGGATTGGAACATGATTGCATTTAGCAGAGTGGCTTACCTTAACGTAAACAAAAACAGTAAATAAATTAAAATAATGCAAGTAGTTTTTAGCTGTTAATTAATGTATTTTATGTTTATTTTAATTTATTTTTTTCCTTTAGCATTTCTATACCTTGGATATCTCATGCACATTTTGCACCTCTGTATACATTGTCTACAGGACCTTTTCAGACAATGAAATTAACTAATTCTTTCTTGCCATCAACAAACACACAGTGATCCATAGTAACAAAGTGAAATGTGTTTTTAGGAATTCTAGCAAATTTATGAGGAATAAAAAATCAAAATCCTCCATTCATGCAAGTATTCAATCCTTTCACTATAGCAATGCAAATTTGCTATTGATCATCTTTCAGGTGTCTCTGTACTTTGATTGCAGTCCACCTCACTTGATTGGGTGTGATTTAGAAAGGCACACACCTGTCTTTATAAGGTCCCACAGTTATGGTGATTGATAAATTGAGAACCAAGCTACGAAGTCTATTGAATGCTCTGCATATCTCATGGATAATATTGTGACTTCATGTTGATGTAGAAAAAGGTATCAAAGCTTTGGCAATGGTTTGGCTGTTCAACGCAAGATTCTTCGTAGTTCTGGCTGTCTGTCCAAACTGGATAGTTGGGGAAGTTGGGCCTTAGTTAGGGAGCTGACCAGAAAACCAGTAGGCACACTAACTGAACTTCAGAGTTCCTGTGTAAAGATGAGAGAACCTACTCGAAAGACAACCATCAGTCAGATTTTTATTGTAGAATGGCTAGACAGAAGCTACTCCTCAATAAATAGCTTGCCAACAAGCAACCCTTGGCCTCTGAGAGAATGAGGAAGACAACTCTCTGTTCTGATGATACAAAAATGAAACTTCATGTCTAGTTAGAAATGGGTACAACCCATCACCTGGCCAATATCCTTCTTACAGTGAAGCTTAATGGTGCAGCATTGTGTTTTGGAGATGATTCTCAGTGGCAGAGACCAGTAAATCTCAGTATTGACAGAAAGATGAATGGAGTCAAATCAGGAAAGGTTATTGGAGATAAACTGTTTTAAAGTGCACACAACCTTGGATTCAACTTTCAGCATGACAATGATCCAAAGCAGACAGCCAAGACATTGATGGAAAGGCTTTGGAACAAGTTCCTGAATGTCCTTGAGTCACCCAGCCAAACCCTAGTCTTGGAACCACATAGAAAATCTGTGGAGAGACCTGAAGGCTGCATTTTCACCAGTGTGACAGAGCTTGAGAGGATCTGCAATGAATGCCCAAATCCATCTGCGCAAAAGCAAAGTTGCGTCTTTAAAGCATACCCACGAAGAATTGCGGCTGTAATTACTGCTGGAGGTGGTGTTCCGAAGTAATGATTATTTATGTAAATGCCAAGTTTCAGTTTTTTATTTTTAAAAATTAAAACATGTTTCCTTTGTCCTTATAGGGTATCATGTGTCAAGCAATGGAAAGTGATGGGGAAAAATAAGTCGACAACACAACAAAATGGAATGACCTGTATAGTTTCTGAAAGCACTGTAAAAATTATTTGGATTATTTAAGAAGCTGTTTATACCATTCTTTTCCCATTGTTCTGTTTTTGCAGACGTAACTGCCCCCCCAGCCCACTGGATTTCTTGCGGTCTCCCCTTCGCCGAGCAGGCCACATGGAACCCAAAGTTCTGCATAGTCACGGACTCTCAGCTGCTCTTGCTGGACAAAGGAAAGGTACGCATGTTAATGTGCTGAATTTGGGACATAGTTTTACTAACAGTATTATTAACAGGAATTGAGATCAGGTTTGAGCCGTGCGACTGGCACAAATCATGCAGGGACAAACTCTCTGCCCTGCTATGGCAACTGATGCCACTTTTACTGGACTGGAGCTCTATGCTTTGACCCCCCCAAAGCCCTCTCTATCTTCTACCATGTCATTATCCTCCCACTTAGGTCCCCACAACACATTTCCTTTCTATCCCTTTCTGCTCATTGGTTTAGCTCTCCCAGTACTTCTAATGGTGTCTCACTCTTTCCCCGTGTTTCCAGCCAGCATCTTTTACCTTCGTTCTCCTGTGCTTTGATCTCTGCTTTTCACAGGTGATTAAACAAAGCCATGCCCATGCCGTCATCTTATGTAGTTTGTCATGGTGACAGCAGCCAGCCCTGCCCCTCTAACGCCATGCATGTAATTACACATGTGTCCGTGCCCAGTCCCAGTTCTTTGTTTTACCACGTCACTTAAGATCATTGCACTGCAAAAATGGCCTTTCAAATTTAAAATGAATTGTTTCTGTTTTGAGCCAGGACGGCCTAAAATGAGAAAAATTATCTGCCAGTGCAGTAAGAAAATTGTACTTGGTAAGATTTCCTAAAATAAGACAATGTGCCTACTGTAAATGCAAGCAAATTAATCTTATTCATAAGATGTGTTGTTAGTTTATTAATGAAATTAGAAGTTTATCTAAATATAAGAAAATTATATTTGCTTAGATTTTAGTTTTTTTTTTTTTTTTTTGCAGTGTGTGTAGGCATTTAGGTCGTAAGCCAGTTAGTTATTTATTTTTATAAAAAGACTGCACCGTCTGTGTGTTTGTGTTCCCGGTCTTCACACTACAGGACAGCTCTCCTTACCGTGTGTCTGAAAGATGGATGTATTTTTTAAAACAAACCAATCTAATTTCAGAAATGGCTGCCCTTGATAATAGCTTGGACATGCCGGTGGTCACTGTGCTGTGACACATACGTGCTCTCGTGCTTTTTTCTGTTTGCCGTTGGTTCTTTGTTCATTCGATGGATAAAATCCATATCGGTCTTACAGAACGTAAGATTGCGTAGTTACTATTAACTCCCCTCTTTAATGGGTCTTGTGAGAATTATTTATTTTTAGCACCATTGTGCTGAGAGCAGTACGTAATGATTACTTTGTTAAAAAATGTGTTATACTACTGATGTATTTTGAAGCGATATGAAGAACTTGAGTTTGAAGATTGTCTTTAATGATTCTGTAAGATCCAGGATTGGTCATGCAGTTGTTTTTAAGCTTATGTGTTAAATATTCATTGATGTAATGTAGTGTTATAATTAATTTAAGCAACACTTTGAGGTCTACAAAACAGGTATGAGACTTTTGATTCATAGAACCATGCTGTATGAGAATGCTTGGAAATGGGGCACTGTAATGGATGTAGTAAGTACTGGGCTCTCCAGTTATCAAAGTGCTTTCCCACTTCATAGTAAGAAACCCATGTACACAGACAAAAAATGAACGTTATTTTCCGGAACAGGAAACACTCAAATAAATGTTTGGGAGATGGGTCATACTGTATCTGTCTGAAGAGTAAGAGTTATGTAATAGGCGTTTCTGGTACTGATTAATTGGACCCTTTCTTTGTTCCCTGCACGAGGGATGAATGACTGTGCTCTGACTTCCTTTTTCCTCCAGTTACTGGGTCCCAGCTTGAAACCCAAACCAATAACTGTAGTCTTATAGCTGGGCATTGTTCATCTCAGACGGCTGCACTTGACTTTGATTTCTGTTCTCTTTCCATTTCTACTATAAAGACCCATTTCTGTAGTGTTGATCCCTGCCTTACCCTCACTTATTGTTCCTGAATGGGGAAACCCTCTATTAAATCATTTCTTGACCAGTTACTTGCACAACTGTTGTGCTTTGTGTACAAAGTCTGAATTAACTATTTATCAAAGGACATGAATTTGATATGGAGAAGGTTAGATTCAGCATAAAGAATTAAAATAGTAGCAGCAACAATAGTAATCTAAGTAATCTTAATAAGTAATCCACTTAACTACTTTAAAACATTTATAGATTTTGGTAGACCTTGGAAATATTGTAGAGGTTTCTTTGTATAACTGATTTGGGCTGTAATCATTTCAAGTATATGGAACTTGTTTCAGCTTCTAGTTATTTAATACTAGACAATACCAGCTATTTCATAGTCGAATAAGTTGTAATTTATACCATGACTCATTTTGACAGAGACAATATTACATTCCTGAAAGTAAATTTCATAACCAAAGAAAAAGTATTAAAAATGTCAAACAAAGGAGAAACTGCACAGCCGTCCCCAGTCTGCCAGTCAGCCCGAAATCCGCCGTCCTGTGAGACATTCAGGCGAAGCTTCATTGCTTTCAGTAAAATGAGGCAAAAAACATGGAAGAGACAGATTCTTAATGACAATCCCATGACTAAATAGTAAACAGCATAATGAAGACAAGAATGTCTGCTTGTTTTATGTGCCACTGCAGTCTGTGGCTCTGGATCACATATGAAAGCATTGAAACAGTCACACTGTCTTACTGAATGTATGCAGGATTTTAAAAATTAACTGTTGAATATCTAGTTGTGAGCCCGAATTGTGAGTAAGTATTTCAGTTACATGTACTAAACAGATTTAGCTATCAGGAATATAATTAAAATTCACTGTCTGTCCTGGGAGCTTGAAGCAATTAAGTACACTGCAGTTAGAAAAATTCTAACTTCATTATCTCAAGGATGAGCGGGGGAGAGAGAAGAGGGAGAGATATCATGAAAGGACACGGTTTTCATGTGGCTGAAAAGACATTTGAGACCATCATGCCCCACCCCCCCCCCTATCTGATGGACTGGCCATGTATTGACTTTTCTCCGTTTACTGCCATCTTGCCTTCCTGAAATACCGCAGAGGGTGGGTGGTTTGTTTCACAAGGCTTCGATCTTTTCTTCTTCAGGCCATGCTCTAGTTCACCCATGAAGTGCCGTGAAACATGAGGAGGAAATCAGTGCTCATTGACTCTCCTGTTCACCTCCTGGCCGCTTAAGCACTCAGACCTCCTATGAAGAGGGAATACTGTCTTCATGTGAAGAGTGAATCACATTTTTCTGTTTCGACCCCCAGACCCTGGCATACAGTACATGTCTGATATATTATATTACATATGGCGTTTATCCGGCCAAAAGCAGACCAGCTGCGGATAAACCTGGATCTTCAAAGGGTCAGTTGCAAACTCTGTGGGATGGCGATGCCCAGATTTGGTCCTGTACTGTCTCAGTCCCTGTCGTATTCTTCTGCAGAAGTTACCGGGAAGAAGTGAAAATTAAGAATGGCACCTACTTAATGTGGTCTGGAGAGCCCAAATCCCCATCGTCATAAGCATTACCCTGAATGGCCTTTACTTGGTTTCAGTGTTAATTAGTGTTAACTAACATTGGCACCTATTTAAGAGCAGGGTTTAGTTGAATTTACCCAACAATTTCCATTTGCTCTTTTAACTGAGAATCATTTTAATTTCTATATATTGTCATATTATTCCATAGTATCTCTGTCAATGCTTTTACAAAGCATATGTGGTAGTGAACGATATTTACATCTTATGTCAGATCAATAATCCCGTGCTCTGGTGTCTCACTTGCACAGATTTGGATTTTGGCCTTACAGGTGTCTAGGTTCTGTTCCATCTGTCCCTCTCCTTTGTACTTTGTGAGCTGCTCTGAACAGCTGCTTCACAGTGTTACCTGCAGCATAATTATATTAAGTTATTATACAGTTGCTCCCAGCTTTGTGGAAAAGGTGCCCAAATATTGAGCCAACTCTCACAAGAGGATGTCATGTGCAGTTCTGTAACTTATACTAACCAGTATAAAGCAGTGAATTTTCTTTCCTGTTGAGCTGAAGAAGGCCACGTCCAGAGCTTCATGGTCCTGCTCTGTCCCCTTTCCTGTTGGGCTGAAGAAGGCCACATCTACAGCTTTATGGTCCTGCTCTGCCCCCTTCCCTGTTGAGCTGAAGAAGGCCACGTCCTGAGCTTCATGGTCCTGCTCTGCCCCCTTCCCTGTTGGGCTGAAGAAGGCCATGTCCGGAGCTTCATGGTCCTGATCTGTCCCCTTTCCTGTTGGGCTGAAGAAGGCCACGTCCTGAACTTCATGGTCCTGCTCTGCCCTCTTTCCTGTTGGGCTGAAGAAGGCCACGTCCGGGGCTTCATGGTCCTGCTCTGTCCCCTTTCCTGTTGAGCTGAAGAAGGCCACGTCCAGAGCTTCATGGTCCTGCTCTGTCCCCTTTCCTGTTGGGCTGAAGA
>JAODKF010000126.1:15221418-15234948 GCA_026779585.1 Mormyrus proboscirostris
ATATATGAGGACTGCCACAAGCCTCAGATTTTCAGTTTGAGGGATGAAAATCCATAGAGGCAGATTTGGAGGACACCACCTGCTTTGGTTCTGTTATCCCTGCCTTTTTCCCATGTCTTGTGAAAATAGTGAGGCACTGAGGTTATGGAGAAGAATGAAAGAAGTGGGAAAACCTAGTGATCGGATGAATGGGAATCACCAACCCAAGAAAAAACATTTCCGGAGATAAGTGACTTGCTGGCACTGGGTGGGTGACAGTGTTTTTCTGGTCTTACCGGTACTCCTGTCCATAAGAGGATTATGGTGTTTATTAGACTACCAAAGTATGCATAGAGTGTGCCGGTCAGTCTTCAGTGCTACTCTGTTTACTCTGTAAGCTCTTTGAGACTTACTGAGCGTAATATGGAGAATTCAGCTTTTCTTATTTGTCCTGTGAGAATCGTGTATGTCATATGGTCTTGTCTGTCCAAAATGTTTCTGCGACCCCCCAAAATACTGGTAGGGGCAGAGCTATAGCTTCTCTGACTGAGTGCTTTTTGTGAGGTGTGCCAGCAGTGTGTATGGCCCTTAAACCATGTGCTATGAACTGTCGATTAGTTTTTCGATGAGCCGCTTTGTCTTAAAAACAGCTGGCCATCCCTTTGCCATTTCCAGCTTGGGTGCTCTTTTTCACATTGTTGGTTTTACTGCACAGCTCTTGCGCTAATTAAATTCAAAGCTAGCAAGGTTCCTGCATTCTTCTTCATTCATTCTGGCTGGCTTTGTTGAAATGCAGAGTTACTCAGAGCTAGGCACTTTATAGACTTTATCACACTTTCTGTGCCTTTTGACAGTTAGAATAATTGCAGATCCTTTTACATGCACATGTATCTGTCTGATGTTAAAATGATTCAGCTTCTATTATCAGACAACTGCTACCTTCACAGGGTTAGCAGTTGTGGATGTCATAAGTCGAGCTCGATGTTAACTTTATTATCGCTGCATCTCTCTGAATTTCTCAGTGAAAGCAGCAGTTGAAGTTACATATTGGTGGTGATGTAGTTTTATTTATCTATATTTCCTTACAGGAGGAATAGTATAGTTACGTCATAGAAGAGGAAAAAAAAGATAATGTACTCTGAGATTCTCTGTTCTTTGTGCATGCTGATGCACTTAGCCTTTTCCCATGTGCAACACTTAACCCTATTTACTTTCTGTTCGTTATTTTGTTGGACTAATATGGTTAGATTTCAATATACAGCTGCAGAACAAATTAAGAGACCACACTTTTTTCATAGTTCTGCTGACAGAAGGCTTCACTGACTAACAGATTGCTTCAGGTTCAAAGTTTCAGCAGTATACAAGAATAAGCTGAAGCAGGAGACATTGGAAACGACCAGAAACCAACCAGGAAAAGGTAGGAAGCAGCAAGGAAGAAGCCCTTCATTAATGAGAAATAGTGAAGAACCGGGTTGCAGTTTGCCAAATACAGTTTGCCTGAGTGCGGGACGCCCTGCGCGTCCTGAGTGCGGGGTGCGCTCCGCGTCCTGAGTGCGGGACGCCCTGCGCGTCCTGAGAGGGGGGAGCCCTGCGCATCCTGAGTGTGCTTCGGACTGGATTTCAGCTGTGTGTTGCTTTTCATCTGAAAGCCATTATCAAAAATACCACACTCAGTATAAAAAATATTGCTTACCGTCCATACATCTTCTAACTGCTTATCCTGGTCAATGGGGTTAACCAAATTCATTGTACCAAGTAAGCGAGCAAGCAAGCAAAGAAACAAGCTAGCAACCAAGCAAACAGACAAACAAACAAGTAAAGCCTGTACTTGCAGATCACAGTGAAATCCTCCATCTATTCATCCGTCTTCCATACTACCTATTTGGTTTTGCTTTTTTGTGTTTTTTTTTTTGTTTTTTTTTTGGTTACATGCATAAAAATCTGTAGGCATTTTCTCAGCAACAACAGGTCTCTTATGAAGTTCTTGCAGTTATTCAAATTTCTCACTCTGCCACAGATATATACGTTTTGTGTTAGCATTTTCCCAGCAATTGCTCACCAGTGAGCATGGGAGAACTGTTTCACAGTTAGGGAGATCTGCAGACTGCGTTGCAAACTGACCCTCCTGGAACCCTATCAGGTTCGTCGCCCTTTAAAAAAGCAGCGACCAGCCCTGTTTTGTCTCCAGCTTTGAGGTAATATCACTTGGGATATAGGATTTTTCAGAGTTCTCCCTATTACTGGTCAGTCCTTCCCCTGCTTAATGAACACAGCCTTTCTGGGGCCACTGGTCAGCCTCCCCGCAACCCTTCCACACTCCCCTCGTCCTTCAGGACCCCTTCTTCTGGTCTGTTTCAGCTGATTCAGGAGAACCTTACGCAAGCATTGCCCTGAAGGTCTCCTTTTTCAGCATGACAGCTTCCCTCTCCGCTGGTGTCCACCAGCGGGCCCTTGGGCTGCCACTGTGACAGGCACTGCAGTTTGCTGCATTAAACACTGACAGCAGATTTTCTCTATGTAGCACGTACGTAGTCGCATAGAGGTGGCCCTCTCTTACAGCTATCAGCTTGGCAGTTGTGAGTATTCACACCATGCGTGTAAATTATGGGCAGTGCGGGGGGTTGTAACTGCCCAGTAATCAAACCCAGCCAATACAACCCCCTGGATCCATTTAAATGGGTGGAGACCTTAACCCCCCCCATGCGCTCAACCCAGAGTTATGCCCTTGATTCACACTCACCTGATTTTTTTCTCCAGAATGGGAGAGGGTCAACCCCCAATCCAGGGTTTTGTTCCAGAACTCACACTATGTGTGGAGGCAAGACCAACTACAATTAATGGATGCCTGCAGTAACTCAGGCCACTTCCACAATTGAAAGGTAATGTTGCACATACCCAAAGCCACTGTCCATTGCCAAGGTCTGATCTGCCAGGGTTTTTCTTGCCAATGCTTGCTGCTAGCATCTCACTTGACCCCACCTGTCTTCTTGTGGTTGACAGTGTGATGAGATGGTTCCACATAACCATCTGAGGCTGAGACCAGCCGGGTCACGTGGGTGAGTCCGGCCCCCGGGTCGTCACAAATCCCTCCACCATGCCAAGGTCACGATCCTCCATGGGGAGGTGTGAAACTCAACTCTAATCTTTTATAAGTTTCTTGTTTCATTAATTTTTTCAAGTGTGCAAAGGATTAATCTCTTATCGGAGATTTGGAAAAATAACAAAGAGAACTTAATCTCTCACATTATAATTTCAGCGGCTGGAACAAAATAAACCTTTTGCTCTAAGCTGATTTCTGATTGACTTTTCATGAAGTTTGCAAATAATACTTTGCCATCTTATGTTTTATTTATTTATTATGTATGTATAATAGATGGCATGGTGTAGAGGGGTTAGCAATGTTATCACTACGGTTGGGGAGGTGCAAATCCCGCTGGCCTGTATGTTGGTGTTGCATGCAGGTAGGCCAGTTGGCATCTTTAAATTGCCCATGGTGTGTGCACTGGGATGGACAAGCATTCCTGTCTGGGGTGTACCCAAGATCCGTGTTTCTCAGCCCATCCCTCGAGGACCCCAAGACAGTCCAGTTTTGCTTCCTCCCAGCTCCTGTTAAAAATGTGGGCTGTCTGGCAGGGAGCTGGCAGGGAGCAAAAACGTGGACTGTTTGGAGTTCCAACATCCTGACTAGGATAAGCTGGCAGAAGATGGTTGAATTGTTGGGAGTGGTGATTTTAAGGCTTTTGTTTAAGGCTTTTGTTCTGATGGTCTGAACTGAAAATATCTCAGAGGTGCAGGACGCACACCCGGTTTTCGCCTTCACTTTTCAGGCCAACACCTCAGGCACAAATAGTAACACAATGTAATTTCATTTTAGGGTTTAGAGAAAGCATTCAGAAATGAGACAGTTGAACTTTAACAAGTAAATCCTATGCTGTGTGCTCATTATTCCTTGTGAAGCCGGAAGGATGTTCTGGAGATAAAGGGCACTGCCTTTCCTGGGCTCAGTGACTCCGAGTGCTTCTGTATAGGATTACTTGATTAATTAAGCAGTACTTGGTCATGTGACATTGGTCAGGAAGCCATACATTTATGCTGAAATCAGGAGTGACAAGCAGGATTATCATTCTATCGTATTTCTAAACGTCACGCATGGTCAAAAACAGGCTGCAGCACAACAAATGTAAATGTATTATTGGTAACACTTTACTTGAAGGTGTGTGTATGCCTGTGTGTGTGTGTATGTGTGTGTGCATGCCTGTGTGTGTGTGTGTGTCTGTGTGTGTATGCCTGTCTGTGTATGTCTGTGTGTGTGTGTGTGTGTGTGTGTATGTGTGTGTGCATGCCTGTGTGTGTGTGTCTGTGTGTGTATGCCTGTGTGTGTGTGTGTGTGTGTGTGTGATGTTAGTCACCATCATTTCTCAGAGGTGAAACTGTTCGTTTTGTCCCTCTTGTTTTCTCATGACTTTAATTCTCAATATTTAACAGCTGAGTTCAGCAGGGGAGGGAGGTGATACTGCTGAGTCTCCCTTAGTGCACATCTTGTACTCTGAGATCGAAGCTGAGGCAGATGGCTGAACAGCTGAAGTTGGGCACATGGTGGTGGCAGTGGAAGTGGTCTAGGTGGAGAACATTTGAGAATGTTCTGTGGAGCTTGAAGACAGTTGTTTAAATGCAAATCACTACTGATGTACATGAGGCATCAATAAGTGAGTGAAGGAAAATAAAAATCAGTGTTGGTGATTGCAAGAGGACTCAGCCTGCATGCTTTCTAAATGATAAGTGTATTCTAGGGTTAGCATTCCCATGACATCAGTAATGCCATGATCATCCCATTTTTTAATTGAAAATCTAAGTAAACAGGCCTTTAATTGCAGGAAGTGCTATCACCCTTTGGAATGGAATGAACAGGCAAATGTTTTCAATTTCCAGTATATGTTTGAGTAAGTCATACTCTTAAGGCAAGCACATTTTTTTATGTTTCACTGAGAAATGAGCATAAAAATGTTCCTTAGTCATAAAAAGGGAAGCTGCTCATTTTTCTAGCCACCACCTGGGAATGTTTCATCTTTTTGATACAGGATTGGAAGTTCACCATTACAGCTGGAGATATAAAAGTAACAGAGGGATCCATAATTAATATGTTGTGTGATTACCGTTCTGTGGACACATTGTGCACAGAAGAACAATTATGTAAATGCATAAAATGATAAATATTTTTACATCTAGTCCAGATGGCCTTTCATATCTTTATTACAGCAAACACATCCCTGAATAAAGTGTGGTCATACTTATGTGCATAACATACAGTTTTGCCGTCCTATGTCATCTCTAGGAGTCTCTGCCAGGGATGAATCTTTGCTTTTTATTTACTTCATTGTGAATTTGTAGTAAACATTGTTCAAGTGAAATTCCTGGCATGTCACAATGATGCTACAGAAGAAAAAAATGGTAACACTTTGTTTCAGGGGGCACGAATACTTATAACTCATTAATAACTAAGTTACTACTGAAGTAGAAATCTTGAACCTATAGTCGCTACCTGACATAAAAGATGTGTCACGATTCATTAATGATGAAGAAACGTGAGACCAGAATTTCACTTGTGTTATCCAATACCTCTTCCTTCAGCAGTTCCTTAGTAGTTCCTAAAGTACTTCACAATGGTTTACAAAATTAACAGATACAGTAACAAATATAGTACCTGTTTGGTAGCAAAGAGGCTTCACAATTCATTAAAGATGAATTAACATGATATCAGTAAATAACTTTGATTGTGGTTAATTAATACTTAGTTAACAATAATAATATTTATATTAACAATAATAATTGATAGTTTTTGTTTATCCCCGTGGGTAAATTCTTTTTAAATCTCCCCCAATAGCATAATACTATATTATTTGTGCCCCGGCAAGTAAACCAAGAATGAATATTCCAAGTTTTGTTGTTTATCCATATTCTCTGCACTTCATAATGCTGCCACCGCATAGTTATATATAGCAAAAGGTCAGCATGTTCCTGACTTAGACGTACCTCCATGGGTCTGTTTTATGATGTCCTTTCTTCCTGCACAGGGATTGTGTGTTATTTAGGATGAAGGTGCCTACTGAACAGCTAATCACTGACCTTAAACTGGAGCATATTCAGCTCCCAGTGTAGTGGGATTGCACCCCCCTCCCCTCCGCATTCAGGCGTACAAAAGAGGAGGTTTTTAATAGAAGAGCGCTGTGCCTTTAAGAGTCGTCATACATGAAAGCCGGAGAAGGGCCTCCATGTGGCTTAAGCCAGTCATCCCACCAAATCGCCGGGCAGATGTAGCACAGCGGCCAGAATACAGGCTGTCGTCCCTCTGTGGAGAGACTCCTGGCTGTAGCAGAGCAGCTCAAGTGTGGCCAGTCTGTTGGTGGGGAAGGTGAAGGACCCCTCTTTGTCAGCACCCTTTGGAATATGCCTTGTGTCACACCCTGAAGTTATGGAGCCGTATAACACAACAGCACAGGAGGGCTACATTGGTATGTAGAGTCAAGGACCTTGTTTTTCTTAACTCAAAGTAAAACTACCTAAAGTCAGCTGATCACTTTGTCGCTGCTGATTCTATAGGCAGCGGACTGCCGTGCTAAATATTTCTGTTTTCCTGCTGCTATCTTCTAAGTTTGATATATTGTTTAATCGTCAGAGTTGACACTGCGTCTGTAGAAGTGTCCGGCTATTTTAAGTGAGTGCAGGATTTTGAAAGTTCTATAGCCTATCTTGGAAAAGAAGAAACCTTTCTAAAGGCATATTTTTGAGAAGGATGACTTTCTATCATTTGTAGAACTGTAAAAAAAGGGTTTAAATACCCCCAGAGAAGAAATATGCTAAATGATACTTTATGTATAATAAAACATCGTGTTGAGCCTTCCTCAAAGCATTGGCACCAGTGGATCCCTGCATTTTTCCCCGTGCTCTGGGTTTTGATCTACGGCCATAAGCTGCAATCACACTGGCTTTGGGACAGACATACAGTGACTGTACGGGGCAGAGAACTGGGTGGAAGGAATGTGCTGTGTATGGGTGTGCAGTTCATTTCACCTCTTTTTTTCTTTTTAAAATATATCCAGTAGGCTGTAAAACATAGCTTAGTATTTGCTTTGGCCATTTGCAGAGAAACTTGAAATGTTTAGCGGTGAAAAAAAGTTTCATGCTTGCCAAAGCTTTATTGGGTTCCTCAGAGTGACCATCTAAGAGCCTTAAAAACTGGTAGAGGAGCTGTCTATGCTTTAGAAAAATTGTGGTTTGTGCAGTGAGTCAAAGTCTAAAATAGTTCAGAAGAGCCACCTTTGCTTGCCAGCTTTTGGCACGCTGCACTTTTTATTTGCTGAATCCATGTCCTTTCCAAGTGGCTAAAAAAACAACTACTGGATTCACTATATCAGTTTTTATTACACAAAATTTTTGTTTCTTTGCAACAGTGCAGGTTTTCTTGATGTATATATGTTTTGACTTCCCTAGTTCTATAGTAGACCTGTGTCTTTTTAATGTAGTTTGGCAGCTAAGATGATGTATAATAAATATCTTCATGTGTATAGCTTACTGGTCTCAGTGGTTAATGGTCTCTTATGGAAGACAGCATTAAGGTCTTCAGCTATGCGTGCAGTACGTAAAATTCAACATTGTTGCTCCTAGCCATGAAGCTTTGTACCTGATCTGGTAGCATGGCAGCTTCTGGTGTCGCCCACATGCAAAGCAGTCCTACTTTGAATAGCAAATTGCCCTTTGCGGTTTGTCATGTCACTTTTTAAGGTACATTATTTTAGTTTCATATGAGATACTGAATAGCAACAGGCATCTTCTATATTGCCACAGTTTTTTGGCAGGGTGTTTTCAAGTGATCACAGGTGTGTGTTGTACTCCTGTGGGAGCGGTTTCTTTTTAATGATTTGTTTTATCTGCCAAGGCAGTTCTAAGAGATAATCTATAGTTACCACAAGTGTATGCATGCAATCTGGTGTTCTACTGACACAAATATGAGGATAGAAATGACCATTGCTGCAATTTATATTGATTATTTATTGTCAGTTTCACAAATTTTACTCAAATATCTATATTAAGTTTACTCTGGGTGCGCCAGTCTCCTCCTAAAACATGCAGTAAGTTGTGAGTATGTGTGAAACTCAGTGCTGGACTGGGATCCTTTCAAGGGTATCCTGTTCCATGACCCTATACTGGAGCAGCAGTATGGAAGATGGCTTGATGCCCAGATACACTGCGCATGCATATGGTTGTATGATTGCAGCTTAATTGCTCATGCCCTAAAACGCATACATTGCTGAGCGGGATAGCAGGCTGTGCTTGGCAGCTGTTGAGGATGCTGGTATCGGCCCTCACGAGAGATACTTGCCAAGCACTAAATTTTGTCTCCAGCTCACAACATTTCCACTCCAGTCCGAGTGGCTCCAGAGAGCCACTGTCCTTGCTGAATTATATTAGTGTATTTTAATTCAATCTAGCAGAGCTACTGTAATGGGGATACATAATGCTGCAGTTTACTGCTTAGTCAACTTCGGTAACATTGTGTTGTTGAATCTGACATATAACTTTCGGTTAATGGTTATTTTAAAAGAAAAAATTGCTTTGGAGGAAATCTGTAGTAAAAAAAGGACATCATAGGATTTGTAAGCCAGTTATCCAGACTCTAAATGCGATTTACAACAACTGAAAAGATTAAACAGATCAGTTGGTGGTTCAAGCATTTGCAGGGGAAATTAATGCAGACGTTGTTATCCGGTGGACTCATACTGCTCCAATCCAGCAGATGGTAACAGCAGAGAGGAAAGCAACCGAATGCTATTATCGATCTTTAATTGATTCTCTGTAGGTTTGTCTGCTGTAGACCTGGTGCATCCTGCAAAAGACGGCATATAAAACCACTTTTCACTGATGAAGAATGTGCGGTTGTTTTGTTACTACTTACAATTATCAAATTCCACTTTTAATTAAAGTGAAGAATTTGAACATATCAAGCAATTTGCTCCTTTCCATTAGTGATGGGGCAAAGTGCTTTGAATTATGCAGACTTACCTCCGGCCTTTAGTGCCAAGCGAAAGGGACAGTGCACTCATAGCCAAGCAGATATAAAAGCTTTGTGAATGTCACATATTATGTGGAAAAAAGAAACCTTTAGGTGGTGATTTGGATGAGTTAAGGCAGAACTTCATTTTTCTTGTAGAGATTTTCAAAGCTTTCTGAGGTTTTTCTGAAGCCTGGATTGAATCCCAGATGGAGTTCAGCCGCCTGGGAATGTATATGACAACATAATAAGAGTGTTCTCCTTACCTTTGCCTGCCTGTCATTAGTTGTGCATATGGACTGTTCTCCCACATGGTCTATAAAATGCTTTGACCAAGTAGTCATCTGTCACACTTGAATAGCTGTGGAGCAGTTCATCTTTTTAAAAAGCTATACATTTTTTATTTTTTTTTTGTTGCTGCGGGACGTGGATGGCTATGCACTGGTATGGGATTTCGCCAATGCAGAAAACTACATTGTCATTTTGTCAAAACGTCATTTTGTCTTCAAGGTGCTCTCAAAAGATAAAGTATAAATTATTTACCAATTACATGCTTTGCTGTTGCACATGCCTTAAAGTGCTATTTTGACCAAGCCATCCGTCTGTTTTAATGCAAATAATAGTTGAAGTTTGCCATAAGAAAAAGAAAAAAAGATATCCACACGTTTTCTGGTTTGATAATGATACAATATATTCCAGGTACAATATTACAAATATGCAAATAAATTTCTCTGCTATGATGCCAAACAACATAGGCCTATATTTAAATTGCTATACATTAATTGAGATATACAGCACTGCATCGCTGATAAAAAAATCATATCAATAAACACAATTTCTGAATTGTTGTGGAGGCAATCAATCAGCTTTTGGCTAAGAATTTTCTATGCGTGCTGTCCATAATTCAGAGTGTGCTTTGGAGCACTTTTGTTAGAACAAAAGTGAGTTTTTCTAAGGTTCCTAAGGTTCTAAGATCTGGATTGTCATGGACCTTGAGCTGCACTGGGGATTGGTTTGCTGCGCTCCATGAAGACCGAGCAGTTAAAAAGAGGCAGTTATGCGATACACTAATAAGGGAACCCCTTTGGATTAAGGTTAATTAACTGCTCCTGTAGTAACAAACTAGCTGGGTTTGAGTGACTCTGCAGGCTCCAATTTGCCTCATTTGTTCCTGGGTAAAGCTCCCGCTGAGGGTGTCAAGCCTGTGTGAGTACAGAGCCCCTCTGTGACGCACGGCAGCATCAGCTCATGATAGAAGCTCTTCCTGTTCCTTTGCTCTCGAAGCGTGTTTACCTTTCATGTGTCATTGTTACCAGCTGCACAGTCTCAGGCAGCCTTGTTTAGTCTGTCATTTGCAAGGGATCTCCATCTCTGGGTGGTCATAATGATGTGGGGTTGAGGAGCAGATTAATTAGCTGACGTTGCAAAGGAGGCCTTCCATCTGATAATGAGACGTTTCTCCTAAGTCAGTCTTTTACTACATGCCTGGATTCAACTTTCTGGGAATATCTAGGTCTCCTGCAGCAATGACTAAATAAGGCTTCATTTAGGACTCCCAGATCCAGTTTTTTGGCCATATTCTCCAGAAATAGACCAAAATAGCAATCAGATCTACCGCAGTAGTATTCTGTTTCACCAGATGTTAGTGGTTGCTTTTATCCAAAACAGACCTGCAAACCTTCCTGGCACTTCAACCAGCAACACTTGGCCTACAAGTCTAGGTCCATGGCACCACAACAACCAGAACAGCACTGTTAAGCTTCTGACTAGTAACATCTACACTACATCTGCAGTGTAATTCTCAGTGTGACGCACTAATATGGCATAGATTATACAGTTCTTTTAAATGCTGACATTCAAAAAAGGTGTGCTTTTGATGATTGATTAGTGGTAATTAGTCTTACTAGACCGATATTTCATTTATGAAAAAATGTAACTTACAGACAGCAGTGGGGGCGGTGCCCCAAGGAGCTTTTCAGCTGAGGGGTCACAGAGCCCTGCTCACTGGCATGACAAACGGCTCTGTGTTCTCTGTATGTTTGTGTACAGCACTCAGAATTTTTAGTAAAGTGCATTGTAATAACTCATGTTATTATTATGTAATAATCTCTGTTATAAATGCTCATGCCTAATATAAGCATATTGGTTTTGGCAAAGTAACACAGTAGCAGTAACATGTGGAATGTGATTATTTGAAAGGAAAAAACTTGCCACTATTCCATGCCCCCATCACCATCCCATAAATAGTATAGGTAATATAAATACTTTACCAGTATAACATTTTTAATAGCTAAAAAAAAAGCCTAAAAGGTGAAAATCAAGGTCCAAAACACTGCTTTGTTAGCTTGAGAAACGCCGTTTGATTCTCAACTAACAGACTACAGAGCTTCGGGGACATATTTGGGAAATATTTCTTTTTTTCTCAAAGAGAATGTCATTGCTGTCTGACCTTGTTTGTTTTGTTTTTCACTTATTCCTGGCCATTAACGGGATGTTGTAAAGAGCACTGGCTGATTAATTTGGACCTACTTAACATGCTTTGATATATTTACATAGACATTTTTTCCTGTGCTGTGCAGGTTTTATCCAGCGGCATATCACCTGTTTGCTGAAGAATTCAAGAACCTTCTTATGAGCAATCTTAAGCAAAGTTTTCTGGAATTCACAAACATTTTTATGACAACTGAATATTGATTTTAAAGTGCAAAATCCAATAACGTAATTCCTAATATCATGTGATATTAGGAAAACTCCTAATCCATAAAAACACAATGAATTTTAAGTATGGCAATTGAATTGCTTAACAGTTCAATGTTTTATTTAACCAGATGTATCATATGAGGGTATTAATGAGCACACAGAGTTGTGCAGAGTTGTATTTTGACCCTTGACCTTGCTGTGTCACATAGCTCTATTTTTAAGTTTATTATATTATTTTTATATTATAAAAAAGTGCTATATGTAGAGGTATCTTGTTTTTTTAAACTGTTTTAAATGTGTCAGAGTAATGCATGTATTGCAAAGACTTTACTAATAGGATTAAAGGGATTTGTGGGATCAATCCTTTGAAAACAAGACATCATATTTTTGTTGATCATACTGCTAGCTGAGCCCTGACTCAGAGATATTGGAGCATGGTGGCTTGTGGGAGACTCAGGAACAAGCAACGGCGATAATTAAAGGCTGGATGTTTTCTCTTACCTGAGATAATTTGCTTTCATTATCGTCATCATCACACTGCACGACTGACTCTTTTATCCAAAGCTATTTAAAATTTAAACAGCTGGATATTTTCATAGAGCAGAGCAGGATAATCACCCCCAACTTCAAACAGCAACCTTTGGTTTATTAAGCTGATCTGTGCAATGAGAATTTGACCTAGCCTGTATAGTGCTTTCCTGTCTTGTGTCTTCTGTTGCTGGCATTTCAGAATAATCAGACTGGTTTGGAATTTGCTATGTAGCAGGTGGTGAAACAAAAGATAAAGCCCCACTATTTTTGGTAAACAGAAATAAATTGTTCCTTGTGGTGACTGTACCCTGCTTAGCCTTTAATCTCTTGCATTTAATGATTTGCCCCAAAAATACAAGTCATAGAAACGGTAAACACTGAGGTTTTCCTTTCTGCTTAATGTGCTGTAGAAGAATGGAGGCTGCGGGGCTGGCGAGCCTGAGTGGGGGTCTTTTATCGGGAGGTGGGCTTCGTCAGAATGCTCAGAAGCACAATGCCTGCTATGTTTTGGGACTTTGGAGATTAACTGTGGCATGTTTTGAAGAGCATTAATTACTTTCTCATTTGGAATTGCAGCTCAATGGAGGCATTTTGTGGCTCTAATTATCCGAATGAATCAGTGAAAGTAATTTTGGTGTTGGTGACAAACTTTTTAGAAAGGATTTTGCCCATTTCCATCCATCCATCCATCCATATTGTAACTGCATATAAAGTAAATATTTCCAGCTATTGAGAGCCTAGAGTTTATGCCAAGCAGCACAGGGCACAAGGCCGTGGAACATGCAGATGATCTGCCAGTGCATCCCAGGAACCATACACACACTACAGCAACTGAACAGCAAACCAGCTAAGAGAGTAGCTATTTGTGTACTATATGTCTGATTCGTTAACATGTGAACTCTCTTTCAACAGAGAAAAAAGATAATTATCTGTAAATGCCCTTAACATATATACACCTTCATCTTACTAGGTGGTGAACTGTTTATTGCAGCGATGAACACTAAGTAAATATTTCTCAGGTTGACTTAGCAAACATGACAGTTCCAAAGAGTTCTTGATGCTATTCATAGACTGGGGCATCAGCATCCTTGAAGCATAAGGATAACTTCAGAAGCAGGTTCTGAATATTGAATGGATGAATAATGACGGTAACCAAAGGAATATGTACTGGAAAAAAAGAGTCAGCAAAATGCTCACCCACTGCACCACTGCTATATGGACTGTGTAGTTACTGAAGGCCCCGCTACTTATGACCGTATTTAGCACTTATTGCT
>JAODKF010000126.1:15237763-15260112 GCA_026779585.1 Mormyrus proboscirostris
TTGCAAACACAGAGACACAAATACACACACACACACACACAGAGGATGGAGGTGTGGCAGAGAGAGACAAAGAGACAAAATACTCTCTCTGTGCCATTACACAATAGTTGCATACCTGGGGAGCCTTATTGCAATCTAATGGCATCTTTTGCTTTGCCTTATTAAATCGTCTTTATGTCATCAAGCCCAAGTGGGACAAAAATGAGATATTTGGGGCCAGTGCACTAATGGAGTGTTTCACACCCCCCAGACAGCAGCAGAAACCCGAGAAGGCTGAACTCTTTAGAGGTGACACTCCGAACATAAGCAACATGCCACAGTGTGACCTCGCAGCCTCAAAACTAAAATCCTTCTCTGTACTGAGAAACCACCTGCAAAAAGCTTCCCCTCTGACTTCTGTGTGTTTCTGCTTCCTGGTGGCTCGTCGGCCTGCTGAGAGTGTAAACACCACCCCTCGCCTCACCACGCTGCGCTCACTGCCGCGCTGCATACTTTTCTCAAGCCGGGGGAAGCCAGGGCCTCCAAAACTCACTGGTCCCCACGGTCGGCGCTCTGATTGGTCGCCGGCGCTAGGAATTTGGCTCTTTGAGCAGTTTGTTCACCCCCCTTGCCTGAGGGCGCCAGAGCTTAGGGCACAGAGACGAGCACTTTTTCCTCCAGGAGAGAGAAAGCGAGGGAAGGTAAGCGAGAGGAGAGTGTAAGTTAGCGTTCAGTCTTGGCTGCCTTTCCACCCGCAGCCCAGTCTCTTTCTCTCCCTCAGTTATTTGATCTCCTGTTTTTCTGCTTGAAAAGGGGAGGAACTAAAATCTGCTCAAACCGGGTGCGCGGCAGGAGCCTGCGGTAAGCAGGAATATCTGCGGCTCCCTCTGGCCGGCGGGCTGTAGTGGAGTAGGCGAGAGAGAGAGAGAGAATGAGGGAGGGAGGGAGAGAGCCAGAGAAAAGGAAATTTTATGTCATTACAACTTGTTACTCTTGGCTCTCAGAGAGGACGATGAAGACTCCTGTCCTTCTGGGGCAACAGAAAGCCTGAGGTAAGTCCCATCCGCTCCCCCCATCTGACCCTGCTGAGAAAACGGAGAGGGTCACAGCCAACCCCCTCGGCATTTTCTGACAAGAGGAGGTGTGCAAAATCTGCTTCATGTGCCTCACTGATCCTGGGATAGTCACGGACCTAGGCTTGGATCGTGCCATTTCATTATTCAAAACTTTAAGCTAGGTCTGTCATGAGAGTTAGCTATAGTGCGGATAGCATTGCAGTGAGCAGAAGGATAGTCTCAGATTTAACTTTGCCAAGTTTAAACTTGACTTTCTCTCGTACGTTGAGCGGCACAATGAAGTACCTCCAGCGCTTTGAGGAGCATTTCTCCTACAAGGTAGAAGTCAGCATTAATGTTTTGTGTGTTTATTATGCAGTTTGGGGAAACCCGCATTCCTTTCAACTGAAGTAATATAGTGCGACATTTAAGCATTTTAACAGTGAGAAGGTTACTTCTGGCACGTCAGCAGCACTACCCATAAAGCATCAGACTTCTCAGAAATCTGCCCGTACTTTTTCCTCACCAGACTTTGTTTTTTTTTTTTCTTTTAAATCTGCGACTTTTCGTTAAATTCCACTGTGTCTGCCTGGTGCGGGGCGGCCGTTTTTTGGCAGTTCAGGTGCTGTTGTGCGCATGTGGCTGCTTCAGGTTCCAAGGGTATTGTTATGCTATAAATAGTCCCAGGGCAGCGACTGGGGGGAGGAAGCGCCCTTGGAAGCAGATTCCCGGGATGCTGACCATAGCAGGCGATGGGCGCTCGCCAAGGGTCACACATGCACTCCGATTGCTGCAGAGGCCTGATATCGATCTGATATGGATGGAATTACCAGGAGCCTCTGTGCTTGTCCTGCCACATGCCTGTGTCAGGCTGGATTTCCAGGTCCAATCCTGCTTAGCAAGCCTACTAAGCTAACAAGAACAGAGCCAACAAGAACTATCACATGAAGGTTACTCACACACAAATTTTATCTTTGTTCTTGGTGTATGTTTGTGTCATAACTATTATTTGTTATATGGAGTGGGGTGTAGCGCTTACAGTATGTGAAGAATAAGATTCATAAGCCCTTTCATCTGTGCTACACCAATCTTTCAGTGATGCATTGGAGAGACAGGTGGAGGAAGAGATAACATTTGACACTAGAACCTGTTTGTACATGTAAATCATCTTGCAGGTCGATTGCAGGTGGTCGTATGTTGTTGGCCACTGGTATGTTCATTGACTCTTCCTTGTTTTATCCTGTCATGTATCATACTGTAAACTTATGTAAAGTTAATTTGTCTGCAGGGTTTGGACTTTTCTGTTATTGGGTTTAATGTTTTAAAGTGAAGATTCCAACATAATAACATAATAACCCAGCAGTATTTGAAAACAGCGATTTTGAATCTGTAATTAACTCTAGAGATGGAGACTAAAATTGAAACTGCAGTGCTAAAGGCTAACATATATCCTTATATCACAGTCATCGGGTGAGGCAAAGGCTCACATATATCCTTATATCACACTCACCGGGGAGGCGAAGGCTAACATATATTCTTATATCACACTCACTGTGCGAGGCGAAGGCTAACATATATCCTTATATCACAGTCATCGGGTGAGGCAAAGGCTCACATATATCCTTATATCACACTCACCGGGGAGGCGAAGGCTAACATATATTCTTATATCACACTCATTGGGTGAGGCGAAGGCTAACATATATCCTTATATCACACTTACCGGGGAGGCGAAGGCTAACATATATTCTTATATCACACTCACCGGGGAGGCGAAGGCTAACATATATCTTTATATCACACTCACCGGGTGAGGCAAAGGCTAACATATATCCTTATATCACACTCATTGGGTGAGGCGAAGGCTAACATATATTCTTATATCACCCTCACTGTGTGAGGCGAAGGCTAACATATATCCTTACATCAGACTCACTGGGGAGGCAAAGGCTAACATTTATTCTTATATAACACTCACCGGGTGAGGCGAAGGCTAACATATATCCTTATATCACACTCATTGGGTGAGGCGAAGGCTAACATATCCTTATATCACACTCATCGGGTGAGGCAAAGGCTAACATATATTCTTATATCACACTCATCGGGTGAGGCAAAGGCTAACATATATTCTTATATCACACTCACTGGTGAGGCGAAGGCTAACATATATGCTTATATCACACTCACTGGGTGAGGCCGAAGGCTAACATATATCCTTACATCACACTCACTGGCGAGGCGAAGGCTAATATATATTCTTACAGATCACATTCTCCAGGGGAAGCTGAATCTGAACTGCTTTTCATGTTGCATTGCCACTGTTGTACAGTCACCTCAGGCTTGAATAACCTGCTTAGAAATCACCAGCATCCCAACCTCTAAGAAGCTTATTTATCCACAGCAGTGGGCATCTCAGAGGACACAACATGCCAGGATTGATGCTCATGTGGACGAGAACCTGTAGCACCCATGTCATTTATACCATCCACATTTCTGTAGATGATCCCACCATGTGTAATGTGTGTAATGGGCTATATATCACTGTCTTCTTACACTAGGTTTTTTAAGAATCGTGAACTGATGGACTTAAGCAATAGCAGACGTGTGTTTACCTGCCCTCTGTTTTCCGAGCGCTTTCTGGAAAAGTGGAGGTGAAAGTGTTTTGTGGGTGAGGCAATAGCAGTGTCCTGAAGGGTTGCCTGTCCTGATGCATCATGCTGTGAGTGGCTTTTGTTTCGCTGAGTGCGGCTCCCACAGCGCACATGCCGCTAACCTTGCGTTTCGCTGGATTGTTCAGCTGTGCTGAAGCAGGACAACAGGAAGAGGCTCCTTGGGTTTCCTCCCTGACCTGGAAACTACTGCCACAACAATCTGTGACACCATGAGCCATGTTTGAGGAAAACAGTGACCGCATGGTGCTCTGGGTGTACTCAGCAGCTGTGAGAAAATACGGCAACAAAGCATTACTGTAGCTCAGAACCTACGTAGGCCTCCCTCAGTAAAGGGTTAGGCTAGGATATAGAAATACTAAATAGCTAATTATACTAACTAGAATTTGTCATACAGTCCATGCATTATAATGCGGTGTTCAGTATTCTAACAATATGCTTTTCTGGTATTTTGAAATCTTTTAAATTCATACAGCAGGGTGGGGGGTCCCTCAGTTAATGGTGTATAGCAGTTAATGATATCGATCTGATATGGCAGTTAATGGTGTACATAGCGGTGTTGCAGCCTGGTCTTCCTGGACCAGAACTGGGGATCCCTTGTGTATTTTGTGTGGATTTGGTATAAACCAGGCTAAAGAGATGCCATGAGTCTCAGGTGTGGAGGTGCCTGCATATTTTATTAGAATTAATTTGGCGTATAAACTAGCATGCAAAATGCTTATTAGCCCATGTCCCTTTTGGCATTTAAATTGGATTGTAGCACATGGCAGTATGTCTGTGACACTGACATTCATATTCAATGCTGTACTGTTATGATCTCTGCCCCATGATGGATGTGTCAGGCACAGCAGTCACGCTCATGCAATAATTATTTTCTTGTACTCGCTCATCTTTAATAGCAAGGTAGCTAAATTCCAAACAGACCTCTTTTTGACAAAGGTTTTGTTTGATTTTTTGCACAGTTTTGGATGTGCATTACATCAGTTGAGTATAAACCCAAACATAATACTTTTTTGTAACCATGGATTGTAAAAGTACTGTGCAAATGTCTAAAATTATAATTATGTTCAAATGACCTTCGTGTTTGGCTTTGACTATGCCAGCATATTTGTCAATGTACAGTATGTTAGCTAAGCTCTCCTGAAAAGTATTTGCAGTAACCATGCAGTACCCATGTAGTTCTTTATTGAACCATTAGCATACCATGTTTGGCTAATCAATACCTTGTCAAGCTATTTACTTAATTAAGTTAATTAATTAATTGAGCTGGTGGTGAACTTTAATGAGTACGTGTGCCCCTGAGGGGGTCTGGAAACCAAAGCTTGTAATCTTCTAACAATCCAACAAGACATCAGTAACTTTTTGGAGAACAGAAGAAATTCTTGTTACTTGTTATTGTCATACTGTCCAATCACATATATTCTCATGCTAAATTATAGATTGTACACTTCGTACCCAGTTAAATAGTTTAAGACATTTTCCTCTGTTCCCTTAGACTTTTTCACAGTACTGGAGTTGATGGTCATTAACTTAATTATTAGTGAAGTTATTAGACAATTTCCTGCTGTACACTACTGTACATAGCACAGGGAAAGTAAAATAAGCATAAGATTTAATGATTAAAAATGTCTTGCTTAAGTAACTACCATAAACAGATATTAGAAATAAGTGAGCTCTGTGCCCGGAGCATGAGCACAGGGCCTGTGGGGTTTGTGTGCATCGCCTGAGCTGTGCTGAAGCTTGGCATCTGAGCAAATTCCTTGGCTTACCTATGAGAGCAACATAATGTCGAAATCTCTCTGAAGGTCAAGAATAAAACATCTTTCATCACATCACTTTGTGATACGAGGAATTCCCCTTTATGTAATGGAAAGATCGCCCTCCGAGTGCAGACAGGTCTGTTTCCTTTGGAGAATGGCCGGGAGGATGGTTTGTCCATCATAAGCTGGGGTGGAGGATTGAAAAATTGTATGTATATATTGTTTTTTTGCAAAGTCCCACGGGCTCGGGCTTTCCACTGTGATGATGTGATGTAGAATGGGCCAGGTGTGGTGAGTCTCCAGAAAGAGCACGGCATGGGGATGTGGGAGACAAGGCCGGGGCACACAGGGCTCTGGAGCTGATCTACCAGACATCCTGTTTGGGGCAGGCCTGAGCTGCTGGCCTGAGCTGCTGGCTCGCCACCGCTTGCTTTTATGGCCTCCTGCTGCACTAAATATAGGACATTATTAGGTTTACATGCAGACAGCTCAGCTCGGGGAATACCGTCCACCAACAGCCCACGATGTCAAACTTCCCATAGCAGAGTTAGTCACGCTTAGTCACACTAGCAACATAAATTGATAACATAAGCATGTGATCAGTGAATTTTCAGTCTTAGTAGACGTCGAGAGCCTGCTTGTCGCGAGCAACGTCGACACCCAAATCCACAATGTTTTAGCATCTGATGTGAACGGTTCTGGAGTAAATGGATCGGAAAACAAAGAAGTCACTGGCCCAAGTGACATGTGACAGTGACACACTGGGAATTCCCTACAGGGGACAGGAAGCAGCCTAAGCTGGTAACTCCAGCAGGCAGGAATGTAGAGAATTCCTGGGACACGGATGGGAGGTCAGGACTCTGCATACTGTGCTTGGTATTACAATAGCAAATAGGAATTAGTCATGGTTTAAGCACAAGGGGCTGCTGGGAAATGTGTCTGCCTTAGTGTACTTCCTTAAAAATGCCCCCACGCTCGGGCCATTCATTGTGCGTCGGGCCGATACAGCGAGGAGCGCGGAGGAAGCGGCGCCTTTGCTTTGGGTGAGTGCCTGAAAGCTCTGTAAACCACGACCTGTATCATGAGCTTTGTGCACTGAGCCTTACGCGTAATGCTTTGTCCTTCATTCGGTTCTGCGGGAGGGGTTGTTATGTTTGAAATGTTATTTGTTCATTGATTTGCGTAAATTCCTGGGTGGAACCATGCGGCACAGGGAGCCCGGAAGCGGGCGGTGCGTCAGTTGTGACGTTCCCGTTTCAGAGGGAATGCTCCTGGTGAAAGTGGAAAGACAAAAAACTGAAAAGCAAACAAATGTATAAATGCTGTTTCTCCAGGGAAGATGATAAGAGGAAAGCTGCACTTATAAGCACCTTATAGCACAAGCCTTTGGATTCCTGGTAGGGGGCTGCTCTGGCTCTGGACCAGTGTCAAAGCAAAAGCAGAACGCAGTAACTCAAACATAAAGACGGGCTTCATCTCAAACGTAAGAATTTACAGTAAAAAGTAACTAAAAACTTAAGACTGATTAAGGAAATGAGCTTAGCTGCAGCCAGCATTGTTCCAGGAATTACTGTGTTGGATAAAACGATAATAATGTTAAACCTTGGATAGAAACTGCAGATTTTCTGCGTGGGTTGTCATAATCAGCATGCTGACATAGATGGTATCACAGCACGCTTTATTCTGCAGTGTCTGTGCCGAGCCAGATGAGTGACCCATGCAGTGTTTTGGCTGTGCCGGTTTCGTCATCGTTCCTGACATTGTCAGATTTCCCCTCTCATGATGTGGCAGAGGCGGCGTGACGCTAACAGGGCCGCCTGTCTTCCTGAGCATTTCTGTGGGCACTACTGTATATGTCTGTTTTAAATGGAATAGACAAGCATCTTCAAACAACCGTGAAGCGGTTTCCTTAATCAGTGTTTGAATGAAGCAATCGAGTGCAAGTTTGTTTTGAGAGTCTGTATTATAAAGTGTATCTGAGGCTGTTCTCCAAAACGTTAAGTACAGCATTTCAGATCTTCCCCCTTTCATTTTCTGATATTATATGAGCCTGGAATTCAAACTGCTTCATAACTACATCTCATTAATTGTTTCGCACTTGTTTTGCGCAGGTCACGACTGGCATTCTATTCACCCTCAGGCACATCAAAGTCTGAGCCAATTTCCACATGTGTTTTTATGCGGCTGGGTGATGTCAGCCATTAGGGTCTCCCCATTTTATTGTTTCGAGGGTGTTTCCTTTGTCTGTGCTGTGGCCCTTAGATGGGAGATGCCTCAGTGTGTCCCCAGAGCAATGCCTTTTAAAAGTAAAGAATGGATATGACCTCTGACTTTCTCAGGCCATTTTTTATCAGGTGGAGTGCTGAAGCGTCTGATAAATGAGGTGGACCACCGGTGATTTTCACAGGTGGGGGTTGGGGGTCTGTGATAGACAGTAAATATACAGCTTCTCACCTCCTCAACTTGGCTCTCTGTCTTTCTCAAAAAAAAAAAATAAACCCTGTCCCCCTCCCCCTCTTCAGCCCGATCCATTCACCGCGGAGTTGCAGTTACAGTGCGCAGTGCCACACATCTAAAGAAAGTTGTTTTTGCTTCTCCGTGAGACGACCCATTCCTTTAATAATTTAATCACAAGCTTTGAATTGCCCATTTACCAGCAATCCCCCTCGTTTTTTTTTTTTTTCTTTAAATACATGTTGAAGGCCAGGCCATGAAGCTCGGGATCAGATACGCTGACGCTGATTATCGCCGGCCGCAGCGTCCGGGCTTTTAAGATGCAGCGTGCCGCTTTTTTGGGGCCTGGTGAAACTTAAAAGACTGAATGGCGATGAATATGCGGAGAGGCCTCATTTGAATCTAGGCTGAGCGGCGGCCGCTCTTGGAAGTGGCAGGTGCTGTTTGGCGTATTTCGTCTGCTGCACAGTGACGGAGGGATCCCTTTGTGTGACCATTGCATAACGTGTATGAGTGCAGTAGGGGTGAAGCGTGAGGAATGTTGTTGAGGAGCTGGTTTGAGTGAGTTTGCCGTCCTTTATACTTTATAACTCCTGAGGGTTAAGCCATTGTGAGAGATGCTGAGATGTCTCAAGATGTATGAATTCTTGCTTTAATAGGTACCAGAATCGTAATAGGTTTCTTTCAAAGATTCCTTTTACTGTACCAAGCACTGGAAGATGTTTTTTCTCAGTATGTCTTTGGTGACAGTATAACAGATTTGTGTTTTGATATTGAAGTGCATTTTTAACACACAGCTAGAAGCTGAAATCACAGTATTTTGTTCACTTGCCATCTCTGTCTGCCTACTTTTGATGTTATATAAGTCCTAAAATCATCTTTTGTCATACATTAAATATATTTATTAGTTGCATATGTTTGATATGTCACACACAAACATACTGTAGCTAGTGCTGGATGTATGAGAGGATTCTGTCCATGTTACATACAGTAATATATTGTATAGATCTAAATGAAAATTACAGACATGTTTGCAGGTAACAAAAAGACCTTTTCTTTTAATTGTTTGACCTTGTTTCCGCTCTGACATTTCAATTAAGATGTGGCATCTGGTTTCTGCTGTCAACACAAGTTCCGCACTTTCAAATGCATTTCTTCTCTTGTCCTCTCTGAATAAGACATTCATCACCACGGCCGAGCAAAACGCCGTGCTCATCAAATGAGGAGAATCATAAATAAAAGTGCATCCGATAATAAGTCGGCTTAATCAGACGATTGTCGCTTTTATATCCTACAAAATGAGTTCCTTCTTATGGGCAGCTATGATTTTTTTATTCTTTAATGAAAAGGAAAAAACTGAACTGTTTGTCATATCAGTTCTTTGAAATGTTTTGGTTTTTCAGGTTTGAAGAGCTGTTACTCTGTCAGACCTTGCTTAACTGGTGCTGTCACTTGTGAAGCATGTTGTTCTGTAACTGCAGTGCTGTAGAGCTCCTCATCAACATGCTTCTGTCCAAGACAGAGGCAAATAAAACAGAATGTCTCCAGGATACGAGCATTGGAATTTTACTAAGGTTATGACTTTGCAATATATACTGAGCTCTGAATGCAAGGGTGGCAGCTTTCCGAGGTGTACGGTGTCTACATCTCACTTGGGAGCTGCACTGGTGTTTGATCAGAGGTGCAGTTCTTTGACCATTAAATGACTGGCTAACCATAGAAATGTTCAGATGAAGTATTTGTTCTATACTCATGGCTCCAGTGAGAGTGATAAAGAGTCTCAGGATTGGGGGAAGCAGTGTGAGGCCATTGGTACATTTGATACATGGTGCGTTTATGTCCTTTGGAAAGTAGCAATTGTGGACAAAGTGTAACATTCCCTTGTGTGTGTTTCGTCTGCTTGAGCCGGCAAATAAACGGGGATATAAGAATTACCTTGGATACTTGAGTACAAGAAGAAAGGTATATTCTAGGGCTGCCGCGAATAGTTGATGGCGTCGATGACGTTGACACTGAAAATGCGTCTACATCAACATTTTAAATCGACGCATGTTTTTTTTTTTTTTTCTCAAAAAATATTTGAATAAAATTACCTGCCTGATTTTTAAAACGCTTCAGTTCATTACAACAAATGTTATATTACATTATAATAGAGTAGGCAAAAACACCCAAAGTGCTGTCTATTCACGTTTATTAAATTAACATTAGAACGGAGAGATTTTTAATATATTTTATGCTTGTAGCTGCTAAATACACTCATTATTAAAACTACACAGTTGTCTGCCTGCTTCGTTAAAATCTGCATTGAATAAGTGTTTGAGAAAATGTTTGGGCTAAAATATGGGCTTATTCTACGTGGATCGATGGTGCCAGTTTCTTAGTTTGTGCACACTGGACTTCTTGGGGTCAGTGTCGTTATCGTTAACTAAAACTGAAATGAGAATGGAAATAAAAGAAAATAATTTGTGAACTGAAATAAAAATTAAAACCATATTTACAAAAAAGTGTCCGCCACACCACCAACATCTTTTTACTTTGTTTATCCACAGTGTCTCATCTTTTAAAAGATGCTGTGACTGCTGATCTGTCCCATCCTTTATAGTGACTTACTAGAGCGGCATCCTACTAATCTGCTTATCGAATTGTGGACGAAAATAATGTTTGTGTAGAGCCGAAGAACTGGCATATATTATCGAATGCCCTTCAATGGCAAACAGTCAGTTTCAGAATAAGATTATCGTAAATAAAATGGTCAAATTGATCTTCTGAAGGAAAATTATTTGTTTAGATCAACCGGCTAATCGATAAAATAGTTGATAGATTAATCTATAGAAAAATAGTCATTAGTGGTTGCCCGAGAATTTTCCATTGAGTTGTTTTGAGTTCTTTTTCCACTTTGATAAACTCTGGATATGTTTGTTAAATGCATTGTGACAAGCCTCTCCTGAAACCGTCTTATAGAATCCCCCCACACCCACGTGAGGACTTCCATTAAGGGAAACTGTGGAGCAGTATGCTTTCACAATGCGTGGTGGTACGGCCGTCTGTGTTAAGCCGGTGCCTTTCCCTCTCCTGCACTGGCCCAGGCTCCCATCCACAGGAGGTAACATTTCAGTCCCAAAGCAAGTTCTTTTTGTTGCAAAGGTCTGATCCCTTAAGGGCCCTCCCACTCCTGCCACTAGATAGCTCCATGTGGTCAGTCCATCTTGCACAGGTAACCAAGGCAAGGCTGAGTCCCAGGACCTCCTGGTAAGGTACTCTTAGACTTTGTACTTATCAGTACCTTTTTATGGGGGTCATTCTTGGATCGTAGTTTGCGTGACCTCCTTCCTCAGACCTGTTTGCCAAGGGAAGCCCCACCAGGAGCTCAAGTTTCAGATGACATTGCTATGTAGGTCATGAAAACCCAGGAAAACCTCCCCCATTCTAAGGTCAGGGCCCTCAGAGGGGGCACAATAACAAATAAAATACTACTACGTTGTATTATTGTGTCTCTAGATTTAATGACAACCACTGCCATTACATCAAGGATGCGTGTCACTTAATTGTGTTCTTGGGAATGGTTTCCGGGCCTGGATGTGCAGGCCTGTCACAGAGTGCCCCTTAACAAATGCTTTGCCTCTTTCTCATCAAGAACTTTTAATGAATAATTAACACTTGCCGTACCGGCACAGAGCAGTGCTGTGACCTGCTGATTACAGCAAAAGGAGAACAAGGAGTAAATGGGGAGTCACTGCAAACTGGGTCAGCTTTTAGAGAATACCGTGGAATCTTAATTCTCCTTAAACTTGCCTTAGGATCCAAACTTATTTCTCAGTGTAAAGGCTATATTGTTATGGGAACTGTGAAAGCAATATGTTAATTCATACATTTGTTTGTTGCAGGCAGCTTTGTGGGTAGATAGAGATGAAATGCAAAAACAGTGTAGTCGAAAATATGGTGCAAACAGACATGGTTGCATACTGATTGAATGCAAGCTGCTGTGATGTTCAAGTTGATGGCATAATGAAAGGCTATTGTTTCTATCTAATTACTGCTCAGCATGTCATCATTTTTCCTAAGCATGAAAAGATTATGGGTTTCAATGTTCATTATTTCGTATAAAGTATGGTGTCATTTTACAGATGCTTTATGATGTTTCTGATTTGTTAATGGATGCAGGATATTGCTGGATGTGCTGCTTGACCAAAGAGACATTTTCCGAACACCTCTGGAATTCTTACCATGTTCAGTTTGAAATATACAAATATATAATCAAATCCTTTTATTAGTCACATTGAGTTTTAAAATGTACATATATCACATCCTTTGGCGATGTTTACTCGTATCACTGAACATAATAAACTTGACTGGCTAGCATTTAAATTTATCAAAACTTTCAGACTATGCAAACTGACCTGGCCTGATTTACCGGGTTGAGCTAATAGGTCCGTGGTTTTCACAGGAGGCATTCTTCCTCTTGGAGGTCACGTGCCATGGTCAGTTACGGAGATAGGGGGAACTCTTCTGCTTGAATTCCCACCACCCTGCAGGTTGGGTTATTGGGAGTGACTGTCCTGCCCCCAAAGATATGTTTGTAGGCGTGGTCATGTAGGCTGTGTGGTCCGTGTAGAATTGTATACAGTCTTTTTCCGACATTGAGAGCAGAGTACTGGGCTGGGTGGTGCTCCGGCTGTATGTATGCCTTGAGCACTGGGACGGCTATTGCAGAAGGATTCCAGTCCCTTACTGTGGTAAGAGCATCTGAACAGCTCATGTCATCTCTCATTAAATTACCGCATCAATGGTAATTCTGTGTTTAGTTAAAGTATACTTTTTTGATGTGTACATACAGGGGAAGGATTTTTAGATCCTTCAATCCAAAACAATAGATTTTAATTAATTTATTATTATTATTGATGATCCCTTTTTATCTTTTTAATTAGAACACTAAAAATATAAATGTATAATATTGTTGTGATGCTCTGTCTTTGTTCAAAAAATGATAGATGGATGGGCAAATTGATTCACTGTTTTTCAAATCAGCTACTACTTATATATCTCCAGTATTGTGTGTCATAGACTTTTAAAATAAAAGTATTGTTTCAGGCTCTTTGGTATAGTTTTCTACTTGCGGTATTCTGATGCTTAGCTGAATAATAGATATTGATTGTTAAAATAGATAAAAATCCATATGACTCTTTGTCCTGTTGTAGCTTGTATTACAAGGTAAGATTCAGCTGCTGGATTGTACCATGTAGGTAGGTAATGTGGTGCAACGTTATTATAAAATTTTAAAGATTTTTCAAACCAAGTAGTATTGTTTTTTTGTGAGAGTGTGCATCTTGACTGTTTGCATAATGTAGGATAATGTACTTATATTGTCAGCTGCATTCTGAAAACATTTTACACAATGTACATTTTCTACAGACTCATGGTGCTTTCTGAAACCTGTTACACTATAGAGTTAAATGGTTTCAGTATGGAGATCATGAAAAGATTGCATGCTGTTTTTTCATCATTTCCATATGTATACCTTAAATGGAGTTGAAGTGTCTTTGTGGTGTCTCATGCTGCTTTCTGATATCCATTTTTAGAACAGAATGTTCTGTTTTAACACTGTTGTCTATTTCGGTTAACTAACTTGTCATTTCTGTGATATCACTGCAGTCCTCACTTGAAAAAGCAGTCAGAAAATGTGAAAGGTATCTATATATCAGCCTTTAAAATATTAACATTTTTGTTTTTGCGCTAGGCTTTTTGTAATTTGAGTAAAAATTCATTTGAACATCTATCTATCTGCCTTCCAACCACTTAGAGCCTATCACAAGGAACACTAAGCGCATGGCAGGGAACACCCTGGACGGGATGCCAGTCCATCAGAGAGCACACACACTTGCACAGTGTAATTTAGGGGTGCCAGTTCGCCTAAGTGCATGTTTTGGGACTGGGGTGGAATCTGGCATAGCCGGAGGAAGTCTGCGTGACATGGGGGGAGCATTAAGTCTCCACACAGAGTGGGGCCCAAAAACGTCAACATGGAGGTGTGTAGTGGCAGTAGCACCTATACTGTGCCACCGTGCTTCAAATATTATATATTCATTTTGCTGAATTACTGTAAGGTTTTGCTGTCACTCTCTGTTGTAATGGGTGCTGTGAATAGAAAGCCCATGGATACCGCGGTATTTACCGTGTTGCCGTTTAGAGGGGCGAGGCTCCTGTGACGTGCCAGCAAGTCTCATGGATGCTGGTGCCTGACATGGCTGGCAGACACCAAATAATGAAAAGCTTTGGTTCGCTTTACCCAAAATTAAAAGCATTGTTGTTGTCCAGGGACATGGATAGATGTTCGCCAACATGCAGACAGTCGGGGAGACTCTGGGAGAGCATGCATTCGCTGCACAGTAAAGGTACGCCCCCCCTCAGAATACCTCTCACACTTTGGCTTTGCCAAATGCCTTCCAGAGGGCGCTTTCACAGTATGTTAGCAGAGCAGCTCTCCCTGAATTTGTTAAAAAGACATTTTAGTGCCACTAGTAAACAGTGGACAATACATGAATATAACTAGTATAACAATATAGCAAATATATAGAACGTAACTGTTTTGGTTTTTATATTTGTTTTTTTGGGTGATTTGGTTGATCAAGTAAATAAATATTGTTTATGCATTTATGTATAGATTTAAATATGCCTCACTGTCTTCATATAGCTACATTTGTTATACACACAGTCATTTTTTGATGTTTTTTTATGTTGGATTTATGGGTTTATGTTTTATGTCGGATGGATTCAGAAGGTCGCTGGTTTGTATCGTGGGAGAGGCAGAGTAATCATATCACTCTGGACTCTTGATCCAAACCGTGCTAAGAACATGGTTCACCCTGTACTCTGACCCTGAAATGGTGTCAGCCCTCTCTGTGCCTGGGCTTTAGGAAACAAAGTTAAATCAGGTCCGTAATGGAATAAAACACTTATCTTTTTAACAAATGAAGCCTAGTCAGACAAAGTCAGTTATAGATTTACAAATGACTCTATCGTTATTCTGTTATAAGTAGACACCCCTGTCGAGTCAGGTAATAATATCAAAGTCAAACGTTTAAAGCAAACTGAAATACTTTTTAGAATGATAAAACGCAGATCAGTCATGTTTATGGAACCTTTGTTACCAAACCCCTTTAAATATTTACTAAAGGCTGAAACTGTGGCCTGCCACTGTCTTTAAAACCATGGTTAACATGCAGCGAAAACTATGGATACTTTCTGCAAATCCACAGAAACATCTGAACTTGTACAACTAATCTATGTTGACAGTGTTGAAACTGATGACTGGTGGATCATGTTGAATCTTTTGTGATTTGCTGATTAATATCATGTGGTATAAAAATCACTGAACAGCTGTTGTGAAGCTGCCCTCCCCAGAAAGAATAATTCATACTCGTTTTGCCAGTACTCATGCTTTTGCTAGAAATCAGTTACCTACTGGCCTCAGATCAGATAGGCCTCTGTGTCGATGTTCCGCCATATTTCAGAGAACTCCCCCAAATAATGTCAGCTGTACACAGTGTCCTTAACCTCATAACTACCTTTTTCTGTTTCTGCATTCACCCTTTTGGCTGATCAAAGATAGTATGATGACTGGAATGATCCCTTCTGAGACAAAATGCATACCACTAATTGCATACTGCACAGCCATTCTTACCTAAACAACAGCTTATAGTTACTGATCTAACTTCACTACATGCACTTGGTGATGCCTACAGAACTTCTGGCTGCGCACATGAATGAGCAATAAATAATGACGTAATAATGAGGATATATTTCTTTTCTACCCTAATCACTGAATGCGTAAGAGCAATTCTGCAAATACCAGTCCCATAGAAACTGTTGTCCCTCCCACACTGGACGTACGTGATCAGTGGGTTGTTTGAAGGTGGAGGGCGTGGCCGTCAGCAGGCAGCCGCTCTTCATGCTGCTTATCTCCGCCCATCTCTCGCTCAAGAGTAAAGGTGTGACCTAACCTTTTGACCAAACTCATGCTGAGTTTTCTCTCTATTTCTTCTTGCTAGGATTAATCTCTTTTCCTCATATTTCTGTGCTTGTTTTGTGGTGAAACCATCCCTGCCCAGTACCAGTAGCTTCTGAAAAGGGGGAAATAAACGTAAATATAAGAAGTACTTAAAAATAAGCCTGTGTTCGATGTCCCGTTTCTGTGTGGCGAGTTCCGGTTAACTGTGCCGGCCAAAGCCATTCTTACATCTATGTGACCCGTGACTGTATGTGGGAACTGCTGCTGACTCACCCATTACCTGGAAATTCCCTAGATTATCCAAAGGATTTTGACAGCATCAAAACCCACAATGCTAAACTCATATAATTACCACTTGATTTTTCCGTCCTTAATCCATCTTCGACTGGGTTTGTCTGTTTTAACTGTTTTGAGCACAGCGTCTCACTCGTTATCCCTTTGTCTCTGTGACGTGTGCAGCTTTTTCTTCTCTTTTCAGAGTACTGTTTTACAGCTTTAGTTCAGGCAGTGCTGAAAAGTGGTAGCATTTGTAAACTTCATGATATTAATGAGGTGCAAAATACTTTGTTTTCGCACAGCTTGCAGACACTGTGAAAACCATGATGCATCACACTACAAGTTATAGCATAATATAGTCATTTTAAAATGCTGTAGTTTTTTTTTAACCCCAGTTCTGCCAAATTATGTCATATTTTTTCAGCTGTAATAATATAAGCATTAATATTTATGCTACATGACTGAGAAGTTTTACCTTTTTCCCTTAAATATAAATGGTAAGATAATTTAGATTCAGTGGAGGAACTGAATCTAAATTATTTGTGAGGCTAGCTAAAGTACTGTAAAATAATGCTTAGTTAAGCATGAGAGTTTTAAGTTAACATGCCAGCAGCATGAATGGTGGAGTATCCAGCTTGTGACATGTCAAAGACCAAGCTTTCCATGTATGAAGTGTCCATATCTTCTCAAACTGCTTCGTATGGTCTGTCAGTTAGCACATCATTCAGTATCAACAGTGAATAGTTCAGGTCCAGAAAATAAAAATCCAGACCATCGTTTTGTTTCGACCAACCAGTTGAGTACTCTGTGAATGTGACTCTTTATCCTGCAGTGGTTGGTTGAACAAAATGATGGTCTGAATTTTTATTTTCTGTATCTTACCTATCCACCTCTGCTGAGTAAAGTAGCAGGAAGCAACTTGCCCATTTATCAGCTCTTCTGAGGTTTTTGGTCTTGCCTTTTGTTGGCGGATGGTTAATCCAGAACATCCCCCAGCCTTCTTATGACAGGCAGATTCCTATCCCAGAGAGTCAAAACACCCCAAACACTGACACCTGTGATCATGTGGTATTGCATGAACACTTACTTGTTCACTGATAAATGATACTACTGAAATATTTTGATGACTTGAGTGTATTCAAGTTCAAGTTGGACATCTGGTAAAGTCATTTTCTTCAATATCTAGAAAAAAATGATCCCTTTTCACAATGTGATTTATTTAGAATTACTCATAAAATAAAAAAACAGCTTGTATACCTAGCATATACAGTATAAATCTACAGCAATAGACCATTAATAGACCATTGATAATGAAGTCTGCATTTTGTATTGAAAGTGTACATGGTATAACTGATGTCTGTCATTAGACCTATTGACCGTGGCTTTCATGTCCTGAAATTACATTCACGGAGCACAGGGTGTTTTCAGGAAATTTACAAAAATGCAAATGTAAGTCAGCCTGATGTGGTTTCCTCTGTCTTTATCGAATAAGAATAAGAGATTTCTCAGCATAACCAAGTAACCAACCCTTCTTTCTGCACAAGCAAATGTTGTACAACCAGTTGAGATCAGTGCTTTTTTTATTACGATGCGTATTTTTGATAGAATCAATGATAGCAATTTATTTTAATAACAGCGTATTGTGCAAGTGCCTTTGGGTTGGAGAGGTTGGATGCTTTCCATGTATGTTGTTAATAAAAACACAGATGTCGTTATTAACCTGTTAATGTCTTCACAGTTTGGTGTTTTTCAGTTGAGTTGACTTGCTTAGCTGTGTTTGTTGTATTTCTATTATTATTATTATTATTATTATTATTATTATTATTATTATTATTGTGCTGCTGTTACTTAGAAATACATGGTTGTAGAATATTGGAAAGATCTATTGAGGTTGATGTGTTCTCAGGCATTTACATATCCATGTGTTGGCTTTCAGTTTTCCAAATGCTCTCTCACTCTCCAGCAGAGATGAACATGTTTAATTAGCATAACAGAACAGACTTGTTTAGGTAGCACAAGCACCGTCGAAATCTGAATTAAATTACTTGCCAAGGGCCGTGTTTGTATAACGACATTATACACTAATACAGCTTTCTTCACAACAAGTCACTGGCTTTGTTTACAATGTAGCATCCGTGATTAAATGGACAGTGAAACCACTTGCCAACAGGGAGAATTTAAAATGCTTTAAAATTTGGATTTTTTCTTTTAACACCATAAATGTGTAAGGAATAAATAATATTTTCAATGTACCAACATTTGAACAGATTACAGTCAAAAGCTTGGACACACCTACCCATAGAGAAGTTTGTTTGTGGTATTCTCTACATTTTGGAATAATTATTAAGACATAAAAACTGTAAAATAACATATATGGAATTATGTACTGACCAAAGATTTTATCTAATTTGTTGGAGGGAGCAGCTCTGTGGGTTGGGACTGAGAAGGTTGCTGGTTCAGATCCCGTGGTCAGCAGAGTGATCCCACCACTGGGCCCTTGAGCAAGGCCCTGAACCCCAACTGCTCCAGGGACTGGCTGACCCTATGGTCTCCTCTACGCCAGGTTCATGAGGTGGCCTCCTGGGATGCTTATCCATCTGTCCTGAAGGAGGTCCCACATATATGCTGAGCTCTCACTAGCCGCTTTTCCTTCACTCTCTGGTCAGACTCCTCCAAAACCATTTTTACTGGGTTTTGTCAGGTGGCCAGGTCTTGTCAGGCGGCCAGGTCATGTGGTGCTTCACTGTCACTCTCTTTTGTAGGCGGCTTGGTGTGTCCAAACTTTTAAGTGGTACTGTTTCTCTCACCGTGAAAAATTCACCAGTGTGAAATAATGCTATGATCAACGTGTCATTTGTTGACATGAAATAACATCCTTAATGATTAGTTCATTAGTTTAGGTACAAGCTAGAAGGTGACATAATTATAAAGGATTTAAACTGGTAACCCTAAAGATGTAAAGATGGGACTGTTGTAGTGGCATTCAGAGGGATACTTTACTCTGCTGGGTAAAACTCTCTGCTGTGACATTAATATATGTAAAAAATACTGTAAATGATGGTACAGTAGAACAAAGGTATGGGACGACTTAGGTCTCTGTAGAGCAGGATGAAAACTACTGGTGTAAAAAGTAAATGCGTGCCTTTATGAAATGCAAAATGGTAAGCTGTGATGTGTGATGTACATGTGTTGTTATGCATAAATGATCGATGTTCCTCATAGTACCGGGTGCTATCTTCCATCTGATTAATCAGTTGGAACCTGGTGTACTTTTTGATGATGACAGCAAAACCTTGCTATCTATGACATGCAATGAACCACAGAGCCTAAAAATTACGTTTTCTTCTACCATTGTCTCTGGTTAGTCAATTTGTTCATCTTCCCTTCCTTGGGGCAGTTTGGTGTTACAGAAGTTTGTGCAATTGTCAGTCTCTCCCAACAGGTGTTCAGAACTGCAGACATAATTATAGTCATTCTAAATATTAGATTGAGTCATGGCATTTACTGACTTAACTGGAATTTATGACATTCAACCTGCTGAAGTTACTCTGGACCTGTCATTTTTGGGTTGATCCGAAATGCTATGGCGTTGATCTGCATTAATGAATGCTCAACACTGGACCACAGCTAACAGTCAGTGTTTGTCGCTGCTACAGAGAAGCCCAAAAAACACCCTTAGAAAGAGGAAGAAGCCAATTCCAGTGACATCTGCCTTTGATCTAACTAGTCACAGAGGGCCAGTGTGCCGTTCCTCAGTTGTCATGCTGCATTAAACAGGCTAAAGATTGCACTTTAATCTTTGTAAAACTGGTGCCCATTAGATTTTCTCATGATTCTCTCATACTTTCTTTCACAAACACAGAAGCTGAAAGGATCCTGACATCCTGAACAGCAAAGAGAGTCTTCTCTGATAGCTAAATTCCCAGGTACATCAGTCCGCATTTTCCGGCAGGTGGGAGCTGGCTTTTGGACCCTGCTATCTGGAAAAGTTGCCCCTCCCTAGGAGATCCAAGGGAGTATCTGAAGTTACTGAAGCCTGTTAAGCTGTGTAGTATAGCACTGCAATGTAGGCATGAATTAATATAGGCAGGGATGAGATGCAGTTTGTTGGTTTATAAATGAATGGCCAATGTTCAGACATGTTCTGAAAATGGCACACGAGTAAATGAGATTTTAAAGAACTGTCAAATTTAAGTCTGTCTGTCACTGTACCTCAGGTCAGTGAGCATGCACAGTCAAAAGACATGCAGTAAGTTTAACTTGCACCTGAGACATGCCCTGTGATGGGCTGGCTTCAAGTACAGGGTGTCCTGCTACAATTGTTTCTGCATTTACTGTCTGGGACTGTCTTCAGCTACATACCCCCCCATTAGACCCCCATTAGCAATACAGATGGTATTACAGATACTGTGGACAGAGAATACCTTAATAAATAACATGTGCACAGTTATAAGCCTGATTGGAACAAGTGGTTTGAAGATGGGTATATGGATGGATGGGTGTTCATGAAGTGTGTGTGTGTGTAGGTTACGTTTATATTACATTGTGGGGACCAAATGTCCCCCACTATGTGATAAAAGCTGGTTATTTTGACGTTTGATGTTTTTCATGTCACCACAAAGATCTGCGAATGCAATCAAAAAATGCAAAAATGTCAAAAGTCTCGTATTTGGTTTGCTTACTTACGGTTAAGGTTAGGGCTGGATAGGGGTCAAGGTTGTCATATTGGGATTAGTGTTTTCCCCATAGAAACGAATGGAGAGTCCCCACAAAGCTGTATTTGCAAACCTGTGTGTGTGTGTATGTGTGTGTGTGTGTGGCTGCCTGCCTGTATGTGTGTGTTTGTGTGTGTGTGTATGCAGAAGACACAGAGTATGTGCTTGTGTAAAATTTTTGCAAACATCAGCCTGGCTTTTCTCTGTTATCATTAATGAAGGGCTTCTTCCTTGATTTACGGGACTTCAGTCCTACTTCTATAGGAATCTGTTATGAACTGTCCTAGCAGTGCACTTCACACCTGCACTTAATGTTTCCCATTCCTTTTGAAGGTCACTTGATGTCATCTTCTGATTCATAAGAAACTTTGGGATAAGTTACCAGTCATCTCTGGCATTAGAAAGTTGCTTCCGCCCTTTATCTGGCTGGTTTCTGGTCATTCCCAGTGTCTCCTGCTTCTCCTTGTTCCTGCGTGCTGCTGTCTTAGAAACTCTGAGCCTGGAAGAAACCTGCAGCTCAGTGTCATCTTCTGCCAGCAGAACCAAGATTAAACCAGGGTTTAAGAATGCAGATTTTTAAAAAATATCGGTTGGGCTCATTTTTTTTTCCAGAGCTGTACATACACACACAAACACACACACACACACACACACACACATACAGGCAGTCCTCTCGTTAAGAACCTCTCACTTAGGGAGAACTTGTACTTACCATAAAACCTATTATATAAAAATTCAGATTAAATACTGTACAATGATCCATAGTAACAGATGCATGCATTACTTTGTTATGCCTGTGGAAACATTAACCTGCTTAAGCGGTTCATCTGCTCGAAGTTCAGTACATGCTGTACTGTATGTACTTTCTTTTATCATTACTATATTCTTTTTTATTATTATTCATTCATTCATTTTCCAACCCGCTTAATCCTACTGGGTTTTATTAGTATTATTATTATTATTACTATTATTATTAGTAGTATTTATTATTATTATTATTATTGTTGTTGTTGTAGTATTATTTTTTAAGCTTACCTACATATTTGACTTTGGGAATGGATCTCATTCGTAATCTGGGGACTGCCTGTATGCCAAATGCTGCATGGGGAGGCACTGATACCAAGTGGGTGCACAGCAAGTGACACAACTCAGAGACACGTGGAGGTCTGTGCACAGCCTGTCACCTTTGGCTGCAGTGAAATGCAGACTGTCAGCAGGACTCACATGGAGGTCTGTGCACAGCCTGTCACCTTTGGCTGCAGTGAAATGCACACTGTCAGCAGGACTCACGTGGGGGTCTGTGCTAAGGCTGTCACCTTTAGCTGCAGTGAAATGCAGACTAAAGCAGGACACATGTGGAGGTCTGTGCTCAGGCTTTCACCTTTGACTGCAGTGATATGCAGACTGTGAGCAGGACTCACATGGAGGTCTGT
>JAODKF010000126.1:15260212-15273792 GCA_026779585.1 Mormyrus proboscirostris
GTGCTCAGGCTTTCACCTTTGACTGCAGTGATATGCAGACTGTGAGCAGGACTCACATGGAGGTCTGTGCTCAGGCTGTCACCTTTGGCTGCAGTGAAATGCACACTGTCAGCAGGACTCACGGGAGCGTGCTAATCCATCTCTGACTGGACACTGGACATCTTGGCTTTTTCTAGAGGACATGATAAATAAATGTTGTCTGTGCAGTGGGTCCTGTTTGCCAGGCTGCTTTCGTGTCAAAGCCTCAGATGTTTGTTTTAATCAGCAAGGCTTCATTATTGATACCAAGGTGCCCTTTATTGCCATTCCTTCCTTTCTTTCTTATTTATCGAAAATCCTAGCAAAATCCTACAAACCCCCCCATTCTTTACTGCCTAATGAGGTGCCTTTATTCCCAAGCTATAACTCAAAGCACAAAAGAAATTTGCAGCCTGGTTTACAAAGCTTAGCTCCCACACATACGGGAAAGAAAAGTACGAATTCAAGAGCTCTAGAGACACTTTGACTGACTTTGTCTGTAAACTGTCAGATTAACACCAAATTCTGCTGAAGAAATGTTGTACGTGGCTGTGTTGTCTTTTTTGTAGCTTGATGGAACCTCAAGAAACCTACTTCATATATTATTAATCATATATTTATACACTATTGTATAAATACGTATCTTATCAGTGTAATTTTGTTGCATTTCTAGAATAACATCTCCTGGTGCTGATTGTTCCCTATCTGAATGTAAATAACTTCTCTTTTTCCTAACAATTGCTCTGAACTGAGGTAAATCTGAAAAGGACAGTGTGTCTCACTGCTGCTTCAAGCAAAAAGTCCAGCTGCTTGAGGAGACTATGTGTGTGTTGTGCTGTTGCATGTATCCTGACAGACCTGCTAAGCAAGTAAATATGGAATTTTATTGCATGCCATTTTAGTCATAGTGTTTTCATACTTTACACAGCTATATATTTCAGGTTAAATAGACGCCAAGGGAGATTTAGTCTAGCAGAACATTATTATTATTGTGAATTTAGTGGTGTTAAGTCATCGATAAGTCTGGCCCTCTGGTGGTGACACAGAGCAACAACATCTTTTCTTTACAATTTTCATGATGGATGAATGGATTTTTGTTGCATTTTATTCACTTACCTGGTAGCCCTATTTAAAGTCTGTGAAATGTAGTTAATGCTGTGGTATATTTGTGTTTATGGTGAGTGAATTTTCTAATTATTAGGAGGAGCAGTAAATGGAATTTGTGTTTTTCTGGTTTTATCAGAAAATTAGATGCCTGCTTAGATTGGGAAGAACACAGCATGAAGATGTGAGTCTTTGGCTCTGTTCTAAGAACAGTATGAGACAGATAGCAGGTCCCTCTTGAGGTGGCTATTAAGAAAAGTGTTGGCTTATTGGTGCAGTTCCTCAGCAAAACAATCAATCTGTCCAGTATGTGCATCTGCCTGTTAAAATAAGCAGGTTGTATGGTCTTTGTACAAGTGAAAGTTACCAGTTAAAAAAGTTACTTGCTTCCATAATCTGAATGTTGCATCTGTACTCTAATGATGTCAATGAAAAATGCCTGCATGCATGTCTGTCACGCATAGCTTAAAAGCAATTGTTTTCAGTAATGTGAGGTTTTTATTTGCATATTAGCTACATTTCACGTGAATTAAGAGAACAGCTGTTTACCTTTATTTATTATTATAATTATTACACTACTGCTTTGCCTTAGGGGCTCTGCCGACTAGCTGTTTTACCATATAGCAAATCGGTGTGTTTATATCCGAAAGACTAAGAATGAGCAGAAAGTACTGGTACAGCCTGCAGCATAGAGGTACAGGGCTGCAACATTCAGGTACAGGATTGCAACATTCAGGTACAGTATTAAAACATTCAGGTACAGGATTGCAACATTCAGGTGCAGTATTGAAACATTCAGGTACAGGATTGAAACATTCAGGTACAGGACTGCAGCATGGAGGTACAGGACTGTTGATTTTGTTTTCTGCATGCTAACATTTTTCAGATGGATATTTTAGATTCCCTCCTTTCTGGCTGTGTTCTGTGTATGATAGCTGGGTAGCTTTTGCTAATGTCGGTCTATCCAACATCTGTTTGTATTTGGTATTGGATTGTACAAAAACAAAGCTCCATCTTCCTCTGTGAACTTAATGCATGTTTGTCTGTAACCTGGAACGCTTATGTGGTTACACAGACTACCTGGTTATTTTTCATTTTCCCATTTGGTTTTTCTCCAAAAGTCAGCTGTAGTTCTGGACTTTTTATTGCTGTCATCAAAGTAAATGATTTATCTATCTATGCCAATTGTTTCAGGTCTTGTCTCAGATGTGGTTACTGGTGTTTCCTGCTATCAGATACTCAGGTCACTGCTTCTTAGGTATCTGACTGTTATACGTAATTCTTTCTTAGGTGTGTGGTAGCCGTTCTGCCACTTCAGTTTCTCGCCGTTTTTGTGATTTATTGTTTAGGGGGATTCTCTCTATTGTGAATTTGTATTTTTTTCTATATTTATATTTTGCAGTAATAAGTTGGCAAGAGCAACTCCTATTTACATACAGCTGCAACATAATTTGGACGTTTTTTACTCTCTCATTGCTACATGGATTGGTATGTTAAAAAATAAAATAGTTTCTCCTCTAACATGTCAACAATATTTTTCATTCAGTGTTTTCACTTTGATGCTTGCCTGTATTAACTGATTACATCAGACAAGAAAAGGGCCGGTATCTACAGTATATTGCTGTTGCTAAAACAGCTAGAGATCTTACCCCCAGCAGTAAATGCTAACTAGCCCTGAAACACATCTTGAACTAAGGCATGAGGAGGATTTTTGAATTTATCTCTTAGCCTGTGCCTTTCAGATTTTCACAGCCTGTATTAGAGGCTAACTTGTACCCTTAAGAAAGCAGGAATGCTGTGTTAATTGAGGCTTGTAGATAACGTCCAGTAGTTACTGGGTGTTAAAAGTATATAAGTATCTTGAAGGGATTATTAAGTACCTCAGAAGGTGCTGCTTCCAGTTCAGCCTTATAAGCGGTCACTCCCCCACAGCAGGTGGGGCTGACTTTTTATTGCATTCATTCCAACTACATCCACTCTATAATTATGCAAAGCTTCCTGGAATCAGTAGTGACTAGCAAGTAGGAATGCTGCTTTGCTTGGATTCTGCCCTGTGGCAGCCATGACTGTAGGTATGACAGTAGCACAGAATGCTTGCTGTTGCTGACAGCAAGTCGCCTTGTTTCTGAGGTAATAATTCTAATGTCTGGCAACATCTGTGCTTTGAATTGGCTGGACTTCGCTTTTGCGGGGTCAAACGTTTGTTGTTCCAGATGAGAGGAAGTGAACTGCATGTGATTTTTGGAAGGAGCACAAGGTTGGGTTACTCCCTGGGGGGGTTGATCCCTGGAAGATTGCAGTGGGATTTTATACGTTTAACAATATAATTATGAAATATTGGTCTTGCTGAAGCAAGGGTTCAGCCTTGACGGAGGGCCTCAGATGCCGTTTGGTTTTTGGCCTTTGTTAGCATTTCTTCTAAACAACAACAGCCATGCTTTGAAACCAGTCTCTGGTTTCCATGTAGTACCAAAAAGGTTTGCTCCAGCTCACATTTCCTCGTCTGTAGGGCGGCGGTAGGATTTCTTTTTCTTGTCTCTGAGTAGCTGCCAGGCTGCGTTCTCAGAAGAATGTGGAGTCGGGCTGCCTTTCGCTCTGCAGCCCATTTCATGTTTGCGTGGCGCACACCCAGAAGAGAGCCCAATCCTCTCATCAGCTCCCTGACTCAGCTCAGGCTGCTGGGTGACATTTCTGAGGGTCCTCCAGCTTCATGTGAGGATATCTCTGTCCCTTATGCTGCCAAGAGCAGCAGTCGTTCCACTTGGATGCCGGAATGAACTCCTCCCTGAATGTTCCAGCTTTGATGACTGATCATTTTAACACCATATGAAGTTAAAATACATGAAAGACATGCTGTTTATTCCTCAGTGTATTAAGATAGAATGCCTTCTTATTAAGGACCCAGAGCTACACAAGACTGAAGTTGTTTTTCTTTTGCAATACTGGCAGCTATTCTTCATGGATTAAAAATTTCTGAATCAGAACTTAAAGTCAACTGGTTTGCAAGAAGCAGGCAGTATTTTTCTCTTTGCTATAGATGCCAACATCATATTTTATCTGTAGACTGAATGCTGCATTTTGCCTTTCTCAGTTATATAAAGCCACTTAAATTAAGTTGTCCATTAGGCCAACAGCAAACTAGAATTGATTTTTTCCCAACCTGTCTGCGTCCTAGACAGAATAATTGGAATGAATCATTTCTGTTTGGTTGCTTGGAATACCTGTTAGTATTCTACAGTAGCATTCTCTGGACACACAGAGTGCTTATTGTTACTCCATCTGCAGAACAGGTACTTCGCCTTGCCCTGTCTTTGTTTGTTTAAGCTGCCTTGGTGCATAGTCATCCAACCCCAGACAGAAGTTTCATTGAAACCTGCTACTTGCTGCATGGTTGTCATTTGTGTTTTTTTTTTTTTTATTCTTTGGAAATTCTGTACTTCTTGGTTTTGTGCTAGAAATTATGCATTTTGACAACCATAAGGTGTCTCTAAAAGTTCCTCTCTACGCAAAACTAAATTTCTTTGCAGCAACACCACTGATTATTGTTTGGGCTTTTTAAATAGGACTTGCTAAGCTTTTCAGTTGTGACCTTGTGTTTGTTGGTGTGTGTATGTGTGTGTTTGTTTGTTGATTTTTTCGCTGGGTTTTTTCTCAGGCTTTGTAGGAACATCTGTTCCCAGGTAGTCAGGGATCAGCATCTCGTCCCTGCAAAGTGCCTGAGTAGTAATAATTTCTAAAGGTCACTCGGGCTACATTACAGACAGTTGCACTGACCTGCAGAAGACATCAATTCTATTTTTGTTTGTGGTGTGTGTGTGTGTGTATGTGTGTGCATGCGAGTGGGTTTATCTATCCTTATGGGGACATAATGTCCCCATAACGTGATAAATATCCATTTTTTTTCCCTTATGGGGACCAGTTTCCTGGTCCCTATAAGGGAAAACTCTGTTTTATAAAAATCTGTGACTGCTATGAAAAGACTACAAATGCGAAAACTCTTGTATTTTGTTTGGTTACTTATGGTTATGGTTAGGGCAGGGTAGGGGTTAAGATTGTCATAGTTAGCGTTAGCATTTTTCCCATTGAAATGAATGAGCGGTCCCCATAAGGATATGTTTATCCCACATTGTGCGTGCGTGCGTGCGTGCGTGCGTCCGTGTGTGTGTGTGTGTGTATGTGTGTGTGTGTGTGTGTGTGTTGTGCATGTTATGCATGCTGTGATGAACATAAAGACACAATCGTGTTTTTGAGTTGCTGAGAGTGTGCTGCAGGGTGAGAGTGCTGAAGGTGTGCTCCAGGGTGAAACCACTTAGGGTGTGCTTTGGGGTGAGAACTCTGAGCATGTGCTCTTGGTGAGAGTGCTGAGAGTATCCCCTGGGGTGAGAGTGCTGAGAATATTTTCTTTGTGAGAGTGCTGAGAGTATCCTTTGGGGTGAGAGTGCTGAGAGTATTCTCTGGGGTGAGAGTGCTGAGAGTATTCTCTGGGGTGAGAGCTCTGAACATGTGCTCCTTGGTGAGAGTGCTGAGAGTATCCTCCGGGGTGAGAGTGCTGAGAGTATTCTCTGGGGTGAGAGCTCTGAGCATGTGCTCCTTGGTGAGAGTGCTGAGTAAGTTTTTGCACAAATACAGATGCTTGTGGCAGACATTTTTCAGGATGTTTTCTCTTGCCACAGATTTCCTTTATGTTTGTCAATAACTCGAAAATGCATAATGTTGGCAAACAAGCAAACACTTTCGATGTAGAAAGAACAGCTTGATTTAAATAAACAACATTCCGCTCTTCGTTTTGCAAAAGGTGATATTTTGGTATTTTCCTTTGGTATTTGATTTTACTGTGTAAATAAAAGTTATAATGTTATTACAAACCTTAATTTCTTTTTTTATGTAACAGTACTTTTAACTGTGAATGATATTAAAATGTTACATGTTTTTCATTTATAACTGGCGAAGTTCAGAGTGTTTGGGGTAGTGTTTTAGTCATTTCTATTGTAATAAGAAAGAATTCTCAGCGAATACAGTCATGAACCATACATGCACTGCTTGCAAGGTACCTCTCTGATTGCGGTTATGGCTGCTGACAGAGATCTTGACGTGGAGAAGCCGTTGCTGTGGCTACAAAGACTCAGCATTCTGAAGACCCCGGAGTTCATTTAGCAGTTTAATGTCTGTTGCCATTGTGTTTTCAGGCATAAATAAACCGGGATTCCCGGAAAGACGACGGGTTTGTCACTGACTGTACCCTAAACTTATAATAACCTTATTTTCTAAAAATTCTTTTTATATTTAGCATAGTTATTATGTCAGTGAAACGGCCAGAGTTATGACCTCATCTTAACTCCTGTAATTCGCCTGTGAAATTATAGCAGGAGCAAAGCAAGCTGCAGGTCTCCTTCCAACTCTCCTCTTCTGCTGGAAAGTCAAACCTTTTGTAATGCAAGCCAAGGCAAAGGAAACAAACGCTGCAGCAAAAGCAGTGTCTCTTTTTGGAACATCTTTGTGATTTTGTTTTCTGTAGCCCTTGTGATGGGCTGGCATTCCATGCAGGATCTTCCCCTGCCTTGTGTCCAGTACTGCTTGGCTCAGCAGAACTGGGTGACGCCATACTGAATAACCACTAATTTATGTCTATATCCAAATAATTTGAACCCATAGTATTCTTGTCTGCAACAGTATCAATTTTATCGATAGCAAGATACATTTATATAATTTACATTTTTTTAAGGGTCCTTGAACGTACTACTTCCCCCTCCTAACCCCCCACACCCTTGGCACCCTTGTGTAGATGCACGGCAGATAGAGATCAAACTTTAAAGAGAAATAGCATAATACGTATTGCAGCAATATTTTGTCCAAATATGGACAGCATGCATAGTCATAGATATTATTACAGCATGATTTTTTTGTAGACATAATTCCAGTGATCATGGCCAACTTGGTATTCTATTGATGCCACATCAACCAGGAGTCTAATCATTGCGCTGGCTATGTGACTTCTATGTGTTCCTTTAACGTGATACTTGTAAGACAAGTAGCATCGCTGTTTTGTGTAGATGGAGAATTTTTCAGGAAGTCACTGGCATGTTCTTGAATCTTTATTGGTCATTCTTCTGCAGTGCCTCAGTTGTCCAGATGAGGGCAGTGCAAACACACTTTTAGTGAAGCTGTGCAATGTCGGTTAATAGCCCAACATCTATCTATGTTTTATAGTTAGGTTTCCTACAAATCTTTCATGAGTATAAAAGTTTAATCCATGATTAAGGAATTCATTTGGCCATAATAAATGTCACCCCAAACTCCTACGTCCAAAGCTAATATTTATGATAATCTTCAGCAACAGGCTTAGACACAGATAAATATCATGGAAAACTGCTTTTCATTCTATGTTCAGACTCATTTCATTAAATTAGTAGCATGCAGAAGAAGTAAAAGCAAGAATATTCTAGAAAGATCTGTAACTTCTACCACACAAATAAAAATGGTGGCTGATGAGGCCCAAGCCAAGAGGCGAGATAGAATCTCGCAGCCGGCAGCATTTTGGGCCAAAACCTGGCAGACTCTATAGTAAAAGGTCTCCTGTGAAGAGCAGGAGGCTGCTGCACATTTGTAGCCTAAAAGTAAAAACCTCAAGGTGCTCGACAAAGTAGACGATGTGGAAAAAAAGTGAACATCTCAGCTCAGAATGTGAGCCGGAAGAGTGCAAAACCAAAACTGGTGAGCGGGAACAGCATCATTCTTTGAAATGCATTTTTGTCCCTCGTTGTATTAATTGGACACATTACTGCGACTTCCTTCCTTTAGGTTGTGTGCAGGCATGTTAACCATGTACATGTGGGTCTGTCCCGCCCCTCTGTCGCCTTACATACAAGGTTGTTCTCTTGTGTACTTGAACCCTGGACTGGCTTCTGTGAGTGTGGCTGCTGCCTGCTTTTCATTCTGATGGTTGTGTGCTTGGTAAGAAATAGACCCATTATCCAGAATAATGGGGGTTGACCTTGCTGGTTCTCTTGCCCATTTAAGACTGATTACATAGCTTAGTGTCCACAAAGCTTGAATTTTTCTTCATGCCATGTGTTTGCTCCCTGTTGTCACGTCCTTGCTATTCCACCAGCTTCTATTTTGTGTTAAAACTTGAGAAGTCCAGACCTGATATTATTTTTCAAAATGCACAGCAGATAACATCCATTTAACATTTCATGTGTTTTTGCAAGCCAAATTTGAATGACAGTTTTGCGCTCAAACATCTCCATGTCATTATTCAGAGACGCTAATTAAAATGAATGGTCAGGGCGTATTTCAGTTAGCCCAGCATCATACCTGAAAGTCACATTGCTGAAGGGAAGAGTTGCGAAGGGACCAATAAACTGTAGCCGTTTGTGTTGAGAAGAGTGCGACTTCACCATTAATTCAATCTGAACAGTGGCCTCCAAATATAGCTGGCAGAGCTGACGGGGTGGGGAGACAGGAGACCTTGTTAGCAGCCTTGGATGCCAGCTTCATCACAAAAATACCTTAAAACAAACAAAAACAACTGCAGCCTACCTACCTCCCTGCTACAGAGGGTTCACTCAGGGGTCGGGGCTCTTTGGTGTCTCTCATGTGAGTTGCACCTCCATGGCCTTCTTATTGGCCGGTGGGCCTTGCGGAACCTTCTATGCCGCCACCTTATCCCAGGTTCTTTGGACGTTGTAGATGCGTGGAATGAAAATGGATTTGCCCAAATCGAATCCTAACTTCCATCAAATCATATGCTTTATCGCTTGGAGCCCCTGCCTCCATTTCTAATCTCCTTTCCATTTGTGATTTTCCACACGAAAGGTTCATAAGTGAATTTTGAAATTGTCATACAAACTAATTGGCTTCCTTTCTGTGAGCCTGTTGTGACACTGAAAGCAGGGCTTTTGAGTGCAGCCCGAATCAGGCGGCCACATCGGGTGAAACCTCATCCAGGGTATCAGCAGTCTGTATCCCAAACACAGTACTGAGTCTCTGCAGTTTGGGCTAAATAGTTTTTCTTTTAAATTGTTGAAAAAAGTCATACTTATTTGACATCTGTCCTGTTATTTTCCCTGTTTTGTGTTTTGAATTATAAGCACAATAGATTGCAGATCATCTAATATGAGTAGACATGTAAGGTTCCCACAGCCCTGAGCAGGCTAAGCTCTTACAAGATGGATGGATGGATGAATGAATGGATGGATGGATGGATGGATGGATGGATGAAAAAATAAGATCATGTTGCATACATAAGCTTGGGACATTTGGACATAACGAAGCCAACTGAGAAATATATGACATTTTACTACGGATTCTACTGCGGTAACTGTCTTGTTTGAACTTGATTCCCAATTTGGACACAAAATGACGAGGATTCCAACCACCTAGTGTGAGCAGATGAAAGCTTTCTGGGCAGAACTAGGATATTATGTAAGATCCATGCAAATATAAATAATTACACCACAAAGTATGTATATCTCTTTTGCTCTATAACTTGTTTACTTTGACACAAATGGAAACATGAGAGTTACGTATTTTAGGGCTGTACGGCTTTGTGGGAAATTAAGTCATTAGGAAGGAAAAACACAGCAGATAAATTTATTGACAATGTGTTGAATGCATTTTATGGAATCACTGTCTTTTCCCGTATCATTTTACACTGTTTTTTGAATGACCTTTTTCATCTCATATTTCTTTGCATGAGCCCAATAGAGGTTATTTTATTTGAGCTTTTTTAATGTTACCTTTATTTGATTTTCTGTTATTTGAAAATCAGTCACTGTTGAAAGATTAAGGTGCATAAACTTATGGCATGATTATAAAAAGTGTTGCAGTCATTGCCACGCTTGTATCTGGATGCCTTGAGATACCAGGAGCATTCAGAAACTTGTCCTTTCTGCCAAAGTGAGCCTTGTTCTTGAGCCCCAGTTTAACTATACAAAATCTCGAGAGCCTTTCAGACCAGTGTTAATTATGTGACGATTCACTGGCAACATAAAAATGTTTTGATCCTCACAAGGATTCGTATTGTTCAGTGCTATTGCAGGAGATACTGAACGCGGCCTCTTAGTCTGCTTCAATGTCAAGGAAGAAAAAACAAGAACGAGCTATAACTAAAGATGGAGATGCACATGTTAATTTGGTGCATATCTTTTTTTTGGGAACCTCTCAGTAACACCTTGTGCTTTTTACTGTAAATGACATTTCTTGCGTTTTGAGCCATTTAGCCATGTATGTCAGTGTGCGTACTAGCTACGTCTACGTGAGTCATATTTAATGTTAAATGCAGTGTCTCTTGTTATTCCGCACCCTCCCCATTTCCTCAGTGCCCTCCTTATTCGGCATCCAGCAAACAGCCCAACAGACACGAGGGTCGCCATTTTAAGCCCATTTGCTCATTGTTTTACACAAAGCATCGTGTGAATACTTAGTTTTTACTCTTTATCGCTTTATACAGCTGGATGTGAATTGAAGAGATACACGTTAAGTAGCTTTACTCTCAGGTAAAACAGCTTGTCACTTCTTGTACTAAATTGGGTGCAGTTCTTAGTTGAAATCTACAGTAACCAGTTATTTTCTGACTGAACATTGGCCTTCTATGAGAATTGCTTTCCAAGCGATATATTCTTCTGTGAGATCCTTTCACAACGCAAATAAAAATAGTGGCTGATGAGGCCCAAGCCAAGAGGCGAGATTGAATCTGCTTCTGCCAATGAACATGGTTGAGGTGTCTTATGGTAGTTAAAGGGACATTTCAGCAGCCTAAGTGGCTATACAGAGGTTATCGCCGGATCTCTGCTCCTGACAGACATTTCGGATGAGTGTCCTTTGCAATACAGCTTGACAGAGTTTTTGAAGCTGAGTGGGTAACATGCAGTGAGCTTCAGAAATGCAACCTTCTGCTTTAATGGGCTCCCAGCTGAGACACTCTGAATGATGAACAGCTAATGCATTAGTGGCCTGGAGAGTGTAGAGAAGGACAAAGGGCTGTCTTGTAATGTACATTTATGTGACGCAGGTGTCACAGTGTCAGCCATGATGGAATTTACATGACAAACATCTAGTAGCAATTTAAAAATGTGACATTGACTGACAGTGATGTCCACTAACAGCTAAATGGTTCTGTGTCACAATCATGCATAATCAAGTTTCCATTTCCATCTGACATTGCTTTGATGCAATTACTGAGAGAGTGCAAAGCAATATGGACAGGAAAATCTCAGATAAAGAATGTTTGTGTAAGAGGGTTTTCTGGGAGATCATAGTTTTGGTGAAATTTAAACCTTGGCCAAACTTATGATTATGTATTGCTCAAAGTCGATGATTCTCTTATACTCCTTAGTGATTATTTTATACTCCTCAGTGATTATCTTATACTCCTCAATATTTCTCTTATGCTCCCCAGTGATTCTCTTACTGTATACTCCTCAATGATTCTCTTATCCTCCCCAGTAATTCTCCTATACTCCCCAGTGATTCTCTTATCCTCCCCAGTGATTCTCTTATTCTCCCCAGTGATTCTCTTATACTCCCCAGTGATTCTCTTATACTCCTCAATGATTCTCTTATACTCCCCAGTGATTCCCTTATACTCTTAAGTGAGTCTCTTATACTCCTCAATGATTCTCTTATACTCCTCAATGATTCTCTTAAACTCCTCAATGATTCTTTTATATTTCTCCTCAAGAGTGTTTTGCCACCCACTTCATAAATCTCAGCATAATCTTCAACACTTTAAAGTTTCCTTTAAAAAAAAAAAAAGCACACTCAGAATAGGAATTCTCCCACAATCCACTGGGATAAAGACCCTCTGTCATGCTGTACGCAAACACAGAAACACTGCCTAGGGAGAAACATTCGCCCCCATGGAATGTAGGTCTTCACTTTGTGATGTTTCTGTCCTCGGGAGGCATGAGAACAGGAAGTAGCCCCCAGTCTCACAGATTGACCTGTTTTTCTCACTGTGTTTATAGCAGCACGCCAGTATTATTTCTTCTGCTTCCATTATAATTATTTTATTAATAGAAATCTTGGTGCAATTCACTATGTAGGACCATCTAATATAATATTAGATTATATTATTATACACAAAACACTATTATACACTAATTTTCACATAATTCTCCGATAATAGCTAACTGTATAATTTATTATTATATTATGGTTACTCTTTTGTCTTACATCTAACATCTACTTAAATTAATTTATCACCTAGAAATGTAAATGTAACTGAATGATGGAAAAAGATCATTGGAAGGAGACAGAAATAGTGGTGTCTGCTTTTTGGAAAGATGTCCTATGTTGTTTGTTCATGTTCATTTCCTGTACATAAAATGTACCTATCATTTCATCTGTTATTCATTCTGGCAGGATACTAATATTCATGAAATTGCTGGTTACTTTTTTCTGTGAAATACTATATAAATTATGGCTGTAAGTGTTGTTTTAACTTACCTCTGCCTGTGATAATTGTGTCATCAAGCTAAGACTTTTTGTCACTTTAGATGTTTAAGTCATTGGGATTCATGAAGTGCTTCTCTTTGAGGACATAACTTTACAGGGAAGATCTCAGCTGTGATCAAAAATCACATCTCCTCCACTGTGGCTTGTTTTCTGCTTAGCTCTCTAAGGCCTTTGTCTAAAACAACAGGCTAGCTGTGCTAATAGCATGTTAAAACAGTAGTTTACTTAAGAAGTATTTATCTTGCCCAGATGCCTTCTGAAAAAAAATGTGTAGGATCTCCCAGGGGTGACATTTCCAGTGTTTACCCCACAGCAGATTTCTCGGGGTGTGAATTCCTAGCGCTCCATGTTTTGCCTGTATGCGCTGCTGCTGCCCTTTCTGCAGAGCCTGTCTGTTTACGGAAAGCAGTCCCAATAAGCCTCCAGGGAAGAGTCCCTAAACACGCAAGCCGTGCATCCAGCTGTGCTCTGAAATTCTTTGATAAATCAGACCTGTTTTTCTTGTTGGAGCCAGTCAATTAACATAATAAATGTCATCTGTTTCTTTTTTTCTCTCAGTGTGTAATAAGTAGCAATAAATAACCACTTTATTGTAAGACGTTAAAAATTCCCACAAGGATTTTCCCTTCCCTCATTGGCCAAATCATCCTGAGAACTTATAGAAAACTATTCCACATTTTTTTCTCCTGAACTTTTTTTCTTCCAGCTTATATCCTAACAAGTAAACTGCACCACAAAAATGGCAATTCGTGTCATGCCAGCACACTTCTGTGTCACTCAGATGCTGCGTACTTCAAAACGGGCTCATGCTAGGGGACGCTGGTGAAATCGAGCAGCAGCACTCCCCTGGAACGCTTCTCGGGGGGGCAGAAGAGGCACTTTTTGGGGGGGGGGCGGGAGTTAGCCTGTCAGGATGGCACTCCGCCTGCTCAATCTGAGGGCCGCCCCCCTCTTTGTCCCTGCCTGGCTGCGAACGGCCCCGTCTGCCCCCCAGCTGCCGG
>JAODKF010000126.1:15280169-15299677 GCA_026779585.1 Mormyrus proboscirostris
CTTAGATGGTATAGCCTACTACATCCTCCGGCTACAGTAAACCACAAATGTGTGTGTGTGTGTGTGTGTGTGTGTGTATATATTTGTATATATATCTATGTGTGTGTGTGTATATGTATATGTTAGAAAGAGTACATTTCAAAATAACAATAAAAGTACAGTATACTAAATACATAAACCATAACATAGCTGTTTATTGTCATTACCAAGTAATATGCACTGTCCATAATTGTAGGTGCTACACTTTTATACAACTGGCACTACAATTGGTTTGTTTACCCCAGCATCAGCACAAACATGTGCCTCACATTACAATGTTACCATGGCTACAATGTCACAAGGCAATATTTATTTTTCAGCTCCATTATAGTATGTGGCTCATGTCTGTAGATAATCGGCATGTAGCTGATAGTTAAGTAAACTGGCCCAAAAAATATCTGTAATGGAATTTCAGCTTGGAGCAGGAAGGACAGTGGTTGGAAATTAAATAAAAAATGAAACAGAAGAATTTTAAAACCAGAATTTTTTTGGTGTGTGAATTCTCTTTGGATGGCGTGATTTTTAAGCTTGGGGCTTCCAGGACCTGGGTTGGAGTCTCCACCATGGCTGTGTGTGAAACACCATGGCTCTTCACGTGTTGTCGTTTCCCCCTGGTGCTCTGCTTTCCTCCTCACAGTTCACAAACATGCTGAGGTTAATTGGTGTTACCAAATTGCCTGTAGGAGTGCCTGTGTCAGGGGGTTGGTGCCCCCAGAACCCTGCATAGGATAAACAGAAACTGGATGAATTTTAAGCTCAGTTTTAAGTAGCATTTGGCATTTTTCTGTCTTGTTTGAAAAGGTATGTTTTTATCCTTGAAGTTGTCCAATTTGGTGGATCAATATCAATGACACTAGCTTGTGCCTAGTGGTTTTTAAAAAATATTTTGCTTCTTTAAGACTTGCTTGTTTGATTGCGAAGACGTGTTAATAGAGGAGGCTAAGGTTGTTACACACTACAGCAGATGTACTCTTCTGCATGCAGAAACTAGTTTGTTCAGAATGTGACAGAGTACTGTTAAAGTTCAAATGGATTTTGGATAGATGACAGTTGGACGTTACGTTTGTAAAGCCTCTGTGATCAGTAACTCTTTCACTGCCTTTGTTCCTTGTTGGAATAAAGAAGTAATGTTGACCTATTCAGTGACAAAGTCAGGTGTAATGTCAGGAGCTTTAAGGAAATCATTGGAACTTAAATGTAAATTATTCAAAAGATATTTCCATCCCCATGACGACTGTTTGCCCTGATTATAGAGCATGACCTAGTTTTATCTCTTACTTTTTGTAACATATCTTCCATTGATGTTTTGAAAAGGAGCCCCGTTGATATGTGACATATTGTCTATATTTGTTCTGTTATCACATAGATGGTCTTGTTACTTATCTTTCGTACTGCTGGACTCCCCAGTGGAGAACGAGATATACCAATGGTGGAAATTTTATCCACATTTCTCTAATTATTGATTATGTACAGTGAGCAATGTGGAGGATGGATTTCAGTAATGGGCGCTGCTCATCCGTCACATGCCAATTGTCTAACATGACTTTTCTCCTGACTGTGGCTATTTGGGATGAGGTATTGAGCAAGAGGATATTGAAAAGGGTGTTTCACACAGGGAACAGTGTGAAATAACACATAGCAGAGGAAGAACTTCAAAAGAAGAAATATGAAGGCTGTCTTTCCACATGCTACTTGGCATTTGTTCAGCATGAGGATTGTTGTTCAGGATCGGTCACAAACTCACGGTGTCACCTGCAGGAGATAAAGACAGCGGACAAATTACCCTGTTAGCTGCAAAGTAATTACACAGTCAGTGTCCTTTGCAGCTTAAAATCCTTAAGGCTTTTTTTATAAATGTGTTTCAGATCATCATAATTTGTATGTGTCAGGCGTTTAGAATGATTGCAAGCTTTATAGAGAATAATAGCCCCTGCTATCAAGAATTCTTGTTGAAGTCCCATTCACTTTCTTTCTGCTGCATGTCTCCCACACTTTAGGGAGCGTGGGTAAACCAGATCACCGTGCTCTTTCCGTCAAGGTGCTCTGCTGTGGGACCTTTCAGGCTGATGGGTAAATTATAATCAGTCATTGGCATGTGTGTTTATTACAAGGAAGAAATAATAGAGACCTAAGGAAGGAGTATTATCAAGTATTTGCCACTTTATTCTGCTGCTTGACAAATCTTAAAGATTCTAAATTAACATCTTTATAAAATTGGTATTTATATAACAAATAAAAGGCATTGACGTTACTCGTCTTACTCAATTGTTGCCATCATATCATTTTCTCAGGTAATAACTGTCAGAATATAAACATCCACAAGTGTTAAAATCAAGCTAAAAATTAAACAGTGTTATATTGTATCATTCTAAGAATGTGTCCTCATGGCAAATTAAATTTAAATAGAAACAGTTACCTACAGTATATGGTATCCATGCCTGTGTTTTGTTGAAATAGCCAATAACTTCGAGCTGTTGTTAGAACATGTGACACAATACTCAATTGAATGAATATGTAATTGAGCATACTCAATGGTGGTAACATGTTATTAATACTAAGGAATATCTAAAATGGCGAACAGAGAGAAGTTACTATGTTTTTAAGTGCATTAAAATATATTTCAGTTTTTTTTCCCACTACAAATAACCGATAAAATTCAATGATAATTTATTCTAATTTAGATTTTACAAAGTATTATACAGAGACATAACATTATTTTAAAACAGTAACATTGTAACGTGTTTTCTGATGATAATAATTAAATTTGCAATTAATAGTCATCTAAAAATAAAAGTTAGTCTGAGCTTTATGGCACACTAAGGTGCTTGGTTAATCTGATCTTGGGTGTGCACTGCATTCAGTCAACAACTCAGTCACATGCAGTTATTTAATAAAGGGCTCAGCAGTGATATCACCATAGCTTGTGGCCTGTGAGCACTGGAGATGGGCTTGAGTGTCTATGCACCCTGTTCCTCTCAATTGATTATCACCAGTATCTTTGAAATTACAGACACATTTTTTTGAACAATTGCATCCCCATCACAGGAGAAGTAATCAAGTGAGACGTCAGTTTGTTTTTACTTTTGAATGAGAAGCTAGAAATTAGGAGAATGCCACGTCCCAGTCCTGTATCAAATCTGAGCTGATTGCTAATCAAAGAGCGAAGTGGGTGGATCGCGACTTAGAAAGTTCTCCTCTTTCAGACTGCTTGCTGGTCATTTGTTTTCGATGAGCTCCCCCCCCCCCCGCCCCCCTTTTCCTGAGACAGAGCAGCCCTGGAATCTGAAACAGAAAAATGGCCTCCTTGCATTATCTGATTTGACAGGCGTTTGAAGTGGACACATCGTGTTTATTACACATTCTTTCAGGTCTTCATTCTTTCGGATCTTTCACGGTTTGAATGTAGGAGTGAAGGCTAATGTTGTCTGATTATGTGAAAAAGAATACAAAGGAGTATTTTTCCAAGTGGCGTTTGAAAGAAAGGGGCCCCTTTGCTTAAAACTCACGTTCCCAGCTATGCAAAGATAAAGTAGACATAGGTTCTAAGCAACTCTTTGGACACCTGACACCTCTTTTAAGACTTCATCTCTATTTTCAGGCATCAGGAATCATCCTGGCCCAAAAACACCCCCCCAAATAACTACACGGACATTTCACAAATCAAGAGGAAGAGATCTTCATGAGTATCTTATTATCCTTGCTTACTCCCTGAAACACTGAGATGTATCACATGAAATCCGTACTATTTGTTTGATCAGCCGCTATTTACCTTACAGCTCTGTTCACCGTGCTCCTGCAAGGGTTAAATTCACACTGGGGGCCCCACCTATGTGGCGAAGGTTTGTGGAATTTGCTAAAATGGAAATGGGAGCCTTCCTGAATGAAGAAGGTTCCGGATGAGTGTAGGAAGTGTGCTACCTGACCCTGTATTAATGAAGGTTAATTTGCCGTTATGGTGGGCAGTACGGGGTAGCAAAGGAAACTGATGGATGTTCACATTGTGACAGATGCTGTAAGTTCGATATGAATGATACTTTAGTGACAACGTCTTTCACTAACATTAGCTAATTGTTGTTTCAGGAACCTGTTTTTTCCTCAGAGCAACTAATACAATATTTGTGTTCCCATAAATGGCACAATGTAAAAAAAAATACTTTAGTCACAAATATTAAGGCTGACAGTGGAACTTCTTGCTTCAGAAAAGTTCCAGATAATCAGTCCATCGGTGGAAGGACATTTCTACTGTTTCAGACTTCTGCCTTTATGATTGACCTTACTGATCGTATAGTTAGTGAAAATGTATTCATTCTGTTTAAGAAATACATACTGCTTCCGAGTTTTGCTTATGATGATTTAGCTGTGTCAAATTACCATTATGCCTCATAATACAATACAAGAAACACTGTAACAGGTAAAAAGCAGAACAATCAATGAGTAGTTTCTCCTTTTCAGCTATAATTTTACTGAAACTTCCTCAAAAGCAATAGTAGTTATTAGTTTCCTCCCACAAACAAGTTACATGCTTTTTGTTCAGTTTGGTGATTCACCTGCCCTGGTTTCAGATAACATGTTAAGTTAGATTATGGGAAATTTCATCCATACATACTCCTAGTTCTTATATACCCACTTCTTTCATTATATATTAAAAGCATATTTTTCCCTTTTGGGGTGGTGTGGTGGCACATTGCTGAGGAATTGTGTATCTGTAGATGGTTGTGGAGAGGTAGCTCAAACAGGTCTGGAAATAATCTGATCAGTCACATTTTATTACTCCATTGCCTGAAATTTGAACAGGAAGAGAAGAAAGGACTTGTGCAAATATTTTTATTTTCCAAAAATGACTTGACTTGTGACCTAGTCAAGGATAAATGTTTGGAAGATGGATGGATGGATTATTTAGAGGAATGATATTTAGAATGGACTAAACTAAAAAGAATATATTTTCTCAGATTCTGTATGTTTACAATGAAAATTGTGAAATAATATCCATTTTTAACGTGGGTGTCAGGTTGCTCATTGGGTAGTACCATAGTGTCCTTTTTACCATGCCAGCTTAGTCGTGACCCTGTATTAAGTATAGGTCTAAATTAACACTTTGATCAAGCACACAGTGCACTCTGCAGTTTACGTAATTCAATGCCTATTGCACAAATCTGATTGAATGTGCCAGTGAGTTTTAAATTAAGCACCTGTGGTTTGGTTTCTTGGATTGGTTAAATGTTAACTAGTTTTGCGCTAAGCGGTTGCTGGATTGGGGCTGGGAAATCTGATCATGGATCAGCATAGGAACTCGCTGGTTTTAAAATGCTGACATTTCCATCTCTGTCTCACGACCCTTTCAGAACTTGTCCACAAGTTGAGAATCGTTGATATAGAAGACAACATTGCATCATTGCATCATCAGATTGAGAATATATATTCTGTGTTACACTTCCCAGGCTATGCTTATTGGTAATGATGTTCATTGGATTTGTAATTTACATAAATTAGAAAATTTACTTAGAAGAAGCCAGGTAAAGAAGTAGTCTGTTTTACAGCAGTCAATGATTTTAGACATTTTGATTACATGAAGAAGTATCAGAGATGGAGACATGCATCTAATCCACTTAACTGCCTTCAAGTCTTCAGAATAACTGGCTGGTTGCCATGGCAACCTATCATTGAAAATTGGCAAATGTGAGAATGGACAGAAAGTATGTTGTGTAGCGGCCTGACGAGCACAGATGAGAGAAAGGGGATATTTACACTGAATGAAATCAACAGGTGATTGACCTAAAGGAGTATGTTTTTGTTAAATGTAGTGTAGGTATAGGAGATAATTTAAATGTTTCTAAATAAATAGGTCAGCTAAATGCGATGGGAACCAACATGACTGAATAAATGTGTGTTAATATAGATTTTGTAAGTAAAACTGTAACTAAGGTTAGAGGTTGAAGTCCACAGGTTTGATTTTTTTTGTAGAGGTGCATTGTCTTTTAATGAGTAAGCTCAATAAAGGCATTTACATTCTATCCATCCATCCATCTGTTTTCCATACCATTTATCCAGTGTTTGCTTGTGGCTGTCACTTTCTTCCTACCGTGTCCATCTGACCTTCCTCTCGCCTCCCTAGCGAGACCCTAACAAGTCACATGCGTTACTCATTTGTCTTTCCTCTAGTATCTGCTCTTGTATTACTCACTCCATTCGCGTCTCGTTTGCTTCCTCATCAGTCATGTAGAAAAGTTCTTCCGAGTGTTGTGTTTTCCAGTCCCGTCATTAACATCAAACCTGCGTGTTGCCAGTGCCTTCCCTTGTTCCGATCCTCATGTTTTATTTCCCATATTTGTTCTTTAAGTTAAAAAACCCTTTCCATTTCATTACCACGCCAGTTCCCGAGACCTTTGTCCCTCACCTTGTCACAGTAGCATTCATTACGACAAGCTTCCAGGTAATAAATTAAATAGCACGAGGCGCACTAAGGCCCAATAACTATTAATTTTATTTTTTAAAATAAATGAAGCTTTTCTGTTTTATGGTTTTTAAACTGATAACAGCTTTACGAGAAAACAGAAAATATTGCATGCATCTGTCACACTGTCATGATGTTTAAATTCGTTTTTGACAACTGGTTTAATTAGGGTTATTAACCAATTACCTTGTTTTTCCTAAAGCTTGCCAGTAGCGTCAAGAGTTTAAATGAAACTGGACATCTTGTTATTTGTCCTGCTAAGGGATGCTTAAGAGTTCATCTGAATAGGGAACATTGTAATTTGCATTAATTAAGACTAATCTAGGCCACAAAAATGTCTGCTTTCACCATGCTCTGACGAAAGCACCCAAAAATACAAATTTGAAAAAAGGCCTCTGAATTTGATCACTAGTCTTCTGTCCACTTTAGTGTAGAGGGTGACTCTTTTGATCAGTGGCTGGTAGTGCAGTCTTGATGCTAAGAGGCAGTGGGTGATGCAGTGCTTCAGATGATGGTAACGGGTAACGGTTTGGACGGGCTGCTGGTTCACCGCAATACGTACTGTCACACACACACAGTACCACACTAGAGATGCATGATTACCATGTTATTTAGCTGCAGGGGGAAACTGGAGCATTGAGAGGAATCCTGTGTAAACTTGTAAAAAGCATGAAAATCCCACACACACCTAGCCACTGTGTTACCCTAGGGCTTGTTTCAGTTCATGAAGAAGGATGTCAGTTGAACATTCATCTACTGTTCCTACAGTTTGAAATGTGTAAAAGTTATGTCACCTCTACCCATATATAATCACGCTGTAATTTTTAAAAATCCATTTCCACTTAATTGTACCTAACCTCTCTTGTTGCTGATCTTTACAGCTCCGATGGCCCTTTTATCCTTTTATATCTTTCTTCATCTATCCATTCATCAGTCTCCCTTCTTTCTTCAGCTGACGATGAAGCCAGATTCACCTGGATTTTTTTATTATTCATGATGAGAAACTACAAGCTGTATTTCTCTAGATATGTACACAGGATGCTTCTAGTGTCTGCATCTTGGTCTGTGTGGAATAGCTGTAAAATGATCTGATGTTTACTTTCGCCTTTATGTGTAGCATGACTGTAAAATGTCTTGACACCAATCTCTGAGATCCGTTACGTGTGGTTTTGTTTCCAGCACCATCTCATATCCAGAACCGCTTTTCTGTCAGACTCAGTTTTTTTTTCCCTGTGATTTTGAATCTCAATAACAAACAATGTATTATGTGGTGAACGCATGTACTGAGCTCATTATTGTGGTACATAAGTTTGTATCTTTGAGAATAAATTACAATATTAAATTACATACATAATTTATAAACCACATTTTTCATGCATACCCTTCCAATAAAAATAGTTTTCGCTGTAGCAGTTTTTCATCATTGAACTGGTTGTGTAACCAAGCATATGGTTCTGAAAAAGGGTGTATTTTACAAAGTTTGTTTGGAGGATAGACTAAAATATTGGCAGATTTTTCTTTCAGGAAGGTCAAACATATTGATTATATGGTTTCCATACCTCCTAAGACATTCTTCCTGTATTATTTGAAAATCGAGTATATGTACATTTATGTTACTCCTACAACTTGCATAAGTCTGTAGAAAAATAATAATGAATCAAGCATTTTATAGCTTTGTTTATCTGCAGAAATCAGATAAAGCTGGGAGACAGGTGTGTTACTCTGTTTAGGGAAAACATCTGCGTCCTCCCAAGTCATTGGTGTCAATAAACACGACACCAGACCTACCCCTCCTGACGGATCAGCCCGTTTGGTTCTTGGAAGCCAGTGTGTTGAAAGCAGAAGAAGATGACCCACTGGTTTTTCTGGACATAAGACGCATATCTATGTTTAGCAGTCGTCAGGCGTCGTTTTTGTCATGTCTTTGAAGCACTTTGTACTGAGTGTGCTGGGATATGATTACAGCAGTCTGCACTGACACGATCAGTTCTTATTCTTTCTTGTACAGAACTGACTGCTAAAGTCACCCGAGTGAATTCTGTGTTTTTACTTCTCAAATTCAGTTTAAAATGTTCTACCGCTCCTTCCCTGCGATTGTCCTCTTTTATACAGTTAGTTTGTACTGAGATTCTGTACAAAGCACACCCCGTCCTGTAACCCCCTGCCGTAATCCCCAGCCGTAACCTGCAGCTGTTTTAGGAACCGAGATTAGCACTTTGAAGCTGGATGGACGATATCTCAGATAAAAAATAAGTGGAATCTCTAAAAACATAATAGAAACCGAAGCATATTTCTGATTTCAAAATCAGTTTATCATGTTTACTACCACAGTGATAGAACAAAAAAAAAAATGTCCTAGGCTTCTGTGAAAGGGCAGCAGGATCTTAAAGGATCTTTCTACTCCTGCATTTGGGAAGTAAGCAGGACCTCTTCCAGCTGAAGCAGCACAGTCGTGGCCATGGGATTTTATGTAGCTCAGTGCTTTGCCCAGAGTGATGCTCCTTATGGATTGCTGTGTTAGCTTAGTGTTCTCAGTGGGGGGGGGGATTTATCCAGGGCACCTGGCACACACACAGGCCCACATACAGTGACTTGTAACATGAAAGCCCCTTGGGATTTAAAGGCCTTAAATTACAACCGTACAGCTGTTCACCTGCGATCTATAGCAAAAAGATTCTTAAAGCAGTTCAGGGTTAAATATGCTGCCCTGCGCCTGACTGTTATAGTGGATTAGTGTTCATGATTTGGTTGTAATCTCAGGAAAATCCAAGCTCTACAGGAGTATACGGCGTACATGCCTCTTAGGCTAATATTGTACCCATCTTAGTGCCGTGTCACTTCCTGTGCCCGCAGAGTCCCCCCCTGAGCGAGCGGGCCGCAGGCGCAGCATGCCCGGCAGTGCTGGGGACAAGACCCCCACCATGGAGCCCGCCGCATCCACACCCTTCCGGGTCACGGTGAGTCCCTGTTGTTCTCTCTTGCTTTCCCCTCCCCTTTTTTTTGTTTCACATTCTGTCCCTGGTGTACTCGCTAGAATAATGTATTAATTTAACTCTGTGTGTGTGTGTGTGTGTGTGTGTGTGTGTGTGTGTGTGTGTGTGTGTGTGTGTGCACGCGCACATGAGTGCACATGCATGATGTACCATTGACTGGATTGTGGTGTGTATATCAAGTCAAGAGAGACCGGAAAGACTTTGGGATCCAGAGATGGTGCCAAGCACAAATTAATAAGAGAATCTTGTTTATTCTGAAACAATAATATTAATTTAATATTTGCTTATATAGCATTATTCATGTATATTCAGTGAACTGTATTGTATCTTGGAGGCTTTGTTTTGAGATTTTCATTTCAGAAAAGCAATTTATCAAAGCACTAATGCATAGAATGTATTCATTTTCTTATAATGCTGTTTGTGCCTTGAAATTGGTAAATATATGATGCAAACCTTCTACCAGGACAAATTCTGAAACTTACCAGGAAACCAAGTATTTGTTTTTCCTTACCAGCTGGTGGAAAGGCACCAACTGTTTGATTAAGTATTGTCCAATTGTGTCTCAAGTCTTAATCAGAGCTTTCAAGAACTCTGGGCAAAGTAGTTGCTTGACTATTTCAGTGACCTCAGCCTGACTATATCCCCTATGCTCTTTGAGGTCAGCAGTCCTCACTATGCGTTTGGCTCTACCAGGTCTATCCAGTATCTTCTCCCACCATTGGATCCAACCATGTGGTGAGAAGTTGACAGCTCCGTTATATATGGATGCAAATCTGACGATACGATTACAAAATCGAAACTCGAACGGCGGCCTTGGGTGCTCTGGTGCCAGGTGCACTTATGAACACCCTTCTGCTCAATGATCGTGTTCATTGTTGACAAACTATGATTAGCAGAGCAGTCCAATAATAGATCACCTCTCAGATTACAATCAGGCAGGCCATTTCTCCCAATCGCACTCTTCCCGGTTTCACTGTCATTACCCACGTGAGAATTAAAGTCACCCCCAGCAGAATAATCGAATCCCCAGAAAGGGTGCCTTCCAGCACCCCCTTCAAGGCCTCCAAGAATGCCGGATGCTCCAAACTGGTGTTTAGCGCATAGTCATAGACTAACTGTCAGAATCTGCCCCCCAACACAAAGTTGAAGGGAGGCAAACTCAGGGTAAACTCCAACACACTGGCACCAAACCAGGGGGATATAAGTAGCCCCACCCCTGCCCGGCGCCACTCACCAAGGGCAATTCCATAATGGAACAGAGTCCCCTCTTCAGGAGATTGATTCCACAGTCCGAGCTGTGTGTTGAGGTGAATCGGGCTATATCAATAATGGCCTGTCCGATGTACCTCCTGCACCAGCTCAGGCTCCTTTCCCACCGGAGGGGTTACATTCCATTTACCTAGAGCCAGACTTGGTAGCTGACGACTGAGGCCCCTGCCTTCGACTGCTATCCGATCTACATAGCACTCACAGCTCCCCCTGCAGGTGGTGGGCCCACAGGAGGTCAGACCCATGTTATTTCTTTGGGCTATGCCCGGCTGGACACGTTTGTCTTTGAACTTGAGGTAGCTCACAGGTGTCTAACAAAAAAATTGCATTGTTATGTGTTTAAGTAATTAATAGCAGTGGCAACAGTAGGTCTCTGTGCTCTTTACAAGCTCTGGCACAACAGACTTAAGGAATGAAACACTGGTCACACTTTGTAGATAACTTAGAAACAGCAGGTAGCCTAACTGCATGACTATGGTAATAAACCCAGGTGACATAGACAGACCATGTAAACTACTTGCACACACAGTGCAGGTGGGGCCTGCACCCCCTGGCAGAGTGAGATGACAATGGCAGCCACTTCGGGAGGCATATCAGCTGGAGTGAGATGATGCCAGCCACCTCGGGAGGCATATCAGCCGGAGTGAGACGATGCCAGCCACCTCCTGAGGGGTATCAGCCGGAGTGAGACAATGCCAGCCACCTCGGGAGGCATATCAACTGGAGTGAGATGATGCCAGCCACCTCGGGAGACATATCAGCCGGAGTGAGACGATGCCAGCCACCTTGGGAGGCATATCAGCCAGAGTGAGACAAGACAATGCCAGCCACTTCAGGAGGCATGTCAGCCGGAGTGAGAGGACACCAGCCACCTTGGGAGGCATATCAGCCGGAGTGAGACGATGCCAGCCATCTCCTGAGGCATATCAGCCGGAGTGATACGATGCCAGCCGCCTAGGGAGACATATCAGCTGGAGTGAGGTAAGACAATGCCAGCCACCTCAGAAGGCATGTCAGCCAGAGTGAGACGATGCCAGCCACCTCGGAAGACATATCAGCCAGAGTAAGACTATTCCAGCCACCTCAGGTGACATATGGGCCAAAGTGAGACAATGCCAGCCACCTTGGGAGGCATATCAGCCAGAGTGAGACTATTCCAGCCACCTCAGGTGACATATGGGCCAAAGTGAGACAATGCCAGCCACCTTGGGAGGCATATCAGCCAGAGTGAGACGATTCCAGCCACCTCGGGAAACATATCAGCCAGAGTGAGACGATGCCAGTCACCTCGAGAGACATATCAGCCGGAGTGAGACGATGCCAGTCACCTCGGGAGACATATCAGCCGGAGTGAGACGATGCCAGCCACCTCGGGAGACATATCAGCAAGAGTGAGATGCTGCCAGCCACCTTGGGAGACATATCAGCAAGAGTGAGACGATGCCAGTCACCTCGAGAGACATATCAGCCGGAGTGAGACGATGCCAGTCACCTCGGGAGACATATCAGCCGGAGTGAGACGATGCCAGCCACCTCAGGAGACATATCAGCAAGAGTGAGATGCTGCCAGCCACCTCGGGAGACATATCAGCAAGAGTGAGATGCTGCCAGCCACCTCGGGAGACATATATGCCGGAGTGAGACGATGCCAGCCACCTCGGGAGACATAACAACTGTGTGATAATATTAAATGATCAACACTATTGCATCTATTCCAAGCAGTTTTTAAAGGACCTGTTAGTCATTACAACAGAGCCCCTTAATCAGTTTATAGCTGATTAAAATTATGTAAAGCACAAGTACTACAAAGCAACAATGTTGCATACTAGAAAACTAGCTATTTATGTTGCTCAGTAATTACCTAGTCTAACACTGTGGCAATTTATTTGACTTTTTTTCAATATATGTTTTATTACAGAACATTTATAAGATCTATAAAATGATTAACTTAACATTTCTAACAGTTTTGTTTTGTAAATAGAAGCAAATAAAACTGATGGTAATTAACTCTTGTTAGACCTCCCACAGAGTTTCAATAACCTCTGTGATATGAGCTGCAAATGCTGGTATCTGCTGCCAGTGCCCAGGAAACAGAAACCTGTATACAGTAAAGTTTGGCTTGTGTTCAGTTTTGGAGACATTTGGTTTGGTGTAAAGCACAGATCAAAGTCAGGGGGTCACCACAGTGGTTACTTCAGGCTCTTGTTTGGAATAGACCTCAGTAACTTCCTGTTAACCCTAGTACTTCAAAGCTGGCCAGCCGTGAACGAAGAGCAGAGTCACAACATGTGCTTTCCGTATGTGAATAAATGTCTTCCATGGAAATAAGGAATGACTTAAGGAATGTGTGCATTTTCTATAAGCTACAGGCACTCACAGGCAAGGAGCTTGCATTCATTGTTTGGTTTGGTCTGAAGTGACCTAACACTTTTGCCAGGGCCAAATATTTGCAGGGGAATATTTGGTAGAGCAGACCAGCTGTAGTGTTTTCTCATTGGTATTCGAGAAGTTTGATTCTTCTTGTGTTCTTTCTGTTTCTCTACCTTCTGGCTCCTGATTCTTGTTGTTCACCAGGAGTCACAAGTTCCTGGATTATTGTTTAGGTATCACCCATCTGTAACGGATGTTGCTACACCTTGAGCTGAGCCATAACATTTCTCAGAATCCCTGAGCTATTTTCCAGATAGTGTAGCTGAAACTCACAGACAAGGGTCAATTCCTGACGATACAGGTCTCATCTCTGTGCTACGAGAGCCATTACTTGCCTACTATTTAATGCACTGAGTATCCCCTGAATGGCCTGATCATATATCATAATATGTGGTGATAATTACTAGAGATGGGCGATCCACATTTTTTCAGTTCTGATCCGATTCCGATACACAACTGCCGATACTGATACAGATTCTGATACAAGAGCTCTTTTTATTTTGTTATTCTTCATATATTATTTTTTTAAGCTAGTAAATACAGATGGAAAAAAGGTATGACAAAAAGATTTAATTATGCTACTACGAATGTACATAACTTACGAATATATGAATATCTTCAAAGCAAGTATACACAAGTGGCGAATGCTTAAAATTTTAACAGTTTTTGTCCCATTGGCGTCAGCTTAAGTTGCGAAGGCAGCCCCTCTTGTATCACAAGCTGCAACGAGTTCACAAAACAGTCCAATTAAGTTAGCGACTCCCAAATCATCCATTGGTTTGCTTTGTCTCGCAGTTGCATGCGCTTTGTTAAATGGGATTGTCCATTAAACGCTATTCCCACCTCAAAACTTTCCTGTTGAAAGCGTATAAAACTCCCAGATCATGACATCTTATCTTACGCTCCTCGTACTGCGAAGGTACGCGCATGACGTCACAGCAGGCGGAAGTCACTGTACTGTACTCACACCCACTGAGTAGCAAAGAAGACTGAGGGGCAGCGATAGCGTTCCATTTGAATGCTGCAAAAAAACACATGTGAAATGGGGAAGAGCTGTCATGCTATTCATTGCCAAAAACTAAATAAGTAAGTATAGGACGTGGATGAGTCACACATGGCCGATACCCGATCCGTCAAATAGGTCTGAATCAGCGCCAATACCGATCTGAATATCGTATCGGTGCATGTCTAATGATTACTGTATATCGTATACAATTCGACTTGAAGGGGGCACTGTGACCTGTGTCCTCCAGGATTGTGGGCTTAGTTCCTGCCCCTGGTGTGGAGATCATATGTGCTTCCCATGTTCATCTGCACTTGCAGTACTCCAGCCTGCAGAAATATATGGTCAGGATTTCAGGTGTCTGTAATGGGCAAGATGCTCCTACCTCATGGACTGTATTACTCTATCTACTGGAACAGGCTGTAGGCTCATCGGGTCCCTCTAGTGGTAAAAAGGTTAAGGACAAAGATAAATGATTATCAGCTTCATATATATATATATATATATCTGTGTGTGTGTGTGTAGGTAGGTATGCATGTATATATGTACGTACGTATGTTGGGATAAGGGGTTTGCTCATAGACATGAATGGACTGTCTTCTGTGTGTGTGTGTGTGTGTGTGTGTGTGTGTGTGTGTGTGTGTGCAGCTTAATACAAATAAAACTGCAGTGAATATGTGGTACTGCTGTTTTAGTCTCCCATAACAAGCAACAAAATCATTAACAAGCAGATATGGTTAAACATGAAATGTTTTTCAGGAAGGACAGTAGCACTAACCCGCTGCTCCTTCTCGCTGTGTTTTGTGTATTCCCCACCAAGCAAAGCGAGATGGTCGTGAGAAGCCAGCGTGAATTAATGACCACTGCCATCGCTCCTGACAGTAGAGAACCAGTGTTCTGGCGCTGTCTGCGGGGACGAGTAATGCCAGTGACATCTCATCCAAAGGAATAAGCAGGCAAACTGGCCTGTGCAGGGAGAGAAGCGCTCGCGGTGGGTGACCTCTAATCTATAGTCAAATGAGGCCACCCTTTAGCCGGGAATTATTCTTATTTTTTATTGCCTTCTGTCATTCGGTGGTCTTTCTCAATAACTAAGCCAAAAAGCCACTGGCACAGTCCAGTCTGCTACATTTCATTGGACCGCACATCGTAACAATGGAGCTATCAATATATCTTCACCTCGCTCTCCCTGCCCTGTGGGACATTGCTCATTATTAGCGCTGCGTCGTATAATGAGCTGCAACAGCAGATGGCCTGTTAAGTTAGCACGCCGAGAAGCGACTTACGAGCTAGCTAATCGTGACTCATGACACCCTGTTAATGGGGCCAAGGTTTGCCCTGATGATTTCACCTTAATTTTTATTGCATTTAGCACTTTATTTACCATGTTGGTCCTAATCAAGCCCATCCACCACCTTCTCACTGGCTGGTGTCATAATTAATGCAGTTGTTCATGAAATTCAAGGAAGTTGAAAATGGGAAAATAAACCATTTTGCTTGCCAGAGATAATAATAATAATAATGATAATAATAATAATAATAACAATAATAATAATAATAATTGTCATTGTAATCATAAGAATGAAAATATATTAAAATGTTCCTGAGAGATCATTTTACGCTTACATTTTAAAGATAAAATTACAAATGTTATTATTTTCAGCATTCAGCACAGATACTGTTCAACGTCTGATTTCTGATTTTAGTAAATTTACATTTTATTATTTCTGCCTCCTGAAACGGCAGCTAATTTCCTGATCCTCTTTATACAATCAATCGTCAAGGACCTCAAGCATTACTTAAAGTAACTGAGTGAGATAATCAGGTAATAATGTAATTAAAGATTTGAATAGAATGGGAATCTTAGAGTCCTGCAGTGTTCTTCAGTTAGCTTAGTCCAGATAGTATCTGTTTATATTTTTACTGCCATCTACTGGGCATCTTAGAAATAGAAACTGCTACAGTAAATGCAGGTTATTGGGATGTCATTCCCATTAGCATGATAAAAGAGATTTCTGATGGAAAATCTGCCCTTTAAAAATCTTTTTTGAAGAATCAAACTGACATCTGTAACAAATATAATCTTATGTGTGTATCTGCGTGTGTGTGTGTGAATATAATATGTCAGGAGCTGAGAGTTCGATTTTCACACCTCATTTGCACTGTGCTTATATAAAATATATAGAAAACCTCAATTTTAGAACCTGAAATGGTAGTGATGTCTGCTTTACACTCCATTAAAATTTTTGGCAAGAACATCTCCCACAATCCCTTTGGCTTTTATGATCAACATCTATTTTCAGGCTGTACACATGTTTTTCTGTTACTTAACTGAACACGGTCTCATGTTCATCCTCCCTGCAGTAAGAGTTGTTTCATGTTGATCATATGAATTTCCCCTCGGGGGATAATAAAGTTTATCTTGACCTTCAATAAACATGCAGATGGTGTACAAACACGTTTGGCCAATGAATGTTTGCATACAGGGCATGAGCTGAGGAAGCTGCCGCTGTGGATCCATAGCTTAGGCAACAGACATTGTCCAAGACCTAAGCAACGCTGGGCGTTTCCAGACCAAAGCAACACTGGGTGTCTCCAGGTCCTTTCAGAAACCTGATGTGTTGAACCGGGAATCAGCAGAGAATCAGAGTGAGGCTCTCATTGCCTCCCTGTTTCAGGACACTCTTGCTTAGGTCTTGGTTTAATATTCGGAATTACTAATTCCTTCTTATAGTGCTGTGGAGCAGCATCTTGGTACAGAGGGGTAGAGTGTAATATACACGTAGGGGTATTGTTAAGGTGTTGTATATGCTCTATAATATTATCTTGGCAGGTACAAAAGTAAAATCATATACAAGTACAAAATCACTGTTACTTCTTAGCTAAGTAGGGCTAGAATGTGTGAAAAAGTCTAGATAGATTGCAGATTGAAAGGCAGCAGACAAAGTGGAGTGCTTCTGTCGATTCTCTCCCATCTTTCCTAACTGGCAGACTGGGAGCAGAAAGGCCATTTTATTTCACACCTGCTTCATTGATTCTGCTAAGAGGAGAAGTGTGGAGAAGATAAAGGTGGTGCTGCTTTCAGGATGTGCTCTGCTGTAGCCAAATGGTTCTTACTGCGGTTGTTGTCTTTCTATGTACTGAAAAACAGATTAGCGGCCATTAGCAGAGTATGGAGCCAGTTGCAGTTCAAGAAGTGATCGTTCTGTTAGCAACGCCATTTCTGCTGGTATTTTTAAGTGTTTCTCTTCTTATTTTTTGTTTTTTTTGTATGCGCACATCGGCATTGTCAGTTTAAAACTCTCTATTTGCAACAGACCATTTTCTATTTTTTCTTCAAGGTCGCCACCAGTATCCACAGTCCAAGTCACAACTTAATGTACTATAGAAAAACATGGGAAGATGTGTTTTAATGTAGATCCTAGACAGATGACCACATGGCAGCCTGCTACTACAGACTGGAGAGTCTGGATCCCCTGCAGTGATGATGACTCAAAACCTGCTATGAAAAGGCTGAAAAAAACTGCAGAAGGGAAGGCAATTCCATGGTAGCACAGGGAAAGCCTGTAACACCCACGCGGCCTGTTCACGGGACTTCCTGCAGCCTGCTGCTCCATTTACACATGGGGGCGGGGCCAATCCTGCGTGCTCCATTCCTATTGGTCCATAAATCATTCGAGAAACACAACTTATACTGCATGTTTTTTTTCCCCCTCATCTACCAGGATGCATTGCTGGGCTGTCAGGTGATGTATCTAAACGGTACATCCAATTCTACACTAAAAGCAAGGGCTCTGTCGTCATGAATCGGGCAGGTTTAAGCTCTCTTGCACCCTGGAGCACCCATCCTCCCTGCCTCTTTGCTGGTAGGGGGGAAGTAGCATCCCTCCCATTTTTTGACTCAAAGTGGTGTGAGGTATGCAGGAGTAACCGTGCACTTCTCCCCCATGGAGCAGCCTTCTCGCAGCTCTGACGGGCACCATAAATAACTCTCTTGGAAGTCCCACTGAAAAAATCCCTGTGATATAAATACCAAAAGAAAAAATAACAGTGGCCATGCTTCACCACTGTGTGAGGCAGGGAATAAAAACTTGGGGCTTAAGATGCTTGTAGTAGCTACTTCAGGTAACTGGAAAGGCAGGAGAGGATTTTAGGGCCATATTGTGGTCACGATTGAAGGCTGTAACAGAGGATGGGAGCTGATGGGCGGGGCTTCAGACAAGCGTGCTGAGGGCCTTGTGTGCAGAAACCTGAGAACGCTACTCCTCTGTAGTCCCTGCTATCTTCTAAGTGCCCCAGCTCTAATTCGGTTACAGGCCACAAACCCGCTTCTGTAGGAAAGCGCTAATTCCTAAATGAGGGTGGGGAGGCACCTCAGCTCTGCTCCCAGCAGTTATGGCATTGTGTCCTCTTTCTCTAATGCTAATGAGCAATTAGCCGTCTAAAGTGCTCTTCCGGCATACGCAGGGTCACCATGTTTACCGCCCGCGTGTGCAGCTGGCCGCAGGGGGCCCAGCTAGATCGGCACTGCCTTCGCAAGCTTCAGACGCAGATCTACTTCGACACGGAACCGTTACAGAAGCACCTTGATAGGAAAATCATCCACTACCAAGAAACAAGTGAATTGCCGATGGCATGTAGATGCAGCACAGTGCTGTAATAATGCAGTGCCACTTCAACTAGGGAGAACTGGATTTCAGCCATGCTTTTTGCATGAATGTACCTCTGCCAGATCAACAAATACCAAACAAATACTCAGAATAATCCAGGACTGGTCATCACTGTCATATTCTGGTTATGTCAGTAAGCATCAACAGAACCTGGGATGCTGAGCTAAACACCTTCTTCACACAACTGACGTGATTTTTAAAAGAGGGAGAGAACGTGGGGAAAACATTAATACATCTTCCTCAGTCCTCATCACCTCTCCTACTGCTGAGAAATTACATCCCGACCTGACAACTGTGCTGCGCTGGAGAAATCGGTAATGAATATTCAGTAGGCCTGTCTAATCCCTGCGGATAGGGCCGCTTTTAAACCAGCCGTGTTTAAATCCCTAAATGAACAAGGCTTTAGGCTCAGCATTCGGTTTCTATCCCGCTGATGTCCGGCAATATTCCGCTCCTACGACAGACCCTCCTTTGATATTCCGGTAATTTACGGCGATCGATCCAGCTGCAGGGTGCTCTGGATAGGACTTGGTCATGGTTTTATAGGGACGTCAGCTGATCTGGGATTCTTTTAAGAGGTCATGCCACTGTGTTCCGTTGTTTGTGTTCCGGTCACTGGCGTCGCCCGTGGGGGGGGGGGGGGGGGGGGGGGG
>JAODKF010000126.1:15299845-15313488 GCA_026779585.1 Mormyrus proboscirostris
TTCTCCTGCCTCTGCGTTTCAGACTGGAGTCTGGCTCAGTCTGCCGGAAATCTCGTTTGTGCTGCTGGTCACAGATACTCTGCTGTCGATCCCCCAGCAGCGTCAAAACACTGAAACACAGGGAACCGTAAGACCCTGGGGCAGGCGGGCAACCCTCCTGAATTTAAATCAGTTATCTTCGTTTTGGAGCTCGGCGGAAGGTGATTCCATTGGACAAGTGCACACGTTGCCCCTGATATTTTCCATGTGTCTTATCCTCCAGCCAGATTTGTTCTCATTTACCACTATTTAATGCAGCCGTTTAATTCCTATTCACCACTATTTTTTAAGCGATTTATTCGATAAATGTAAGAAAAATGTCCCCCTTTGCTTTTGTGTTTCTGCAATGATTATTATGTAAATAATTAACAATGGCTCAATAAATGTCCATCGATCTCATATAAACCGATGGTGCAGAAAGAGCAGTTTTTGAGCGATAAGCATTGCCCCCCCACCCCCCTCCCCAACACCCCTATCATTCATAATGATGTAAACGAGAGGCAGCAGCTGGCCCCCACCCTACAGCAGCCTTATGGCTGGTGCGAGAGTTCGTCGGCAGCTTGGCCGGTCCGCCTTTCACTTTTGACAGCTGATGATTTTGTGTGGCTCTGAATGTGTGTGGAGAAAATTCTCGCTGTCAGCGCCCCCCCCGGACACACAGCCAGTCCCAGGAGCAGATTCACAAATCTTTCTGTTTCATTCTACTTAAGTTGAAAATAGATAAGATGGGTCTTAAGTGGGTTTAAGTACATAGAATGTTGTGCCAGTTTTTTCCGCAGGCCTAAAGCAGTAATTTATATCTCTCTTCAGCAAGTCTTTGCTGAAATGTTTTTATTATAATTATTTTCAGCAACATTTAACTGTCTTCCTCATGTGCACTGGATAAGCAGTTGTGGAAGGTGGATGAATGGATGGATAAAGACTTTGTACATAAATTACCTTATATAAGTATTGCTGTAACATCATGTGAATGTAAAAGGTAATGTCATACATATGAATGTAATACCACACAAAGTGTGGTCCAAACATAGAGAAATCACATTGATTTTCTCTTGTAGAGCAGTTGTTTAATGTCGATGTGTCCTGTAAGCATGTACTAAATGCATGTGGGATGTAGGTTTTGTGTTTATTTTAATTTTTGGGTGGGTGGGTTCTGAAGAGGGGATCCAGCTCTACTATTCATAGATCCGTAAGATGCAACAGGATTCCTCTTGTTAAAATAGAGGAATATGTAATGACACAAATTAAAGACACAAAATAAAGCTTTTAGACTGTAGAGGAGTGTTGCATCTGTCACCCTGCTACGCAGTCTTCTGAGGTCACTTCACTTTAAGGGAATATGTTGCAGAAGAACGTGCGGACCGTAGGGGGCGCTGTCAAGCCGCAAAAGGGTATGCAGACTATAAGGGGTGCAACTGAGACACAGGAGGGCGTGCAGACTGTGGGTGGCGCTGCCGAGCTGCAGGAGGACGTGCATTCTGCAAGGGGCTCTGCCAAGCCGTGGGAGGGCATGCAGACTGCAAGGGGCTTTGCCAAACCACAGGAGGGCGTGCAGACTGCAAAGGGCTTTGCCAAACCACAGGAGGGCGTGCAGACTGTGTGGGGCACCATCAAACTGCGGGAGGGCATGCAGACTGCAAGAGGCACCTCTGCGCCACAGGAATGCATGCATACTGCAAGGGGCACCGCTGAGCCACAGGAGGTCGTGCAGACTGCAAGGGACGCCATCAAGCCACAGGAGGGCATGCAGACCCTGAGGGACGCCATCAAGCTGCCGGGAGGTGTGCAGACTGTGAGGGGCGCTGCTGAGCCGCTGGAAAATTCTGGGAAAACAAGTTACTTGGGGAGCCATCTCAGTCTTCCTGTTTCATGCACTCCATGTGAACTCTATATTTGCATTGAAGAAACAGTGCCACACTGTTGGAGTTTGGGGAAAAAAAGTCTGCATCAATTAAAACTAATCAGCGCCAACCCAACTGTCAGTGGCAGCCCATTCTCTCTGAGTCCTTATCCAGGCACTGGCACAGAGAAATGTAGTGTGAAAAACTTCTTTGTAATCACGAACAGATCCACAGGACGTGGGGGTTTTTGGGGAAAGGAGCAGGCAGACATGTTGGACTCCCTTGTAGAATAGCAGGTCAGCAATCAGGACATGATATGCATGCCCGGTTTGGCTGTCTAACTAATATGAGCAGCTGTTAACCCTCGGCGAGCTTTCCCATTGCTCTCGGTCTCTCTCCCACGCACACAGAACACTCCTCGGATATCAGCCGACGACACCTGCGTGGGGGGGCTCACCTCCCATCTCAGCCCTCCCCGGAAACATGCACACTCACCCACACTTAACAAACTCTGACACTCCGTGCTTCACCTGCACAGGCATGTTACGTCGAGTATTCTTGCACATGATTGTAAGGTTTTTTTATCCCCAACAAAAGGCAGGCAGGGTGTGCAGTGTCGGCGAGGATTGGATTAACAATCACGGACTGTATAAGCTCACAATTAGCACTTATCTCTCTCCATCTGTCGTTCTGTGTATAGTAGACCTGGCTGGCCTGGTATCTGGAATCAGACTAGTTGACACGCGTTTCTTGAAAGGGTTGATGGAGGAGCGTTCCGATCCTGAGTGCCAAAACCTGAGCCGGCTATCGAGCACGCTGCCATTTTGGCCTGTCGCTGAATCTGAGGGAAGATGAGCCGTTCCATCAGCCGCCCTCAGCAGTTACCTTTTCTATAAACTCCTGAAATGCCATCGTCAGGATCCTGTTCTTCTGTCAGATTCGAGTGAATGAACAGTGAAGCTTCTGCAAAAGGCTACCTACCTCAGACGCCTGAAGCTTCCCGTTGGGATTTCAGGGCAACATGTCCGATAGCTTTAGCCTAAAGTTTAAAGCTTGAATCTCTGTAGCAATGCAAGTCGGAGTTATTATAAAAATATTTTAGGGCAACAAGCTAATTATTTATACTGTTTGCAGTCATTGTGATATGCTCCATTTTTTAGTTCCAAACATTCCATTCCTGCCCACTCCATATATGCACATTTGCGTGCTTTACAACGATGCAGTTTGATGAGTAAGTGAAATAAAACACCAGAATAAAAAATGTACTAGAATTAACATTCATAAGGAGTTGGTGTTCTGAGGTGCCCCAGCTCTGTCTTAATGATCTTCTCCTGTTTTACTGCATGCTTCACTGAAGGTTTTATGTGGGTGACCTTCTAATGCATGACCTTGAATTGAAATGCATATGTTTTACAGATTGCATCATGTTCTCTTTAATAGTTTCTTCTTTGGTTGTTAATGAGGCTATTAGTCAACGATACATAAAAAATGTATCATAGGAGCAAAGTGGTAGAGGGTAGTCATGTGAATGGCACGCTTTTATTATCTTTTTATGATGGAGTCCCAGTGACACACGGCTGTTTCAAATACTGCACTTTCCGTGCGTCTGCTTCCACACCCCAGCGGTTTGTGAGGTCACGATGTCCACTATGAGCAGTTGTGCCCGTGGCTACCAGCTGACCTGGTCCTTGACGCTACCTGCATTCTGCTTGTTCCCTGTGACATACCGTTCAGATTGTAGTACTTTTGCTATCTGTGGTACCATTTTCGTATGTCAGCATGGCCTCTGAACAGTCACACATGATCAGGACCCCTGATTGATGTTAAACGAACAACATTTTTAGCTTTGTCAATGTGTATAAGCACTACTAGTCAAAGGTTTTGCACACCACGGGTTTTTACCTATTTTTTACTTTTCCATTTATTTTGGAAAATGCAGATTTTTTATTCTTGTTAAGTATTGGAATGTTGAGTGAACAACTATAAATTAAAATATAAGTCAAATAAAACAGGTTTCCTTATAACATGGAAAGACTCTGTAACAGTGCATGTCTGACATCTGTTTGACTGGTTGTGTGGTGATGGCAGAGTCACATTCTATACTGTCATTAACTTTAAATGCACTAGTTACCTGTTTTATCCCATGAACAGAGCAGCATGTAAGCTCCCTTGTAGAAAGAAGGCCTTGAATTTTCTGCTGTCATAATTGCTAGAGGAGGTTACTTTGATGAATCAAAGATATGACATTTTCTTGCCAATAAGGATTCTTGGGCAATGGTGAACATACTTATTTGTTAGCAAAAATATCAAGTGTATCTTTAGTAAATGTTAAGTGAGTAACATGTAAATATAGAAAATCTCAGTGAGTGCAAACGTTTGGACTGGTAGTGTGTATATAACATAATGACTGAATAAAGGGCCTAGATACAATGACCCTTAGTTGTGTTGGGTTATGTATTCATATGCAGTCTTCTCCTAATAGTGTTTCCTACAGGTATTAAAATGCAGAGCGAATTGGTTACAGTACCAGGAGATGCCAGTTGATTTTGGCTCCATTTAGAAATGCATGATAGATGGATGTGTGCGATTTTTATCGTGAGCGCCTGGTGGTCTTGCTTTCTATATAACAACGTGTGAAATAGTGAAATTTTACTGCTCAAAATAGAGATGGTGCCAAACAAAGAAATCCCACTTTGTTATGAATGCATTAACTGGAACAGCAGATGGCCAAGCAGTGAAGGGTCTGTATTTGTGACCAAAAAGTCTGCAGTTTGGAGTCACTGAAATTCTATGTCCAGTTATTTTGTTTTAAAAATCAATTTTTAGGATAATTACTGATTTTAGTTTATTTTTAAACTCATCTCATTTGCAAATCGGAAGTCAATTTGCAACTTATTTGTGCTATATTTGCAATCTGTAAATTTTTTTGTAAAGCAAATCCTAATGATGAAAAATGTACAGTTATTGTGTGTGTGTCCGTGTTTATGTGTCTCTGTGTGTTTCCTGCAGTGGATTGCCCAGGCTTTGCCCCAGCCGTGTGCCTTATGTTGCCCGTGACCATACCACGACAGGAGATTAGGAGATGGATGAATTATCTTGGGCAGAAATGTCTATATTGGCAGGCATGCATTTTTTTAACTTATGTCATAATTTGTTATGGTTTAAAAGGCTGCCAGGAGACACAATGTGTTCATCAGAGAGTATAATTGTGAGGCTGGTCTGCCTTACCACTAATCCACTCTTAATACTCCACACGGCAGGCTTTGTGCTGGGTACCTTCAATAAGGAGTGAGAAACTGAACCAGGCACCACAGAGAAGACAGTTCAGTGCTGATTTATTTAATGGCTGAATATTTTTTAATGATACATACTGTATGGTGTCAGTTGTGCACCATTTGTGTTATGCTGCATTTAAGGAGCATTTTCAGCAGTGATAAATATGATGGTTTTTGTAATTGCCTTCTAATCATGGTGGGAGAGCTCCGAATACACCGTGGGCGGAGTTATTGATCTGCCGCTGTTTTACCTGTCATCTCATTTGTCTGTTTGCTCGGTCGTCCGGCTATAAACATCCCGCCATTGACAGCACCCACTGTTGATTTTGAAGATTCATTTTTTTCTCATCACTACTGTGCGTTAAAGGTTTCTGTGGATCATTCTCACATGTCAAATAACACACATTCCCAAACTCAAATACCCACCCAAACAGGAGCAGATAAGAGGCAGCCACGGGTTAAGGAATAACATCTGAATTTTCTTTGTTCAGTGAAATATTAAGGATGACATTTTAGTGACTATTGAGTTGTTTAGTCTTGCAAATGAGCTAATGCAAAATTAAGGACTATGTGTTTAATTTCTATAAAATGTCTCAGAATCATTTATGAAAGCAGGCCGATGTCATTTCCCCGCTACATTTAACACCAATGCCAGTTTGCCTTTTTTTGAAGCACACTGCTATAGAAGATTTTGTTTGTTAGCAGAAAGCCTTTTAAATTATGAGTAATGGGCCGGGAAACTGCCTCATTTAGGCCTGAAACAGAAATAAGTGAGAAGACTTAATAAGAGCCTGATAACTCATGACGTTCAGTTCAGGGCCCCGTTAAGCTTCAGCCAAAGGCCTATAAAAGTATCGACCACCCAGTAAGCTACTCCATGCAATCTTATGTATATATCTGCATTTTTAAACATATATCTTAACTTTTACATATATAAAGACTTCCCCTTGGCACTCTATGTTTATCTCTTAAATTACTAGTTATCCTGAATTGTTAATTCTTGTTCTTCTGCCAGTGCTGGTTTCTGCACCCAACCTTATTGATTTCCTTTAGAAATTTTAAACCATCTATTACATTCTTTCCTGCCTCCTTTATAGCCGGGAAGATTAAGTGCCCCCTCCCCCCCTTTTGCTGGAGCTCATTTGTCTGATATCCAGGACAGGCACCCTTGTTCTTATGTGGCCCTTACTGCCTCCTGTATTTCTGCACCACATAAGATTAATGCAGTGTGGTTTGCCATACGGACTTCTAGCTAATCTTTAATTTCTCCTTCCCGTGGCTTTCGCACCATCTGAAGCCTGTCAGTCCACCGTATCACCCATGTCTCTGTCATGTCGCTGGCCTCAGTTAGCATCCACAAATAAAAGCCTCAGCTCAAACAGAAATACAATTTTAGTGGTGCTGAATTTCATCTGCCTGTTGTCAGCCCTTTTAACGCACCAGGTCTCCTCTTTCACCACTCTTTTCCATCCTTGAAACTGATAAATGACTTTGAGTACTTTTCGCATACTATAGATTTATTTTTTCTAAAGCTTTTTATTTCTTCTCCATACTTTTGAGAAGGTAACTTTGCTGTATTGGCAGTAATATTTTTTATCTTAACATTTAGTTATCAGACTCTTGTGCAAAACGTACAAGCGAGGATGTCTTTGGGTTAGGCAACAGGCTCAGGCATCATGCTTTGCGAAGTTGGTGTCGAGACCTTTGCTCAGGGGTGATATTATTGATCTGCTTTGAAGCCACATCCTTTTGGACACAGTAAGACACCCATAATGCACCACGCCATAGATTTCTAACAACTGAGGTAGTACTGTTTGCCCTATGTTAGCTGTTAAAATTTATTTTGCTCATATTGTAGGTGGACATGACTTATTCTGAGAAAACAACCACATTAAGCAAACTATGGTAATTTGAGGCAACTGGTTCGAGTGTACCCTTCTCAGGTAAATTGTTCTGCAAGTGTTTGTGTATTGTCCTGCAAAACTTGAGTCAAAACAAATTTCCACTTTTAGGTGAGATGTCATATTCCTTTAAAATAACGGGCCAGCTGCTGCTGTCAGTTTTATATACCCTGAAATATGTATCCATCTAACTGTAGGATCACTTAAAGCCCCCTGTTATTCGTGCTCTCCCCTGTGGCAAACGTGTGATGATGATGAGTTTCCATGGTCTGTGTTAACATTGCTGTCTGATCCTGTGTCCTACATAGCTGCATTACTATATTAAGACTGTTTCTTATGTCTGTGTGTGTATGTCTGTATGTATTTATGTGTCTGTATGTATTTATGTGTCTGTATGTATTTATGTGTGTGTGTGTATTTATGTGTCTGTATGTATTTATGTGTGTGTGTGTGTTTGTGTGTGTGTGTGTGTGTGTGTGTGTGTGTGTGTCCTTCTTCTCTCCAACTCTTCCTGCAGTATTCTGCAACAGCTACATACGTACTGTTTTTAAAATACGTGGAATTTCCTATATAGTAATATTTGGTTATTCAGTGTCTTTATACTAATCCAGGCTGAGTTTTATTGCAGGAATAGAGCAGAGCAATTTCACTGTTTATTTTCATCTTGCAATGCAAAGAATGTCAAGATAGTATCACTGCTCCGAGAAATTTTAATTTGATGTGTGTCTAGTGCAAAATGTGACCTTTCTGCTTCTCAGATTTAAGTTTCATACGGAGATTTAAGACCCCATGAAATAAAGAAGCAGGATGAACTAGAGCATTTTGTTTGCAATTTGAAAAAAATACCAGGGGCAATATGTGCAAAAAACAGAAGCAAGGACGGCTATTTATTTCTCATCCTCTTCAGTGAATAGACAAGGACTGTCTATAAATTCACATTATTCATTAAGCGTCTCTCCAGGTCTCTGTGTGTTTCTGCAGGTAAAAAACAAAGGCAAATGCCGGAAATGCAAGAAATATGTAATCACTCCAAGGTCACCTTCCCCAGTCTTGGATTAATGAGTTTAGTTCAGACCAGTCCAATCTCATTCTTCATGTTATAGGGGATTGTAATTCACACTTGGGAGTCCACATTTAGAGACTTCCTAACAAAGTAGCTGTTTGTGCGTGCATTTGGAAGCGTCTCGGTAACAAAGTGAAATCTTCAATCCTTGAAGGTTTTCCAGCTTCAGTCACTATGCATGCAGAACTGCAGGAGTTTCTCAGAGGACCCGTACTCAAAACCATTAATACATTCTTCAGGTATTGTTCTGCATTGCTTTAAAGTGGCTGTAATGAGACCACTGAGGAAGAAGACACACTTAGATCCTGATGTTCGTGACAATTATAGACCTGTCTCAAATGTAGCCTTTCTCTCAAAAATCCTTGAGAAAGTAATTGCCACCTAACCTTAAATATGCCTCAAGACTAGTAACAGTTGAAAAGTTTGTCTTGATTTTTGACAAAGTGACAGCATTGAAACAGGTTTAACCAGACTGGGAAATGATGTGCCACTATGCTGTGAATTATGCTCTTAGATTTTAGTGCTGTTTCAGAGACATTTGACTGCTTATTTCTGTTAAATAGGCTGGAATGCGGGGTCAGTCTATACAGCAGCATCCTTAACTGATATACCCCTTAACTAGACCATCGTAACATCAGGGGAATCACTGGAGAAATGCAAAGTCTCACTGGGATCAGAACTGGGACCTGTTCTCTTACATTCCTCCTCTAGGATGGATAATTTGGTACCATAAAATTAATTTTCATTCATATGCTGTTGACACACAACTCATCATGCCTTCTCAGCACTTAACTCTAACGGTTTAGAGTTTTTTGTTCTTTGCTGGTTACCTATGTGTAATTTTACATTCAGACCCGTTTATTGCTCCTGTTAGCTCCCTGTCTGGGGGACGCTTCCTGCAGCTAAGAAACTGAGGCATTTTCTAACCTTTTGAAAAAAAATGGATGCATGTATTAATATATAGCTGAGCCGACCGCTGTGATGCTTTGCTGTCAGGGAACACTGCCTACCCCACAGCGGATTCAAAATGTAGCAGCATGAAATTTTCCTAGAAGGAGTAAATATGGCCATAATCCACCTGTCTCTCGAGTGGCTGCTGGCAAAGTACAGGACAGACTTTAAAATTATTCTTTTACTTCCAGACGCTAATGGTTCCAGACTTTGCTTAGGTAACAGAACATCATCAATACAGACAACCCAGAATATACACTGTTCCTCATATAAATAAAAACACTATTGGCAACAGAGCCTTCAGCCAAAAGGCTTTTTAGTCTTCCAGCTTAAGTGAAGGATGCTCTGAATACAGACCGATTCCTTTAGCTTAGCCTAGCATAAACAGGGCTGAGGGTGTTTGGTGTTAGCCTAGCATAAACAGGGCTGTGGGTGTTAGCCTAGCATAGACATGTCTGCTGGTATTAGCCTAGTATAAACTGGGCTGTGGGTGTTAGCCACGCACGCCACCACTGGGTCTTTGCTTGGTTTGGTTGCGCATCACCTTCTATATTGACCCACTGTGTCACTCTCCTCTCCTCCTGGTGGGAGCCTCTTACTGATGTTATCAGATGGGTTTATGCCAAGAATACAGCAGACAACACAGAGGTTTTGCTCAGTAGAGGATTGAAGACAACTGACCTACAGCCAGCGTGCTGACCTACAAATGACCTGACTGAAGACAGCAGTACAGAAACACACAAACACACACGCACACTAGTTTTTGACCGGTTAACAGTTAAGCAGATGAGGCAACCTTGATTATGTGGTTGACTTTTTTGAGGTTTTTTTCTCCTGTAAAAGACATTGGAGTTTAATTTCCTGTACTCCATTGCCTTTTTGTTTTTATTCACTGTTTGTTTACTCTGTCATCAAGAGTCCTCTTGAGAAAGGCACTATATATGCATTCAATGTAACTGGGAATTCACAGAGCAGAATTTGGTTCTTAATATTCAAAGCTACACAATCTATCCATCTCCTGGGGTTTGATCCTTCAACCATCTCTTGCAGTTTTTTAAGGTTTTAGACAACTAAACCCTGACCTCACCTGACCCTTGTAATTTCTCCCACAGAGCAGCTATGCTGCATAGGGCGTTTTGCTGCTTGTCCTACAGACAAGTTGGCCTCAGTCGTAAAGGAATGAACAGACAAACAGGCAATAGGCAAAGGGAGTGAGGATTCACCACCAGAACTGGGCTTCGCTTCACGTTATCAGAAGCCTCCCAGTGCCTCCCCAATCTGATCTCATAGAAACATTCCCAGAGCCGCAGGCTGATGGGACCGCAGCATCAATTATCCAGTTGTGTTAATTGCAAGGAAGATGTTGTGTTTGTGGTTTGTTTGCCGTGTGGGAGCCCGTTATTATCGCGTCTGTCGGCATGTCCTGCAGCTCTCAGGCTGCTTCTCCATCAGCCAATATAAAGTCAGGGGCAAATGCAGGACCTTGTAAGGAATCAATTTCCAGGAACAGCCTGGCCTATCTGTTTTTTTTAATCCCTCTTTCTATCAAGAGTCATCTCTTAACAGAATACACTCATACTTTATTCTGCTGAACTTAGAGTGCTTCAGTGCTGTCTTTTACTCTGGATCTGTTTTTTTTTTCCCTTCCCTTTTGCAATGCCAGCCAGCTGTTTCCATGGTAACAGGCCGATAGGGGAGCCTCGCTTCAATGCTGATGCTTTGCCTGTGTGTACCGTGAACAGATGTGGCAGCCAGATCCTGACAACAATGCGCTCCGCGCAGAGCAGAGAGCGAGCGGCAGTGAGAGCAGCGGAAACGGGAGCGCGGATCGATCGCTGGGGCAGCCGGCCATAGTTGTGCCGCCACGCTGCCTTTCGCTCGCCCTGTAATCTCTGTGACTTTAATAACCTCTCTGCTCCTTCCTGCCACGCTCTCCTCCTGCCTAGGGCTTCCTGAGCCGGCGGCTGAAGGGCTCCATCAAGCGCACCAAGAGTCAGCCCAAGCTCGACCGCAACAGCAGCTTCCGGCACATTCTTCCTGGATTCAGGAGTGCGGACAATGAGGGGTAGGACCGCCCAGCTCGCCGTTGCCGAGCAGCGTGTGTGTGTGTGTATGGGTGTGTGCAGGTTTTTGTCTTTCTGTGGGGCCAAACTTTAGGGAGAATATCTCCACGACAACAAGCAGCTTGTCCCCAAAAAGCAGACACACGGGGCTTAGTGTTGAAAGCGTCGCAGGGAAGATGTGCACGTGAGGAGAGCATTCAGGGTGCACAGATGGTGGCGGAGAACTTGACTGTAAGAGTCAAGATGCCGCGGTCGTGCTGCACAGGCTGTGAGGTTGCGCGGTTCGACTGAAGGAGAGCCACTCCGACCGTGGCTGTCACATTCCTGCTCTTCGTGTAAAAATAGCTGGGCGGCACCGTCCACTCTGTCTTTTACCCCTTCTGTCACTGAGCTGAAATTGATCTGCCCCCAATTATATCTCTGTCGGGAGATAGCGATTATACTCACACTACTGGATATAAACCTTTAAACTGGTCATGTACAATGACGAAGGCAGGACCTCCTTTCTCAAAAATGAAATTTACTAGCACAATACGCTAATATACAAATTCAAAATTGTTTTATTGATATAATTTACAAATATTTGTTCACTGATAGAAATGTGACCATGCCACAAAATGACTGTGCTTTGATTTTTCTGTGTAGCTTTAGTAGTTTGCCTGGATACTGTACACATTTAAGGCACATTGTATTTCTGACCATCAAGGATGAATGCTCTATATTAAGCAGATGAGTTTAGTGTCTTATTTTCGTTCTGTTTAAAATAATGTCTGTCATTTGGGGGACTGTCCAGTCTTTGCTGTCAGGTAATTTTTTTTGTCAATGGAATACTAAAAAAAAAACATTAGAACTAAATAAACTCAATGTCATCCTCCTTCATTTTCACGTTGCACTCAAATGAAAATGCCATTTTGCTTCGTCTCACAATGGCAGTTTATGATGAGAGTACAGTAGCAATCAAACCCTAATCCAGTAAAGCAATATGAGTGTTCTGTAGGTGAGTCCGTGTTTCTGCTTGCCTCCCAGAATCTGTGTGCGGCCGCCAATACCAGTCCCATCCACTGGCGCCATGTAAATTGATGACAATTCTGTCATAAATTATTTGGAGCCCTTGTGTTCAAGGCAGAAATATTGCTTGTGTCCGTCTGATGTCCCATTCTCACGGTATAATAATGGATCCCACTCTGCCTCGGCCGCTTACCATGGGGGACCGTGGACCGGTGACTCTCCAACAGCTCCTGTTAGAGGGGAAATGCAGCCCAGGCCCCCAGCGACGTGACTGTCTCACAGTTGCCGGGTGTCTTTGGCCCGCCTTCGTAGTATGCGGTGCGCAGTGCGACGCCGTGGGCCTTTCTACTTGTGTCAAATGTCCCTTGTCACTAGATTTCAGCTCCAGCTTAATCATCACTTACTGGGACGGAACTAGTGCAACTGTCTTAACGACAAATTACTTTCACAGCAATGTCGAGGTGGGAGTAGCTATTTGGGCAGCAAATGACTGTGGAGGTATAACTGTCATGGAGTATTGTTAATTTTTTTATACAATATTTTTAAATTGTAATATATAATACAATTGTAATAAGGAAAAGATAAGTACAGCACATTATCATATGCTTTTGATAATTTACATGAATGAGCTGGAAAAATTTACAATTTACTGTTGTAAACCTGTAAAATCATTATGTTATAATTAATAATTGTTTATGTTTATGGATAAGGCAACGGCATACATGCCAACTGAGTGCAACATTATTGAGATTTTTTTTTCCCCTTACAATAATTTTCTAAAAAACCTTATTCTAATGTTATAATATTTTAATATTAATACAATAAAATAGAAGTTTTTAGAAAGACCTAGAGTGCTTAATTGTGATTAAAGACATATACCGAACCCATGACAGCAGGGGGGGGTTTGTGAGAACCATAAATTCTGTACTTCGAATTTATGGAGATAATTTCTGCGACTGTATCATATAACAGTAACATTTAAAGTTTAAAACTGTCTGGCAAGAATTCATTTTTGTCTTAGTTAATAACCTCAGTCTGTGAGTAGCTAATGCTCATGCTGCTGCTTGAAAAATACAGCTGCATTGATGAGAATCGAGGATTTCATTTTTAGATTCTGTACGACTGCACAGAAGAGGCATAATGCTGGCATTCTGCCAACAAAGGCATGACTTAATCCTTTTATTTATGAGCAGAATATAATGAGATCTTTCAGGGTTCAAGATGAAGGAGAGCCAAATTATTCAGCCCCTTTCGCCACCTATACACACCTCCAACACCGCTTAGAGTCCCTGACGCCAGTTGTAGACCCCCCCAACACCGCTTAGAGCCCCTGACGTCGCCTGTAGACACCCCCAACACCGCTTAGAGCCCCTGACGCCAGCTGTAGACACCCCCCAACACCGCTTAGAGTCCCTGACGCCAGCTGTAGACACCCCCAACACAAGAAATCCGTCAGAGTGGCACGGGAACAGAGCTGCAGGGTTAGTACCGCGCCAAAGGCG
>JAODKF010000126.1:15330910-15341604 GCA_026779585.1 Mormyrus proboscirostris
CGCGTGTGTGTGTGTGTGTGTGTGTGTGTGTGTGTGTGTGTGTGTGTGTGCGCGTAGAGCGTGCCTGAGCATTCTGCAGGTCTATAGATGATGGAGTCACTGCCCTTTGTAGATGCTGACGTCACTGAGCCTTACTTATGCTAATACATTAAACTCAGCATGAACTCTTAGTCATTAAAGTCATGATTGTAAAAAATAATGCTGAAAGATGTACCTAATAGCTATTTGAAAACCAGTAGAGAGTCAGCGAGAAGGAAAAATGCTAAAATAAAATCATCTGATTCTTAATTTCCGAGGTCATTTGCAGATGTGCGACTTGTGGTGTTCATGTGCCAGTAAATCTGCGTGATGCTCGGCAATGAGATAAAGGGCTCTCTGTCTCTCACATTCAAAGCAGACAAAATGTCATAATTTTGTGGAGTGACCGTGGGCACTGGTTCACTTCCTCTGTGTTTATTTGGCATGCAAATTCCAGGCTGGGCTTCCTTTTACTTTGATCTAGTTTTTTTCCTTTCTCACAAAAGGGGCAGTGTTGTGACCTGCAGTCGGCAGCTGAAAAAAAAAATCGAAAAAGAAAATGCAGTTTACTGCTCTGCAGTCACTCTGCTCCATTTATTTGTACTCCACAGAAATGGTCTCATGATTCTCGTCACAGGTTATTGATGTTTCTGTAGCTCCAGGCCGTGCTTATGCATCCACCCAGGCTCTCGCCTCTTGCTCTATATTCCATGAAATGACACAAACACATTCTGGTTTTGCAAGAAGCATGTGGAACTACCCAGCTCCTTTGTCTGATAGGGTGAATAAGGAGTGCAGCTTTGACTCCAAGTTACCTGGTGACCCAAAGACGCCAGCTCTCGTGGTCAGATATTGACGTCGGCGTGGTCTTAGACCTGGGCAGGGTGGGGGGTGAATAACGGGCTTGTTTCTGTCGCACTCATGCACAAACAGAGCTGAGCATACAGGACAGGGATGTAGAGCTGGGCCACTGCGGGACAGGAGCCCAAAATTTCCAAAAAATATCTCAGGAAACATTCTGGAGCAAAATAACGGACCAAAACATGAATAAATCTGTTCTAAATATGCTTATTTCTATGCACATATGTGTAATCTTGTTCATGTGTAATCCATTCTTATAAAAATATGTATTGTTCAATAATTATTCAGAAAACACTATACACACACTATATTATTCAAAAAGAGTGGCATTTCAGTTACATCAGTTTTAATTTCATTCAGTGGTCTTCTTAAGACAGTGCGAATGTCATGGTCTCTATTTTCAACACTGAATGGCACAAGAGAGGCTCATCTTATGATAATTACCCAGATGATTAAGATAATCACTATCTCAATGGATGTTATAGCAGATACAGTATAAAGAAAATACAGATGGAGTTGTGTTTGTTTGCCTCTGTAATCGTTCAGTGGAGAGAATATCTCAGTCGCACAGTTTGCGTTTTATCTGTACAGTACTTCTTGTTTGGCTGTCTGTGGGGCTTCACACCAACTGGAAAACTGATGCGTGCTGAGAATGGGGAATGTCTGTGTCATTCATTTTATATGAGGATGAAGCCCCTATTTGTTTTTTTTTTTTTTTACAAATTCGGGCTGCAGCCGGTGTGCTTGCAATGTGTCTCAGAATAATTTTAATGGCTTCTAAGCATATAGTTTGCTTTCGCCCACTGACCTTTGAAGTTTTGTTTGATTGATTTTGTTTTCCATTGCTGGATGATTCTAGGCTTTTTCTTCAGCAGTGACAGCTAGACCCGAAGCGAGGAGCTTTGCTTTCGCTCTCCAGTTATTTGGTTCAGCCCAGGTCTGATTGCATCAGCAGTGTTATACAGACGGAGGATGAGAGAAGAGGAAGGGAGTAACATTACAGTATGAAAACCCCCGTGAAGTGAACCGGCTTGTAAAAAAAGCTCTTTAAAAAAAAATCACACCAGTAAAATGAAATAATTAATTGTCACAATGAGCGTGAAAACATTGAAAAACACCATTAGTGCTTCATATGGACAGGTGTTAAAGAAAGAGTTTCATTTGAACTAAGCAGGGCCTTGAATGAGCAGTTGCAAAAACTGCTGATACATACCATATGTATTCAGAAAATACGGAAGCCAACTGTATATTAAAACACAACACCACTGGGAGCAGAAATAGCATTGATAGCTGGAACAGGACAACACTGCTGGATGAACTGTATGTATCCCAACAGGCGTGTTTAGAAGGAGATAAGAATCTGTGAAGCAACAGACTGTAGTGCTTTGCAGTGTACAGAGGCTGCCTTCTGTACTAACATAGTCTGCTGAATCCATACAGAGCAATGTCTGGTCCTAGGGCAACATTGTGGGCGTAATGATGCAATGCTGTCTGCGTGCAGCTGGACAATGTATCCAAAACAATAACACTTTTAAAATGATAATTTCTTTTATAGTCACGACCTTTGTACTTTGTCGCTGCACTAGCTGCTACCTCGTTAACAAACAAGGAAACTTTCTTTTTTTGGAAACGTGATAGCATACTTACCAGCAGTTACAAATGATCAACTCCACAATGGAAGGATTGAGAAAGATATATTTGTTGACAGTTATTTGGTTCTCCTAACTCTTTCTAGTAAATAGAAAGTGTTTGCTGTGTCCTTTTGAATAAAATAAAAAAATAAAGCCAGTCATTCTCTGCCATTCATATTTGAGCTATGTTAAATATTTACTTATAATTCTATTAATCCAGTTTTCCTGGACAGGTTGACCGAAGTGCCAAAGGAAGCCTGTCCCAGGCAGAACAGGGCCGAAGGCTGTAGTGAGGGAACATGGGGGACGCACAGGGAGGCACAGGGACGCACAGGGACGCACAGGGGGACACAGGGACGCACAGGGGGACACAGGGACGCACAGGGGGACACAGAGACACACAGGGACGCACAGGGGGACACAGGGACGCACAGGGGGACACAGGGACACACAGAGACACACAGGGACACACAGGGGGACACAGGGACGCACAGGGGGACACAGGGACACACAGGGGGACACAGGGACGCACAGGGGGACACAGGGACACACAGGGATACACGGGGACACAGGGACGCACAGGCGGTCACAGGGACACACAGGGACGCACAGGGGGACACAGGGACACATAGGGGGACACAGGGACACGTTCACACTATGGGGAAGTGAACGATACACCCGACTGCCTATCTCTGGGCTGTAGGAGGAAAGTGTAGTACAGGAAGCCCACAGACACAGCGAAGAACATACAAACACACACGCACAACAGCAGGATTCACACCTCAGACACTACAGGTGTGATGCCACAATGATACTCATATGTAGTTGTTTACTTTGTGTAATGATATATCTTTGGAGCTGATTTAATGAAGTCGTACAGGGTGGTCCTCTAGATTTCTTTAGAATACTTGGCCCTTTCGTAAATGTACCGAGACGTATTCTATTTATAGTATTTTAATAATTTATTAATAATTTTATAATATAGTATTTTAGTAATTTTGCAACATAAGTATAAAAGTATTTCATATGATATTTAATATAGCATCATAAAATACAATATATAATATAAAATCAATGATGGTTTCTACCAGAAGCTTTGATGAATTCATTATAATTAAAATTAAACGTGGTGCCCAAGGAAGAGCAAATGTCACCCGTGTGTAGGGTTCACCTTGGCATTTTGGTTACTTTTTAACCAGCCAGGTGTAACACAGTCTTAGTCATTTGCTTATGATGAAACCACTTTATATGATGTAGCGTAAATATGCAATAGGCTGGTAAACATGAACAGAAATGTCATGTCATTCTCTAAGTACAGACTCTACATTGTTCATTAATGAATTATTCCATTCTTTTACCCCCCCCCCCCCGCCCCACTCCCTGTTATACACAGAATTTCAGTTCCCAGACACATTTTCTCATTGGCAGATGACTTCCGCAGATGTTATTATAGACACACAGCAGTACCATGACCACACCCCAATTCTGCCCTCTGTGAATCTGCTAACAAGCCCAGGTGATTCTCCTTTTAAAGAACATTAATGTCTTTGTGTCGCACATTTCAGGTGTGAATACAATGGCAGTCAACAAGAATCCAACTAAGACAAGATCTCGCCGGCATCCAGTTTTACACATTATATTTTACTCACTTTTGCTATGACTTAATATTACAGAAGTGTATACTCAACAAGTTTCGCACCTAGTCACTGGTGAGCTGGTGGTTTTCGTGTTTCACAACAGAAACATTGTCATTCTTAATCGTGACAATACAATTCTAATTAAACTGTGGGGAACTGCTGGAAAACATTATCTAATAGGTAATGTTTGCACCCAGTCAACTTTACCATTTATAAAGCTATACTGGTATTTACCAGTGGGATTGGTACATAGTTGGGTGTGTTCAGGTGGACAAATATAGGGATTAATTCATCACTAATGATGATATGACAGTGTACCTTCATATGAACACGCAACTTGATATATGCAGTTTCTTGATCCCATTGCTTTTATAATCTGTTGTAGATTTCACCCCAAACTTCCAAATTTCTTTTGCAAACATATTTGATCACATTCCATTTTTAATATGTTATGTAAGGTCTCTGAGCAAGGGATATGTCTGGATGTGTTTCATACTCAAAACTGACATTGCCGCTCCTTGGCGTATCAAGCTGTCCAAATACCCCCCCCCCCCCCCCCTAGTTACGGCTGATCGGCCACATGTTCTCTGAGGAATGCACAGCTCTGGAGGGGGGCAAGTTTCCTGGAGCCTGGGAGCCACAACACAGGGCAGTAGGACAAGCAGGCCTGGGCTTGTGAAGGCAGAGCAAGGAGAACCAGCGAAGCCACATGATAGGACAGTGCGGACACCGGGCAACCGCGGCAGGGCTGACAGCCAATCTGCTTCGTGAGGAGAACCAGCGAAGCCACATGATAGGACAGCGCAGAAACCTGGTCAGAAAAGTCCCCAAGGTGCAGTACACATCATATTATCGGTGGACTCTAAGGCCGAATCTATAAGGGTTACCTCCTCACTGGCTCCAGTTTACACAAGCACAGTTTGGATGTTTATCGTTCAGCCTCGTGAAGAGAAAGCTGTTTATTTTGCCTCGTAGCAGCTGATGATCAGTAGCACTAGCAGATATTTACCATATCAGGGCAGATGTGGTGCTGTAATCGTTTGTGCTGCTTTGGGTCGGTTTAAGAAATTTCTTGGCAGGCTTTCCATTTCCATTCTCTCCCCAGTCTCTCCCTGTATTTTTTCCAATCTGAATGCCAGCGGGAACTTTTTATAGATTGAGAGTTTTAAGTACTAAGTAGGGAGAATTTAATTAAATCTAAAAAAACGCCGCTTTGGTGTCACCGTGTAGCAAATGAGACGTGCACGGACAAGATCGTTGGCTTCTAACCGTGTTAGTCAAAAACCAGGTGGAAGACCAGGGCCCACTTTCTCGAAACCTTAACGCTACGTCGTTCGTAAGTTCAATCTATTAGTCCTATCCATAGAGCTTATGGACAACGTAGCGTTAAGAAGGTTACAAGAAACCAGGTCCAGGATGCTAGTGAATTAGAAGATGGCATTAAACAGGTGGTGAGGTGACGTAGCGTGTGGCTCCTTTCTCGCCTCTCATTCTGTGTGTTCTGTTACCCTTGTGGGAATTTCCCTCCAGCTACTCAAATACATGCCCAGTGTTTCCTGTGATTGGCCCTAGACTCGCCGTGATCCTACATGCCATTTGTGGTTAACAGAAGTATCTGGATAGGCTACTCAAAACAAGCTCTTACACCACATATGGTATGTAATTCACTAGTTGCTGGTGAGCGAGTTTGTGGTTCTCATCTTACATCAGCACCACTTAACACGCATTGTCATTTTTAATAGTGTTGATAAAACTCCATTTTGACTCTGGAAACCTCCTGCAAAATTACTCATGATAATTAAGGATCTGATTAGGAGCCCATTTCATAACTTAATGCCCACCCTAAGCATGATATGGAAGCATTCCTCTGCGAAAGAGGAACAAAGACTGTTTAAAAATGCGACAAGATCGAGTCCAGTACCTGTCGCAGGCACTGTGCCTCTCTGCAGCTGGTCACGGACTGCATGTGGCGACTGAAGCTTTTAAGTCACACTCACCACGCTGCTCTTCAGCTGTGAAATGGTTCAAATCAGCTTGTGATGCCAAAGTAAACTGTCATTTTCCCCTGCACCACTTTTCCACCAGGAAAAAGTGTGAATTGCCTTCCTGGCTGCACCTACTCTGCCAAGCACCATCTCACCAAAACGTCCACGGCTCACTCTGTGAGAATGCAACGACGGGGCCGCGATATAGGCTCAGCCAGGGCACCAGCCCTCATGTGAAATGGCTATCCGTGAAATAACCAGTCTGCTGTGCACTCGGCGCGTTACACAAGACCTTTCACCACAATAAAGTCTTTACTCTAAGAAATCTATTGATTTTTTTAAGGTTCCTGTCCAGTGTGCTATTTAATTTTTTTTTTTTCATTTTAAATATTTTATGTCATTCTAGTTATTGGAAAATTAATTAAGGGTACAAACAAAAGACTTGTAAGGATGTTATAGTTGGATTATTTTAATATATAACAATTGTGTTCAGTTGTATGTAGTAATTTTGTTAGACACACTCATTTTTAACCTCATTTTTCTTAGGTCTCAATTCTCAGATTGTATAATCCAGAGGATTTAAATAGAGTCGATAAATCCAACAGTTGGTTTTTTTTTTCTCAGTGAAGTGTAACGCACAGCATAATCAGCCTCAGGAAAGGTTGTGTGAGGTATGCAGTTTATAGCGCACAGTAAAAACCAAAACACTTGAACATAACATGCTTGGTTAGGAGAGGAGTAAATATGCGTTTATAAAACAGAAATATTTGAAGTTTGGGTAAATCAGAAGGTGCTGTACTGTAAGAAGAGGTGCCGACTGGGATGAACTAGACATGGTGTATTTGATTTTCCATGGCGATCATAGGGTGGTAATGTAAATCAAAAAAAGGAACAGTGTCAGAGCTAACTAGAATTATTAGTTGCCATGACTAATCTCTCGGCATGGAATCCAAAACCGCCCAGATAAAAACGACAATTAACAATCTTAACACACGAAGCGGCGGGAGCGGCAGATACGTTTCCAGGTATCTGCTGATTTGCTGTAACGTCACCAGCAGCTTCCCTCGACATACCTCAACCGAGAAGTAATGCTGGCCTGTGTATAGAACGGTGGATATTAATGGATGTCTACTATGCTATTATATTTAGCTGTAGGTCCCTCTAGGTAAATGATTGACATTTGTACTTCATAATCTGACATTTCCCTATCACTGCATGCACTTAAATGCGCTATTTCCAAGTCCGGTTCATAAACAACGCTGTTCGAAACTTGCGTGTATAAATCCACCAGAAAGGCCAGAGGGAAGATGGTCTTTTGCGCTGATGTTTCTTGGTATGAATGAAATGAAGCAGTTTGGTCTGTCAGGCTGGGGTTGACGATACAAACGTGTTGAGTGCAGGCATGTCCAGTGTCTAATTTTAATTAAAATGACATTCGCGGAAAAAAAAAAGAAAATGACTTTCTGACTTTTTTAAAATTTGCATTTTGTTATTGTAAGTGCAGACCTATTTATTTATCATGTTTACTTTAACACCGGATTATGCAATTAGCTTATTTTTTTTTCCTTAAAATTGTAAGGAATGCAATCGACCAATTTCACCAGGGTGTATGGCCTATATAATACATGTATTTTTCCGAATATGCAGTACGAAGGACAGAGACCTTGGGAAATGGAGCGCTATCCTTTTAAATGCGATGTGTGCGATTTGGGCGGAGGGTGTGTTTCAAACGCAGCACATTATCCCCGGGGTGTATACGAGCCGAGCCGAGAGGCCGGCCCCAAACACCGTCTCTTTGCACGTTTGTGCTGATTTTAAAACAGTCGCATACAGGGATAAGATCAGTTAAAGAGAAATGGGCACGTTTTTGGAAACCCGCACCTTCGGGAATCAGCGATTCTTTCCGGGCTGCAATGTTTCATCGCTTTAATAAATCGTAAGTGCTTTTTGTATGTTGTAGTTAAATGGTTTATAGTTACAACAATAATACAGTTAATTTTGCTTATGCACTAGTGATTGGTGTTGTTTTAAGGAGAGAAGGAAAATTGCCTGTACTTTGTTTTCAGTTGCTTTTCAGGCTTATTCATATTATAATATGCTTTGCTTTATTCCTTACAAATTGGCTCACCGACTCTTGTACGATCGGAGTTTTAATATCAAATGCGATACCTGATTTAGTGGGGATACTTACACGCCATGGATGATGTTATGGAAATAAAAAAGCATACTACTGGTGGAGCTGTAACATGGTCAATCGAATGGGGTTTCATCGCGGTGAAAGTGAACAAAAAAATGTACAACCGACAATACACTGAAAATGCGTTTATATATATTTTTAACGCTGTAGTGCATGCTTAATATTTGCGGTCCAGCTAGGGGATATCTTTGAAAAGTGAAATATCAGCTGAACAAAATGCCCGCATTATCTTTCCGTGCGCGATCCGGGTTGGTTAATTATCTAGCGGTGCCGTGGCAAAGGGGGGTATTTAATACTTCGTTTGCTGGTACCATCCCGTCTGTGCGGACACTTCTCATGCTGCATATCTATCGGGGAGCCAGGGGTGGGATGCTGGTCAGGGATAAAATAATCTCGGTTGCAAATGACTGTAGCCCTGCTGTTACCATCCCCAGAGCCGGCTCCTTCGTCACACTACGCAGAAAGACTTTTGCGAAGCAGGGGAATCGTAACGCGTATAATAATGTCTGTCTTACAGTACACCTTCTGCTGTAACAAATGTGCGCAGCTGTCTTCTTACGTGGACAGGTAAGCCTTAGGTATAGTTATTGGTACCTTGATCGGAAGGGACTGGTCGCAGTCCTCAGCTACTTTTATCATAAATCAGAAATGAAATTAATATGGCATGCAGCTAGGGCTGTCTCCTAAAGTCCCTCGTATTACCAGCATTTTAATTGCTGTCGTGAGCAGTATGACCCTTGCGTACTTGTCTTATTGCGTTGTTCCCTGTATGTGAATTATTTTTTTACGATTTATATTTTTACTTTGCCTTCCTTTATTGAAGTTATCCTCCACGGTCTTTATATAGCAGCAGCGTAATACTAAGTAGTCGGCTGTTGTGCATGTCTGCATTGCTGTTTAATTGAGGGGGAATTCAAGCTTAAACGAAAGATTACTTGATATCAATTTCCCACTGCGTTTCTTGTAACCACGGACGCAATTTTCTTTAGTGGCTTGGATTGGTTATACTGAGTGTTGCCATGTGGTTGAATTTGTTTCACTTCGAATTTGTTTCGTTATTTACTTCTAAATAATTCAGTCTTTATAAATGCCTTCTGAAATTCACTGAGAAATTTGCATTTCGTTGCAGATCTGTTCAGTAGTCTGAAACAGTACAGAAAATGCTATCTCTGCAGTCAGTCAGTGAAGCAGCAGACAAATGCATGTGAAATTTGAACAATATTTTATGGTTAGAATAATACAAAAAATAAAATTTTGGCACTGATCATAGATAAATTCTATGTTTGACTGCCTTTTTTTCTTAAGATTGGTTCACAGATCTATTGTGCTTACAGTTTCCTGCCCTGCCTTGTGTTGGCAGATCGCAGGTCTTATCTGTATCTCAACGTTTTATGAAATGCTGGATAAGCTGAAGAACCCACCCCCACCCCCCAATCTTCAGCTCTGATTAGTCAGTTATGCGTATCTGGTATTGGTCTCCTCTATTCTCTGTGCCCCATGCATGTGTCTTAAAGATGGAGTAAGCGCTGCAGACCTCGCAGGACTGTGCTCAGGTTCCAGCTTGTGGAATGGTGCATATTTACTAGCAAGCCGCTGGCACGGGGCCTGTCTGTAGGGGGCGCCTCATGTATCTTAAAGATGGAGTAAGCGCTGCAGACCTCGCAGGACTGTGCTCAGGTTCCAGCTTGTGTAATGGTGCATATTTACTAGCAAGCCACTGGCACGGGGCCTGTCTGTAGGGGGCGCCTCATGTATCTTAAAGATGGAGTAAGCGCTGCAGACCTCGCAGGACTGTGCTCAGGTTCCAGCTTGTGTAATGGTGCATATTTACTAGCAAGCCACTGGCACGGGGCCTGTCTGTAGGGGGAGCTTGTACAGTCAGCTATCAGAGTGAACGTCAGTTGCAGTGACCTGCTGAGGAACCTCTGGTCACAACCAGCTTATGGCATAGAGATGTGGGATTCAGCCTTTGCGGAGAAAGACTTGTCAGTGGCTGAGCTGTATGGAAATCTACCAGATTTATGGTACATGTACTGTGTCATAAGCTGTTTTTTTATTTTCATTTTGATGCACTTCTATGAGGGACTGTTAGGGACTTTATTCAGAATTACCATGCATATGTGAAACCATGCATAAACATATATGAAACCAAAATGCTTCACATAGTACACAGAAAATTCACACACTTATGAGTGAAAACACACTACTGAAAGACTCTCACATAATCAACTGAAACACTTTCATATAAACAACTGAAAATGTATTCATTCACATACACAACTGAAAAGCTCACAAACACTAGTGAAACCTTCCACACATACTACTGAAATGCTTTCACACAAACAGCTGAGAAGCTCTCACAAAC
>JAODKF010000126.1:15354605-15365243 GCA_026779585.1 Mormyrus proboscirostris
CCCCTGTAATAGCCAGTGTCCCCTCGCTCCCTGGCTATGCTCTGTCCCCAGGCCCCTGTAATAGCCAGTGTCCCCTCACTCTATAGGTACGCTCTGTCCCCAGGCCCCTGTAATAGCCAGTGTCCCCTAGCTCCCTGGATATGCTATGCCAGCTCTTCCTCTTCATTTCTTTCCGCGTGCAGGGCTGATGCCATGTCTACCGGTCTCCCGGCCCTCGTTATTCCTGCCTGTCCGCCCGCAGCCTGCCACCCCCCCCCCCCTCCCCAATCCATCAGATCTTTGCAGCTGCGGCCGTGCTTTTTATGTGGTGTGTGTGTGTTTGTGTGTGTGAGAGAGGAAAAATTCTGTGTGTGTGTGTGTGAGAGAGAGAGTGAGAGACGGCATGTGTGGTTAAAGAGTGTGTTTAAATGTTTGAATTTATGTGTGCAGTTTGAGATTTTTTCTAATGAAAAGTGCTTGATAAATGTATTATTATTACTATATTTTTTAAAGGGAGACAGAAAAACTGTGTGTGTGTGTGAGAGAGAGAGGGGGGTTGAGTGTACGTGGGTGACTGTGTGAATGGGAGGGAAAGAGTGTGTGCATGACGGTGAGTATTTATGTGTCGGAGTGTGAAAGTGAGTGTTTATGTGTGAGACAGAAGGAGTGTCAGTGTAAAAACGTCGAGCTGCAGCTGAAGGCAGAACTCTCGTTTTTGTGAAAAGCGGATCAGAGCAGGACAGATATTTGTTGACGTCTCAGTTGAGCAGGTCGGCCCCCATTAGTGTAAATGTATTAAATGTGTGCTTGTGGCTAAACTTGCCGCTAGAGCGAACGGATCTGATTTGAAGTCGTCTGGCTGACAATTTAAGAGTGATGTCACCCGGGGGGAGGGTCGCATGACCAAAGCCGTGGAGCAGCGTGGCGGAGCAGCGCGGTGGAGCCCTGAGGTCTCATCCTCCCTTTGTTTACACTGCTCTGTTTGCTCGCTGCCAGGGCTGCTGCCTGCCGGTACCCCATTTCCTGCGTGGCTGGGCCACCACGTTCCCCTACCTCTGGGCATTATCCAGTTCATTGCCTTGGTTGCTGCATATGGGGGGGGTGAGGGCATTTACGGGGAATTAGGGACTGTAAGAATGAGAGCCCACTGCCATCTGGGCCTAGCAGTGGCCATGGAAATGACTGTTTCACTTTTGATTCGGAACAGAGGACACTGGGCAGAGTTGTTGGTGACGCCAGTATTACTGATAGATTTACAGGATCATTGGGTAGATGCTTAATGTGTCCAGTTTTTATATAATAATGGCAGGGTGAATGGGCTGCACTCATAACCTAATGGTTGCTAGTTCAAGTCACAGAGGGACTGGGCTGTAGGCTTCATAAGCGAGGTACTTAACCTTGATGACTTTAGGAAAACTGTCCAGCTGTACAACTCAGCCTTAAATAATGCTGTGATGAATAAATCCAATGAGATGGTACTTTATTGATCCCTAGAAGTATTAGAAATAAAAAGGAATTTTATTTTCTAGTTTCAGTGTATTTTTTATAACATCTACTTGTTTCAGGTGACCACCTCAACGGGAAGTAAATGTTTCTCCTGTCGCTCGTCAGCGGAGAGGGACAAGTGGATGGAGAACCTGCGGAGAGCCGTGCACCCAAACAAGGTAAGGATGGAGATGTGGAGGGTAACTCCACTGATGGAGCAGGCGAGTAATGCCAGTGATGGAGCAGGTGAGTAACTCAGGGGAGGGAGCAGGCGGGTACCCCAGTGATGGAGCAGGTGAGTAACTCAGGGGAGGGAGCAGGCGGGTACCCCAGTGATGGAGCAGGTGGGTAACTCAGGGGAGGGAGCAGGTGGGTACCCCATTGATGGAGCAGGTGGGTAACCCCGATGATGGAGCAGGTGGGTAACTCAGGGGAGGGAGCAGGTGGGTACCCCAGTGATGGAGCAGGTGGGTAACTCAGGGGAGGGAGCAGGTGGGTACCCCATTGATGGAGCAGGTGGGTAACTCAGGGGAGGGAGCAGGTGGGTAACCCCGGTGATGGTGGTGTGTCAGGTAACCCCGATGATGGAGCAGGTGGGTAACCGCGGTGATGGTGGTGTGTCAGGTAACCCTGATGATGGAGCAGGTGGGTAACCGCGGTGATAGTGGCGTGTCAGGTAACCCCGGTGATGGTAAGCAGGCCAAACCCACTCTAAAAGCACGCACGCAGACAATTATGCAAAAAATGTTATTTTAGTATCGTGCTGCCTTTTTCTTTTACTTCAGAATGCTAATTTGACAGTGCCATGTTCGTTGTTCTTTAGTTTACAGATTGCTGGCTAATTAGAAGAGTACTCTGCTCTGTCATCTGCATCATGTTCCCCTGGCTCAGCGATAAATCTACCCCTCAGTGCCCTGTTCAGTCATTCATATATATGTGACTTTAAAGCAGCACTTTTCAATGATATTAAATTCTCATACTTTATCACATTTCACTGTCCTGCAAGTTAGATAGCGGATCCATTTGTCATTATGAATTCATTTTTGATACGTTTAAAATAAACAGTATTTGTTTTTATGAATTAATTTTGGTGCATTTCACATAAAAAAGGTTTCTTTGGATGTCCTTTGTATTTTTTGTCTACAAAGTATATCTCAGAGAAGCCAACCTCTTCTCCCACAATCCAAAGACTTGCAATTAGGTAAATTGTTTCTAAATTACCGATACTTTGCGAGCCCTGGACTGGCATCCTGCCCCATGGTTCTTGACACAGGTTCCAGGTTTACTACCACCCTGTAGTGGATGGGCAGTTGGAAGATGAATGGATAGATAGGGTTTTAATTGGAAAATCTGACATTGCTTTGTTTCTGCCTTGAGTTGGCCCAGAAAAGGACTCTCTCTTTCCCTTTTCATAGGACAATAGTTGGCGTATGGAAAACATGCTAAAACTGTGGGTCATCGAGGCCAAGGACCTTCCGACCAAGAAGAAGTACTTTTGTGAGCTTTGCCTGGATGATGCACTGTACGCACGGACTACATGCAAGCTCAAAACTGACAACGTCTTCTGGGGGGAGCACTTTGAGTTCAACAACCTGCCGGCCATTAAAAACATTACGGTGCACCTCTACAAGGAGACAGACAAGAAGAAGAAGAAGGACAAGAACAACTATATAGGGTTGGTAAACATCCCTATCCTGGCGGTGACAGGCCGGCAGTTTGTTGAGAAGTGGTATGCTGTGAGCACCCCGAACCCCAACAAGGGCAAGGCTCCCGGCCCTATGATCCGCATCAAGGCTCGCTACCAGAGCATGAGCATTCTGCCCATGGAGCTGTACAAGGAGTTCGCCGAGTACGTCACCAACAGCTACATGCTGCTCTGCTCCGTGCTGGAGCCCGTGCTCAGCGTCAAGAGCAAGGAGGAGATGGCGTGTGCCCTCGTGCACATCCTACAGAGCACCGGCAAGGCCAAGGTAAGGCCTGTGGAGTGCCTGCAGCTTCCCCTTGATTCGCAGAAGTACTTGTACTTCAGTTTTATTTGTTCTCTGCTTTTTCTTAATCCTGCCAGACACGAAAGAACTAGACTTTTCTGATGTCTGCTTAATCATGTGCGTAACCAAGCCTCAGTTGTCTGTCTTGAGAACTCAGACTTACAGTAGAAATCTGTTCATGAGTATCTTCTGGGTTTTTACGTATATAATATACATGTATGTGAAGGGAGCAGAAGCTGCAGGACTTCCTTGGCCTATTTCAGTCATGTTTCCAGTGATTAGCATAACTGGGAAGCTTCTGGAAAGCTTCACATAATCTTCTGTCCACTGCGCCATCAAGAACAATAGTAAATAAACCTTTCCTGTTTCTGTCGCACTGCCAATGAGAGCACAGACTGGTAAGGAAAACAGCGCTGGCTGTTTACCGTCGCCGGCACTGTAAACACTGAGTAAACTCCAGCAGACGAGGGGGAATGCTCCTCATTTACCACTGGCAACTTCTGCAGGTTTCAGGTTAAGCTAATCGTGCATATCCTGCGAATTCCATGAACTGTAGAACAACTGTGACTGGGAAGGAATTCCAGATTTTCGCTTGCAGTAGTGGCATATTCAAACCCAAACCTTTCTCCTACTGCATTTGTCTTCCCTCAAGGACACTTATTTCACAGGATTTCCACAGAATCTTTATTATCTTTGACACTGGAGGCTAGTTAATTATTCTGGCTGTCGAGTGGAAATTCTGTGCAGGCTCCAGCAGCCTGAGCGTCTGGTGAATCGCACGTTTTCAGGAGTGATTTCAGTTTCTTCTGCTTCAGGATGGATATTGCTTTTATTTGTTTTATCTTATCTGTTGTTTTTCATTTTTCTCCTGGTTTGCCCAGCCAAGGAGCTACAGCAGTCTAGAACTGCTTCTCACAGTAGACTCATGAAAGTGGCAACGTTCACCGTTTCAGGGTCCTTGAACTTGGGTTGACCACTTTTACTGCCTTAGAAACTCAAGACCTGATCGATTTGCTTTTGACTTGTCGAACTGCACTGGAGGTACACCGGTGGCTTGCATTGAATCTGTTACATATCCATTTCTTTGAGCACCTTGAATGTCCTTCCCCTATCTGAAAAAAAATCCCAGTAAACCTGGAGATATATAAGCTACATTTCTCACTGTAAGAAGTTCCTGATCACGGCATCCTGATGGGTAAAATGATCCCCGATAAGCCCGGAACACGACTTAGCGGAGATCGATAAATGGATCGTGGCAGATGAGCATTTGATGGATGCCCGCGGTGCCACCCCAGAGGGGGGGTGAGATGGGCATATTAGCCGCCTGCCCGTAATCAGGCTCCCTTAATTGCAGTGTTCTTGAATAAGCCTCATAACAAATGGCACCATGCCTCTGTGACTCTTTCTTTCGGTATATTGTGTTACTCAAGGTCTTACACTCCCTCCGTCCACCTGCCATTTTCATGTCATTTGCAGATGTTTTGCACGATACAGACAGTTGTATTGGTGCCCATATGTTATATTTAATGCTAGATAGTCACCTCAGGTGTATCAGGGGCGGTTGAGTTATAGAGTCTAATGGCATGCATATAGAATGTATCCATATAGTTTTTAGGTGTATGCTCTTGGTCAGTAGGTTGGCACGATACTTTTTGCTGTGGAGATGAGGATGATGTAGAGTTGTGGCAGCTGCTGTTGGTGCTGAAATCACTTCCCACTTTAAAAACAAAGCCGGGAGCTTGCTGCAGGACCGGCCTTCATTACAGCCAATCACAAGAGATTTGTCAGCTGCAAGGTCCACTTCTCTTGTTCAAACGTAGCTGCTATAGGAGATTTGGTGCTTGCCAATAGGAAATTTGGTGCTTGTTTCAGCTTAGGGGACTTAAAAAAATGTTAAACCAAATCTCGATTCAGAAGAAAGCAGGTTCAAAGAACATACAGGTTAGAGATGTCTGTAGACTAAGGACTATTTATATATTTCTAATCAGTAGCTGCATTTTTGTTGTCCTAATCGAATGAGGTCCCTCATCTTCTGTGAGTCTGGACATTTCTTTTATTTCATTCCTCCAAATAAAAATCTAATAAAATCCCAAAGAGAAATAACTCCCCCTGTATTGCGCATCACATAAATGAATTCAGCCATTCTGTTGCTTTTCTCCATGTTGGTGTGGGCCGTAGTGCCGTTCGGCTTTAAGGGTTATCCTGCACCTATGTTCCTAGCAATTGATCTATGTCTGCAACGCAGACTGACTGCTGCTGAAAGCCACATCCTCCGTCTTCTGTCTGCTTGCTGATCACATGATCACATGAGTTGTGTTGATGGCGATGAAGAACCGTCATAGCAAACGAGCGTGCTTGGAGGAACACTCGTCTACAACCGTCACTTTAGGTTCAGGCTGAGGTGAGCCATCTGGGACTGAGTTATATTTTGTCACGGTTTATTTAGCATATAAAGCATGCAGACGCATGTCTAAGTTAATTTGAATTACTGCTGATCATTTAATCAAGCTTTCCCTGTTATGATGTATGTGTTATTAGACCTATTTCCTATTCCAATATTCATTTCTATATAAGAGGCCTGATGTAGGCAAGTTAAATAAAAATGTAATAAAATTAATTAAATATTGGGGGGGAGGGGTCCGTGCCTATATAATAGATTATCTGTATACGATTGTCGATTTAAGTAATTATGGATGTTTTACACGGCCATGTATCCGAAACCGTCTCTCGCCTAGTTGGGTTTATTTCACTCCGTTATTGCAATTGAACTGCGTAGGCGTGTAACAGTTGCCGCTTCGCAGCCATTCTGACGGAAGCCCCCTCTCTCTGGGTGACTTCATTATCACTCGATTCTTTGAAGTGCTGATACCCCAGGCCAGCACACTTCATTTTTCACTGTATACTTTCATACTTGCACATTTTTATCACATTGTACGTAATGACAATGGGATTTTTATCATCAAAAATAAATGGCTGACAGGGATTGCAGTCTGACCCAGCCACTGCTCATTAGCTGAAAACCCTTTTTATTGGCTACTGAAAGTAGAGTTCCCTTCACTGCCATGCAGTAAGACAGTGACCAGACCTGGATACCTCACTGAGCATGAACCTGATTTACTTGCCTGCAGTATCAGGCACTTACTCTCCCTGGTATACAGCAGTAGTGTGGCATAAAGCCCACACCCATTCCTGTAACCCTCATTTCCCTACTTTTTAAACTAATTATACTGCCACTGGGGTTTTGGAATGGAGAATCTGGCCGCCAACCCCAGGATCACTGAAGCAGTGCCTTGTACATTTAGCCCTCCTATTATTTGTCTGGTCTGGCAGCACAGCGGCTCAGTGGGTAGTGCTGTCACTGCATACCTTCAGGGTCGGAGGGTTTCAGTCCTGTGTGTGTGTGTGTGTGTGTGTGTGTGTGTGTGTGTGTGTGTGCCCTGCGATGGGCTGCAGTCCTGTCCTGGGTGTCCCCTGCTTTGTGCTTCTTATGGTGGGCTTAAGGCTCTTGGTGACCCTGTACTGGGTAAGTGCTTGAAAGATGGATGGATTATTTCTCTGATCCTTTTGGGCATGAATGTTTTCACGGGGGTGAAGTAGTACTTGGGGTAATGAGCTTCAAGCACGCGGGATCAGTGCCGATTGCCGGAGCCGGTTTGGGTAAAATGTCACGGGCCACTGGCCGTTTAGTCCTCTCCGGTGACTCGGCTCAGCTGGCATTTGAGGCTCAGCCTCTTACTCTTAAGTAACATGTTTGATCGCAGCGTAGAGTATGGGTTCTCACTCCTGCTCAGTGCCCACTATATACGGGATTAGTTAATTTCCAAAAATAAACAGTATATTTTTTTGTTTGTTTGTTTATGATGTTCATGTGTTGTATTTCCATCTGAGAAATATCTCCAATCGATCTGCCGCTACCGCACCTCATTCCCGCATAACCCCCACCCACCGACCACTTTACCGGTCCATGAAATTTTTGTACGACATAAACCAGTCAAAGGGCTGGGAATCACTGGTGCATGGGGTTAAACGGTGAACTAAAGAAACTGGAGGTCCTGGAGATGCACCTCTCGCTAGGCCTCACTAGGTGGTGATCTCATGTGCCTTCTTACTCAAGGCTTGATCAGGAAGTTGCTTCTCTGTTACATAACTTTGGTGGGTTTGGTCTCGTCTTTTAGCCTCAACCTGGAGCATGAGGAAGTGGGGGGGGGTTATGTTTGCCCCCCACATCCATAAACCACACGGCACTCCTGGAAGCTGAACTTTCATCATCCCTTCATCTTTTCTTCATCCTGCTGAAAAACAGAGGTGGGCATCAGCGTGTAGCGGCTGCCCGTGATGCAAGATGCCGGATGACGATCACACGGCGCTGATCGGCAGAAAGCCACGCGTCTCTCATGCTCACTTACTTGCCTCTTGGCGAGAGGCACATGGCTGTTAGCCAAGGGAGCCCCCCCCCCCGTTGCCAGATCAAAGCACCATTGGAGGGGCACAGCAATGAGCATTGAAGCAGGTTTTTAAAAATGCACGTTGCTTTTCACCCAAATTGCTTATCATTGTCAGTACAAGGATGTTAATCTTGTAAATATCATTTTATGAAATATGAATTATAATTTTCTTTGGAGATTTTTTTTTCTTGTATTTGAGACCATTTCAATATGTGAACGTGTAGATGAGGAAAGTTCATGGCTGTATTTGTTTTAAATTGGGCATCGACACAGATTTGATGCTGGAATGATCAAAAATTGATGCAGTGATTGATTAAAAATGGATTAAAAATGATATGGAATTGCATTGATGCATCTTGTGTACTGGGGCCTCTGCAGTTATGTCCACCTCAAAGCACTTTTCTGGCTGGAAATCTGGTGGTTTTTTGTGTATTCATATATACTTGCCATAAGCATGAACAGCACTTACTATAAATGAAGTATCGTATGATTACTGCATCGAGTATGACTGTGTTTGTTCATTACTCATCATGTTACCTACTAACCCAATATCAAAGAAAGCTGTGAAAAGAAAGTGAGGGGCTTTTGTGAACAGGAGGTTCATTTAATTTGGGGGAAAAGCAGTTTCCTTTTTTTTTCTGAGACAGTGAGACATGTTTGTGAATAGCAAAAACATGTTTTGCTTGAATTTGTCTGGCCGCTTGAAGACTCAGAGAGGTTACATCACCGACTTTGCATGCTGGTGTCGCCGCTGTTTCGAGCTCCTTTGCAGCTGAGCTGCTGAAGCCATGCCGAATGACGTGCTTTTGCACATCTGCAGGCCTTTGGGCTGTGCCTCCCTCGCTGATGTGTCAGGGAGGGGATGTGGCCATTGCCTGGAGCTCTGTTTGTATCCCCAAAATTTTACTGTATATATCCTGGCCTGAGTTCACTACAAGCCTTAAAGCTGGAGCCGGTTGTTGCTTCTGTGCCAGCTGTAATGCCTGGTTGAGGACAGTACCATAACGCCCTTCCTCCAGGGGTGTCCCATGGTGGTCGGCAGATTGAACCGGCCCTGCACGTCATTCTTCCTAAACGCTCTTTAGCCGCGTGGAGTGCTAAACCTCTTACTGCCTTATGGCATTTCCATTCTATCCATTTCTCCTCGTGCTCCAGAGGATTCATCGGACACACAAAACCAACCCCCCATCCCCGCTCTCACATGGAAACTCCTTTATCTTCTGCCTCCAGGAGGGCTCACTGCCTTATTTCATTTTTCCCCTTTAATCCAATTAGATGAACGAGCCTGTATGAATCTCAGCTTCTAGTCTGGCTCGAAAGAGCTAGTCTGCTTTGGAGAATTCGCCATTTTTTCCCCTGCCCTTCCTCATCCAATTCACGATGCTTGATGGTCGATGCTTATCCTTTTTCTTTAATTCTTTTCAACAATGGCAAAATCAAGCAGCACCCCCCCAGTGGTGATTATGCTGAGATAGGGTTCCCCTGATATGATGCCACAGGAGCTGAATACTAAATTTTGGTTGCATCTATTAGCGTACGGGTCGGGGTTGAGCTTGTGCGGTTGGCGGGGGGTGGGGCAGGCTGGCAGGAAAGCAATATGGCCCCTCCAGGCATAATTGAATATAGATCGTCTCTGCTATGGGGGTGGCTGTATGGAGCGCGGTTTCTGGGAGGCTCAGGTCGCCTTGTGATTATTTTCGGGACTGGGGGCGAGTGACAGGAGGCACCCTGCAAAATGGCTACCTCTCGACAGGAATCCTTGACATTGCGATTGGTGTAGCAGCGTCCATGCCTCTTCCGGATGGACGGCACCACCTCGGCAACCCACATGAACAGCGCTGGGGTCTCGTCTCTCACACGCTCACAGTCATGGTCACAGGCTCACACTCTCACACGCTCACAGTCACACACATGTGGTCTACATCATATTACATTATATTTTATTATTACATTATATTTTATTACATTATATTTTATTTTATATTTTATTTTATTTGATTCTACTTTTTATATTATATTTCATCTAAAATTACCTAGTTAATTGCTCGACTTAGTTTCCTTTTTCTCTCTCCCAAATGCTGCTTTCTTATGCATCTGCTGGTTGTTTTGCTTCAACGCTATCTCGCTGTACTTGTATAGTGACAATAAAGACATCTATCTATCTATCTATCTATCTATCTAGTATTAGAGCCTTGAGGGCCCTTGTTTGTCTGATTGAGTTAATTGGTTGATGAGCTTGGTGCCATAAAGGACGCTGGATCGCTGTCCTGAGAGGTTGCAGTGATGTTCCACGTTCACAAGAGCTTCTCTTGACAGATTTAGGCTGATGTCTTCTTTGAGGATAACAATCCTCTCTTTGCGCTAGATCTTCCCTGGCGTGATCCCCCCTCCCCCATTATAGAGGAGCTGCCGCAATAATCAGCATCATCTCTCAGGGAATAGGCAGGGAAGCATGGGTGAAGGGGAGAGGAGAGCTCGGTAATTGGTCTGACATTATCCCCAGGAACGTGGCTGGGAGGCTCCGCTAATTACAGACCACATGCAGGGAGAGCAACTAAGGTCAGGCCTGAGCAGACGTATGAGGCCTCGCCATCTCACCATGAGAGCAGGCCAGAGGCGCCAGGGCCTGCAGGCCCGGTCCCCATTACCTCCAAGCCCCCTAACCCCACTGGCCCCCATACCCCACTGGCCCCTTAACCCCACTGGCCCCCATACTCCCTGGCCCCCATACCCCACTGACC
>JAODKF010000126.1:15383670-15399694 GCA_026779585.1 Mormyrus proboscirostris
ATCAGCAGGTGGGCCTCTTCGGGTAGATGGGTGAAAGACATCATCAGCAGGTGGGCCTCTTCGGGTAGATGGGTGAAAGACATCATCAGCAGGTGGGCCTCTTCAGGTAGATGGGTGAAGGGCATCATCAGCAGGTGCAGACGATGAAGGTGCAGAATACCCATAGATTCCCATCTATACCCGTAACTGCTTTTTGCTGAATGATGCCCTCACATCAGCATTTATCGAATGCATTTTATAATCACAAGCTTTTAATAAGTACATTACTTGTGATCCATCTCTTGCAACAACAATCCATCAATCACACGCCTTATCCAATACAAGGTCTAAATGAGTCTAGATTCAATCACGTGATAAGTATCTCCTTTTTCACACGAAATTCCTATCAGAGAAGATGATCTAATCTCATTTATCAGAGCAAAGTGAAGCCAATTGCATGGAGTGTGGCTTTTATGTTGTGGGGGGGGCTTTTCATATTTGATTGCTTTTACTGTTAATAAATCAACAAGTATTGGCAGCATTTGAGTGTGGATGAGTAATACTCGGATGATATACGTGCAACAAAGAGGAAAAGACTAGCACCTTTAGGGCAAGGAATAGGGTATTGACGTGGAGGGCAGCTTTACACACCAACACCGGAGACCTCTCTGCTGCAGGTTAATGTCTGTCGAGGAGGAGCTGAAGAAAGACCATTCAGACATGCAGGCTGTGGTGGACTCCAAGCAAAAGATAATAGAAGCTCAGGTGAGTGGACATTTCAAGAAGTTTTCTTTTAGAAGCAACCAATAACCTTTAAACTAAAAAATAGTTCTGTATAGTTAACATTATTAAAAGTTTAATCTTTTAAAACCAAAACAAATGCTTGCAATTCAATACAAAAGGGAGTTAAAAGCTGTGAAATGGCACCACCTGGTGGCACAAAAACAATAACTGAGTTATAGGAGTTGACTTTATAATAGAATACTCAAGAGTCCACAAGGCAGCAGTATTCAGTGCCTTTCCAAGGCAGCTGGTGCCCAGGCATTACCCTGAGAAGCCTCACGCCGTGCCGGCCAGCCCAAAAGAGCACACTGCATCTGAGGAGGCCTGGACCTGGCCAGCCTGCTTCACTGTGTCCCAGGCACTGCACACTGGCACTGAGACTTGCCTGGGACCCTACATGGGTGTCTCTATTTGCCAAATAATTCCATATATATTGCAGATACTCTTTATATCTTAGAGTTCCCGGGCAGTTTTCTATGTTTAGAGATTTCTCTTGATTAAAATTCAGTTCTGCTTACTCTAGTCTGCCCTGCAGGCAGGCTTCAGCGGTTCTGCACCATCTCACATCTCTCAGGCCTTCTCCACTGTCACATTTAGCATCTCCCTAGTTTCTGACCTTATTCTAGGTAACCTACTTTGTTCACAGTTTAAACTTCACAGCAGGGTGTAAATATCACGATCAAGCCAGAAGACAAGGTTCACATACATATTATTATGATACCGCGATGTCTGTAGCAATTTCAGTCTAGTGCCATATAATTCTGAGGTACAATTCTCAGGTAGTCTTCATTTAATTTGCATTCACAAACAAATCTGCTGACTTATGACAGCAGAAGGGAGTCTGACCAACGTGCTGTTATTTAGCAAACGCAAATAATAAGTACTCCTCCAGAAAACACAAAGCAATCGTCTGAACCTCAGTCCAAAACAAGGGAGTGGGCAGCATATATAAAGCCCCTAAGCTTCCTTCAGGCAGATGAGTGTGTGTAATACTGTCATACCTGATGTCAGCAACCTGAAAGCCAGAGCAGGTCTCAGCCCTTCAGAAATGACAGGAGGGAGTCTTTGCAGTCATGGCCACATCCTGCCTGACCCAGGCTGCTATGTCTCCTCTGTCATGGCACAGGAGAAGCGCATCGCCTCCCTGGATGCGGCCAACGCACGGCTGATGAGCGCACTGACACAGCTGAAGGAGCGATATACCATGCAGACGCGCAACGGCATCTCCCCCACCAACCCCACCAAGCTGCAAATCACCGAGAACGGGGAGTTTCGGAACAGCAGCAATTGCTAGCGTGTGGGTGGATCCTCGGCAGGGGGCGGGGCCTCCCCAAACCGGGGCAGAAAGTCAGTCAGAGCGGTGGGTGAGAAGACACCTGCTGTCAAATGGGAGGCACGGCAAATGGATGAACAAACGTTCGGGCAGGGGGCGCAGGAAGGACAGATATGTAATGAGGAACAAGCGTGTTGATAAACTATTAGTGCCATTAGCTGGCAGGGCCAGAGAGTCCATTAACTTTCTATTTAAGTACTAAAATATAATGCTCCATTTCTGGACTCCTGTGACACAATCTGTCATTTGTCAACTGCCCCTTAGGGCAGGTAGACTGCAAGTGCACTAACAAGCAATCTGGCATCAACAAGCCCCTATAATAGCGAGTGTCTGAGGTAGCGGGAAACTTACCACGATTTTCCACAATTGTGTTGATAAGTAAAGTTTGCCCAGGAGAACTCCAGAAAAAAACTGCAGATTACACAGGAGAGTTGCAACTCATGCTTTTAAATGTGATATATACAGTACTGAGTGTCCTTTATGTCTCTTTGCAATTTCAAAAATCTATTACAAAGGCAAATAAAAAGACAGATATGTGGAAATTATTACAAAACGATATATTTATATATATTAATGATATATTTCATTTTTTTGCCTTATTTAATACTCCTCTATATGGGCACCATTAGTTGCAGGAAGCACATCAAGACGGTACTCGATTTCTTGCCATGTTCGCTGTGGCACACCCTCATCAATGGTGCCAATGGCATCAGTGATCCTCTGCTTTAGATAAGTGATGTCCCGTACCTTTGTTTGCAATGTGATTAAAAACTTTGATAACCACTGAGTACATAGAACACATATGATGAAGATATCTCATCAATTGCCTTTGTAATATATTTTTGAAATAATGTAGAGACTTTATGGACACCCTGTATATAGATTTTTTTCTTTCTCTTTCTCTAATTAGGTGTGTACACCTCAGATTGGGGTAGACTTTTGTGAACATAAAGACAGAAATGTGGATCACCCTATGAGGCAGTCTTGATTTACAGAATGAGAGCTGGCTATGTGCTATGTGTTTTGTGCTACTTCAGATGATGACCACACAGCACATGCTACACATCACCTTAGACTGACAGCACTTTCCAAATGTTCGTGTTCTTTTTTTTCTACGTCTTCTTGTTTTTCGAACTGGCGAAGCACGTGACGCAGCGGTGATCCAGCTTGTAAAACTGGATGCCATTTACCTCATTCAGGTTGCCAGTCTTTATGCTTCTCTGCGCTGGAATAAAAGTCCTGATCAAACACTGCAGTACTTGGTATAAAATTAAATGAAAATAAGAAAGAGATTTGGGGGGCAGCAACGTGGATGATGACGTCACCGTACATTAATGCTTCATTACATCACACTTAGGCAGCTGCATAAGATCAAGCTGGGACCGAGCTGAAAGCAAGAGGGACGTCTGCAATGAACGATAGCTAAGAAAGGGTTACATGTGAGACTGAACGATAGCTAAGAAAGGGTTACATGTGAGACTGAACGATAGCTAAGGAAGGGTTACATGTGAGACTGAACGATAGCTAAGAAAGGGTTACATGTGAGACTGAACGATAGCTAAGAAAGGGTTACATGTGAGACATTAGTGGGGCATGTAGAGAGCAGCTTGACGCGCTATTCTGTATGTATAAAAGCCTTAACTTTGGGAAAACAGTTCAAAATGATTTGGTGCCCTTATGGAATCATTATACAGAATAAATTCATTGTTTACAAATGGCCATATAAAGATGCTCTTATATTCAAAGATATATACAGTGAATTACTTATCAAAAAGGAAAGTATTTAAGATAAATATTGAACCTGTAAAAATACATTTTTCTATTTAATGTTTAAATAAAAAAACACACACACCTGTTTCTTTCCAGTACTTACAGATGCAAAAACACATTTTGGGATATATTTTAGGTTTACATTCCACTTATGTAATTAGTTACTCATTCTAAAGCAGGACTAACAGCATCATGTTTTTAAAAATTTGATTTGTATGTAATAAGTTTCCACGTTTGCTTGTAAGTGCGGTTTGCATGCAAATGCTTCAAAGACCATAGATCTACAGTAGGTACCACTTCACTAAAGAGAACACATCTTGGAATTCGGAACACAGCTGAGCATTTAGAATTCCATTAACTATGGGATACTGTACGTACTTGGACAATTAACTCAAACCTTGGGATATCATATCAGTTTTATTTGATGCTGCATATTTTCACGTAATGTTCTCCAAAGATTTTTCAATGACAAGAAAATAACAAAGCAAACCTTATGTGATACGTGCAGGTTTGCTGCAGTCCACACCAATGAAACATTCAATATTTCTGTAAAATATTTTGTCATAATAGCATGAATTAATATTCAATATGTGATACATAACATTTCAGTCTAATTAAGAAAAAAAATATGTATATGCAAATATTAAATTCTCTAAAATTTAAATGTGAAGTTACCTTTGCATTACATGGATGTTATTTCCCTAACATGGTGCCCATGGAACACTCCAGAGCATTGTGGGCTTAGAAATCCTATTGGCTGCCAGCGAAATGGGGCGGAGACAGATGATGTCATACAGTCACATTTTAGGTCCTTCATCCACAGTAAACCGTGTTTCTATCCAGTGAATGCCACTTGTAAACCTTTGCATTGGGTTGCCTCATAGCTATAATAAATATTTACGTGTAAACATACTTGTACACTGTACCGGTAATGTGGTCACATTATTGTTTGAGCAGTGATAGGCAAAAAACAGGAAAAAGGCATAACTTTCCTTTTGCCAATACTGAACAAGTAAAGGCTTTTTATTTAAGTTTGAGTGGTGATGCTGTTCAAGCGCTTTATTTAGCATTTTTATTTTACAGTTTCACCAGTACGAACTGCTCTGTACATTTTTGTATTTTATTTCCTGCATGTGTCATGCTCAGTGCTACAGAAAGTAGCACAAATGGTTTGTTGTTAAGTTGCCAATAAGGAAGAAATAGTTTCTGCGCTATTTTTTTATTATTATTATTATTATTTTGCTGCATACTTAATTATAAAGGTGGGTGTATTTAGAAGCAGTTTGCTTCAGTTCTGTAAATACAATGTTCACAATATTTTTACCTAATGTTATAAGAGAATCTTTTCTTTTTTGTAAATGGTCCCGGTGATTAATTCTACTGTATTGATATCACAAGAACATTGTAAATAGTCCGATGGGTGATTTTCGGTGCTGCTTCTTTAGACGGTTACAGCTTGATCGTATTGCTGTTTAAGTCATTTTTCAAAATTTCTTTTTCAAAGGAAAACACTGACCTTTCTTACAAAAATCATTTCAAAAGTGGTTTAAGTGTGTGGTGATTGGCAGGTATGTTTAGAGGGGGTTTGAAAGTGACAGCATAGCCCTTTATGGTGAGTCACTCTTCTCACTGTATGCCACAAAGGCACTGCAGGGATATATAAGCACAAGGTGTACCGTTCGTTTTTCGCAGACCTCCACCTGTTTTCATCCTCCACCTCCATGTCCCTTCGCATCACTTCGTCCCATAAGCAGGGAATCCTGGGAAAGCAGCCCCCACCCCCAAAGCAGAGCGCAAATGGCACCTTGCTTGCCTCTGACTGGCAGTGCAGGATAATGGGCTCCCTGTCAGTGTTTTGCTTTGAAGAAGAGAATGCAGTTTATGAAAAATAGCAACTGAGACCACTAATGTAGACAGGAATCACTACTGCGTTGACTTCTGTTGCTGTGTGTGAGTGTGCGTGCATTCCTGCATTCATGCATACGTGCGTGTGCAGATAATTCAGCTACAATCCTTTTCCGATTCACTGGATGTAAAGCCTACCATACAAGGCTGAGTCACTAATTACATTCAGTATGTCGAAGCAGTTCCTTTATTGGTTTTATTGAGACATTGACACAGTAGAACAATCAAAGGCAATCAAAGGATTGTATGAGATGTGAGAAAAATGCAGGTATGGGAGCTTTTATTTCCTGGTCATGTTTTCACAGGAGGTCTTGTTCATTCCTTGTAATGCATTCGGTGTCTGTCCTTTTCTCCATGGGTATCTCCATTTATAAGCAATGCAAATCGAATTATTTAAAAATCCAGTGATTCACAAACTTATACTGCGTATATATAATCCTATCTATAGCAAATATACTGTCTTTCACCTCATGTTCTGCCTGCATTTCTGTGGCGTTGGAGTAACAGGGAGCGGGACGTGTTATCCTTCAGTATCAGGGAGGATTCTTCAGCCTATGGGACGTCTATACTCTCTCTCTCTTTCTCTGGCCTCCTGTGTAAAAAAAAAGGTCTCTTTGAGGAAGCTGTTGTATGTTTTATAATCTCTTCTAGAAAACACTTTTGTAAGTATGTTAAAAGTAAAGTATTTGGGCTTCAGTTGATGAAAACAATAATGTACAGAGAATTGTTTGTGTTTAAGAAAATGTGGCTGTGCAATTTATGTACATTTGCAACTAGAATTATTAAAGTTTTATTTAGCTATTCTAAATGTCAGTATGTCACTGTAATTTCTTGACTTTGTTGTTGATTTCCAATGACAATGAAAGATCGGCGCACATTTTTCAAATGCATGTTAGTCATTTTTTGATGCTCTATATGAGTAGTTTTCGGTTAGCTTTACAGATACATAATTACAATATCTTATGCAGAATCATCCACCCCACACCAACTGATCTTTTGCGTTTTGCTTTTAAATAATTTTGAAATATATGTAAATATATTTCAAAGAATGAAATATATGACTAATTTAGAATGAAATATGTAGATGTTTTAGAATTATATTAAATATGAAAACTTAAAAACACAATTTGGGACAGATGTGTTCCATTTTCATGAGGCCTGCCTGCATTTAATCTGCAATCCATGTTTGTACTGAATAAAGGGCTGATGTGCTCTCAGATGTGCCCTCAGTGTCGGACCCAAGACTTTCAGTGGTGTTACAGTAAAAGGTGTTGATCGGGTGATGGAGGAGAGATGCTCTCATGAAGACCAAGGAACTGTGCTTGGAAGTTCAAAATGAATGTCAGGAGGTAGAAGTTGGAAAGACAGAAAAATAAAATAAACATTGCACACTCCAGCCACTAGCAATATTCTGTGGTCTGAGGAACCAAAAGTGTTCCTTTGCACAAAAGTTAAGCAATTTGCAAACCTACATCCTCGTCATTTGCCAGGTAACATAATCCTCACTGTCAACCATGAAAGCAACAACATCATTCTTTGGGGAGTGAAATACAGACAGATTCCCAAATTCAGCAGGAAAAAAGTATGTTTCATGTTCCAACAGGACAATAACCCAAAACTCAAAGTGAAAACTACGAATAAGAATATCCTGAAAACAAGGTTGTCAATATTTAAGAATGTTCCGGCCAAAGAATTTTTTTAAATCCACGATAGAACCTGCAAATTGCTGTCTACCTGCACTGTCTAACTCAAGGATATAAATACAGCTTTGTGCACAAGATTCCCAGGGGGTCACTGGACAATACATGTAGAAACACAAAATACATGTAGAAGCACAAAATAAAGTTCATAAACACAGCGGTGGATATACTTTTTCTTTCCACAGATTTATATTTCCAGAAAGAGGCAAATATGTTTTTGTAATCTCTGTCTGTCCACACAGCGGAAAGAAAAAATGAGAATACCCCATGATCGGACTGGATAAGCACCGGAATGGATAAAATAACACTATATTGGTCAAACGTGACAGAAGATGGCCTGTATGTTACTATTACAAAATCACCATCAGGACCACATTTACCTACAGTTAAAATTTTTGGCAAAATAATTATGTTTCCCTCCATTCTAAGCGAAAACTGCAGAGGAATTCAGCTACTGCAGTAATGTTTCTCTGTCATATTTCGCACATATTACACATTACATAAGAGACACATGCAGCCCTTAGCAGTTTACACCATGTTAATACATAAACTGAAGAAATTAAAAAACAAAATATGATGAATCATCTTAAGCCATAGAGATTGCAAGCAAAAGGGTTCAGTTTCGGATATTCTGATGTTCTTACTTCTTTACAGCCTCAACTCATCAGTCATCAGCGGAAACCCTAATCACCCTGAAAATCACTCTCATCACCCTGAAAATCACCCCATCACCTTGAATATAACCCTAATCACCCTGATAATCACTCTCATCACCCTGAAAATCACCCCATCACCTTGAATATCACCCTAATCACCCTGAAAATCACTATCATCACCCTGAAAATCACCCCATCACCTTGAATGTCACTATCATCACCCTGAAAATCACTCTCATCACCATGAAAATCACCCCATCACCTTGAATATAACCCTCATCACCCTGAAAATCACTCTCATCGCCCTGAAAATCACCCCATCACCTTGAATGTCACTCTCATCACCCTGAAAATCACCCCATCACCTTGAATATAACCCTAATCACCCTGAAAATCACTTATCACCCTGAAAATCACCCCATCACTTTGAATGTCACTCTCATCACCCTGAAAATCACCCCATCACCTTGAATATAACCCTAATCACCCTGAAAATCACTCTCATCACCCTGAAAATCACCCCATCACCTTGAATATCACCCTAATCACCCTGATAATCACTCTCATCACCCTGAAAATCACCCCATCACCTTGAATGTCACTCTCATCACCCTGAAAATCACCCCATCACCTTGAATATAACCCTAATCACTCTGAAAATCACTCTCATCACCCCATCACCTTGAATATCACCCTAATCACCCTGATAATCACTCTCATCACCCTGAAAATCACCCTATCACCTTGAATATCACCCTAATCACCCTGAAAATCACTTTCATCACCGTGAAAAATCACCCCATCAGCTTGAATATCACCCTAAACACCCTGATAATCACTCTCATAACCCTGAATATCACCCATCACCTTGAATATCACCCTAATCACCCTGAAAATCACCCCATCACCTTGAATATCACCCACATCATCTCCCTGGGGGGTCAGTAAAAGCTCTGCTTATTCTCTAAGGGTAAAAAATGGTACACACTCATCAATATAGAAATGGAAACTTAATTTTTAAGTGAACTAACGCTGTTAGTCACATTTCAGGGCCACCTGTTTCAGAGAAATAATTCCATGGTTCTTAAAAAAGTTTTCAAGAGGAATAATAAATGAATCAAATGATTATTGTACTTTTCACCGTATTTCAGTGATTATACTGAGCAAACTAATTACAGGTCCTATGCAATTTGCAAATTACTATTCATTCACAGTTACTGCTTTTTAAAGAACGACTGCAATTACTAAGAAATAATTTCCCTAATTTTGCATTAATAGAATTATTTCTACATTAAGTCTACATTCTGCATTAACTCACAGGCTGAAAAGGCTGCTGGTTAATCAGGAGTAATTCCACTTAACCAGCTGCACTTGCTGTTGTTGACTTATTAACATTTGCAGATTTTGCACCCAACCCTACCCCGGCTCTTTTTTTTTTTACTAGTTTTCTGGAAAGTGTCATACTGGTTAAGTAAATATGCTCATGCAACGGTGATGTGAGTGAAATAGTTCCTCCAATATTAGCTCACCCCCTCCCACCATCCTTCCCGACAGAAGAACTCCATCTTTACCATTATGGCTATGCATACCTCTCCCAGGCTACTTTCTCCTGCACGTCTCTGATCGTGCTGCCAGCTATGATTCTGGCTCTGAGATGAGCTGGGGAGCAGGGGCTTTGGGGGAAGGTGTCGTTAAACAAGCCCTGCTCCACCAGATGGTGACTGCAGAGATGCTGCCCAGTTGCTGCTTTGGGTCTGTTTGGTTGCACCATCGTAGCAATGACCCCCTAAGTGTCCTTGGACGTCTGGTAGTCTCCCAGAAATGGGCATCCAATGGGAAAATGACTGAAAACCACCCAGAATCTCAGGCAATAATCCCCAAGATCCAGAGATAATAGCCAAGCCCAATCTCGTAATGTTACCAACCTGAAGTAAGTGGTTCCAAGAAAAGTAGGAAAAATAAAAAGTTAGTTACATAAGCTTACTTCACCCCCTCTTCCATCCTGAAAAACATCACGCCTCTTAAACTTCTCTCTCTCTCTCTCTGTATAAATTGCTTTTCCTCTGCAGAACCTGAAGCTAAAGCATTCCAGAAGACCAAACTTGGCTCTAACGCTCAGTGTGGAGCTCTAACCTCTCACACTTCCAAGGTGGAGAGTTGGTACCCAGCCTGGGTTCTGCTTATGTTGAGAAGTAACATGTTCTCTCCATGTTCTCCTCAGAACCCAGAGACATGCAGTTAGGCTAATTGGGCTCCCTAAATTGCCCATGATGTATAATTTTGCATGTGAATGTGTGAGGGTCTGACATCTCATCCAGGATGTATCTCAGCTTTATTCACTGTTTTATATTTAACTCATTTAATCATTTTTTCACAATGTTAAATTCCTTATTTCCCTGCATGATTGGCTGCTAAACATCTGAATTTCGATTAAATGGGTAACCTGACAGTTTAACGAAATGTTATAAAATGTGCATGTTTGTTTGTTATGCGTTGCTCTTATTGGGAGAATCCATGAGGAGATCTGCTGAATAATGTACACAGACTGGTTTTTGAATCATACCTGCTTCTGATTTCATCCTGGTTTCATGCTGCTTTCTGGGAATCTGGGAAACATCATGATTTCCAGTCTGAAAAGGTGGCTGGATAATCGAATAATTCCACTTAACCAGCCGCAGTTTTACACACACACAGATACATATTATATATAATTTGCTGCTCTTTAGCACTGTTTATCTGACATTGTCCGTTGATGTATAACATGTATTTATAGGTTTAATTTCAGACTCTCACACCAACAATTGCAGAACTGCGCTCATAGAGGGAAAAAAAAGAGTGTCAAAAGGTAAATACACAGCAGGAAGCTGCTGAAAGTTGCTAACGATTCACTCGGAGCAACCATGTCAGACTAATTAGTCAGTAGTCATGGTGAGACCTTGATGGCTTTTGAAGTTTGTTATTTCAAAAGAATGCAAATCAAATTGTGCGAGTAACTTAGTAATTATTGCTTCTACAGAGACCTGTATGGAATGGCCAACAAGGTAAACCAAATGCATGATTTTTATTTTTGGAATGTCTCATTCTGACTGATTTTTATTATTGTGAGGAATCTGCTTTTAACTGTAGATGCACCACCTACATCTTTGTGTCAGCTCTACCATCAATGTATTTCATTAAAAGGTCATTCAAGCTTATATTAGCTAAACAAGCTATTCTCAGTTGAAGCAATTTCCATTTAAGCATGAAACTTAACAGGTAAGAAAGATTTGCACTAACATTGCTGGAAATGCTATTATGACTGTAGAATCATATATAATCGTGCTGAAAAGTAAAATCACATTCATATTTTATCATGTGTGATTATACTTGCAAGATACACCAGTGACTATATAACCCTGAGGGGCAAATCTCGAGGGAAATATAGTGTGTGACCTTGGAAATGAGTGACTTTTGAATTTTTATTAATTATATTTCATTCATAAGATTAATTATTCCTGTGACAAAACTGTAAATGAGCCTCATGTCAGATCAGGCTCTTATGGTTTATACCAGTATTTAGATACACAGATGTGGACAAATTTATTGGTGCCCTTCCACAAAAAACCACAACTATCTCTGAAATAACTTGAAACTGACAAAAGTTTAATGGCATCCCTCATTGTTTATTCCATATTTAACACAAATCAGAGTATTTTCAGTTTCAATTGAGTATGTTGTACAATTAAACAAATGAAAATGGCACGGACAACAAAAGATGGTACCCTTAATTTAATATTTTGTGGCACCACCTATTGCAGCAATCGCTGTCAACAAGTGATCTCTGTCCTTCACAATGAGACGTTTGCATTTGCCAACAGGCAGTTTGGCCCTCTCTTCCTGAGCAAACTGCTCAAGATGCCTCAGGTTTTGAAGGGTGGCGTCTCCACACTGCAATTTTCAGATCTCTCCATAGATGTTCGATAGGATTAAGATCTGGGTTCATAATAATAATAATAATTGAACCCTTTATTGTCCCCGTGGGGAAATTCTTTTTATGACTCCCTCAACTTGCTCTTTTTGTAGAGCAAGCTGTCCGTGAAGGGCAGCCACCTGTTGGGGCACCCAGGGAGCTGGGGGTTAAGGGCCTTGCTCAAGGACCCGCAGACATGCTGAGGCTGGGTTTCAACCTGCGACCTTGTGATTACAGGCTTAGCCCACTGAGCCACATGACTGTCCATTTAAGGATAGTCCAATATTTTTCCTCAGCCAATCTTGAGTGCTTTTAGCTATATGTTTTTTGTACCGATACAAATTCCGATACAACAGCTTTTTTTACTTTAATATTATTATTAGAGGTGCACTGACTCTTTCAGTGATGCTACGATCCCAGTACTGACTCCGCTTTTTAGTGATGCTACGATCCCAGTATCGTATGGATCAGGTACCCTGCGAAGGCTATGCGCATGACATCACAGCAGGCGGGAGTCACCGCGTTCACAACTACTGAGTGATAAATAGACTGAGCGGCAGCGTTAATGTTCAGCTTCAATGCCGCAAAAACATATCTAAAATGGGAAAGAGCTGTCCCGCGATTGATTGTACAAATCGATTTAACAAGAAATATGAGCTACCTTTTTGCAGACTACTGAAAACTAAATAAGTATCGAACTTGGATCGGTCACATATGATTGATACTCGACCCATCTAAACCTCAAAAATGGGGTACATCACGGTGGCCATGAATAACAGGAGTTTCAGTACATACTGAAGTTCATCTGACCCTTTGAATTACTCCCATTGGCCCATAACAATCTCTGCCATCTTGCTTAGAATTTGTGTGGGTTATGTTTTATACTGCTCAGTACAATCAATGATAAATGAGGCACACAACAAAGCTGACATGAACGGTGTTAATAACATCACCTCTGGATGTTTAATATGTAATATGAATTAAGGCCATTAAAAATATTGCAAGAGCAGTTTAGAAAGAATTATACTTAATTTAGTCTCAGTAATAATAATAGCACCAACAACAATAATTTTACATGCATAAAGCAAATTTCTAAACCATGACATCCAGGTGCTTACAGTAGATCTGTAACACTCATGGCCAAAGGTAAGGAAAAAGACAGATTGATGACTTAACTCCAGTTTCACCCACATGGACCTCAGTGACAGCAAAACTGCAGTCACCACACCTGCCTTTCAGTCTCAAATGGCATCTTGCTATCGCTCATGACCCAGATGCCGAGGCACTTAAACCCCTTCATTAAGGGCCGACTCTCCCCCCTCACCTACATACACCAATCCGCTCTCCTCCAAAGGAACGCCATGGTGCTGATTCTCATCCCCGCTGCTTGACACTAAGTGCGCAGTGGAGGTGCTGGTCAGCTGGTCAGGCAAAATTATCACCGACAAAAGGAAAGGATGCCAGTTCTGGCAGCAGATGATAGACGTCCTTCCAGTCGGGGCAGCACCTTGATATCCACAAACAGGAGAGGATACTAGGGGCAGGGTACCTGATCCATGGGAATCCGGTGTGGGTGCAGGTTTTTGGGATGATCTCTCAATCAGCCGATACTACAGCAGTGATTCCCAGCTCCAGTCCAGGGGACCCACTGTTATTGGATGATTGAGAGGACATATGCTAAAAGCCCACACCCACCCCTGCACGACTCACCCTTGAATGCTCCCCGATACTCACCTTTCATCTTGCCGGCGGTGAGCCCATAGGTGGCTGCCTTTAGTCATTCCTAGCTGTGCCCAGTCTGATTCTAATGGTGGCCAAACCAGCTGGTGCTCAGTAGCAAAACCAGCTCAGGGTCAGTGTCCAGGGGTGACTGGCCAGATCTGTTTTGTATTATTATAGCATAATTTGTGCGGATTCATTGCAGTGCATAGGCAGCCCTTCATATCTGTCCATACCTTAGCAAATAGCCGGGATGTTATTTATTTCAAACAGACCCTGAAGGTACAGATTTCGAGTGGCATAAAACTCTCGAGTGAATTTCACACATCACTTTCATGCATACTTGTGAAGCTGGCCACAAAATGTGCCACTTCAATTTCAGTCTCGCTCTGAACGCATTTAACCCCAAGTGCTGCAGCTCAAAACTGCTATCTAAAAGGTGTAGAAACATCTAAGGGAGAGCTGTGGGCATTCTGGGCTCTGATCTGCCGGAGTAACGTTCCGGATGCCCATCGGGTCCCGACACATGACGGGTGAAGCTGAACGCGAGAAAGGCATCACCCTGAGGCTTTAATGTTGCATGCTTTACTTGTTCCATAAATAACTAATAAATAAATATCTGGCGGGATGCAGGAGTAGGTGTGAAAGCATCTTCCCCTTCAGATATTGGCGTCATACTGAAAGGCATCTTCCTGTCTTTTGATGGCTTCTTTTTAATTACCAGGGAGAGCTGGTGCTGTGCGTCTCCACACAGCAATCTGCGGCCGAAATGAATTCATGCTCAGCACCAAATGATTCGTCTGCATTCCCTCGTGGTCTACCTTTACTTCCGGTAAGAAATCAGTCTACTCAGAGGCTATATATGTCTACTTATGGTGTGTATTGTTTACAATGTTCATCAAAGTGCAAAGAAAAGTTAATTATCCAGCCGAACGCCTCACTTCAGTGTATCATATTGCTGTACATCCCACTTAAACGAAAGTGGTGTACTTTTTTGGCTGCAGAATAAGGGAATTCCGAGACTTTACTATCCAAGCAGTTTATTGTGTTTACTGAGGTAACCACTGTGTTACTGTTTTTCCAAAATTCTTCTTAAGTGGTAATAAACATAATAAACATGTGAATCCAAAAAACAGAGAAGTACATTTTGTTAGTCTGTGTGCAAATGCCACTACATATGGTCATGACCAGCGAGATTATATGCTGGAAAGAAACAAACATTTGAGCCATTATGCGATCATAGTGCAAGTCATAAATACACTGATAAATATGTTATATATGTTAAATATGCTTTAAGGTGGACAACAAAACATTCCTCTCAAAATAAATTAAAGAAGGTTAAAAACAAACTCTGTTCAGTTCCTACTTCCTATCTTTTTACATTAATAGTTTTAGGCTGCCTTATTTTATCAATCATTACTTTTCCTTCAGGTCTTCATTATCCCAAGCATTTAGGCCACAATCGGTACTCTGACACAGAGCTCAAAACTTCAAAAACCCCTCTGAGTGCGGCACAGCAGCTGAAGGGGCGCTCATTCGAGGGACCCTCTCGACGGTTATTGGTTTCGAGGCTCTCCTGAAATGCAGTACCTCCGTGCAAGTGGAATTTCAGCTGAACTGACCTCCAATTCAGTCAGCTGTGTAATTAAAGCTTCCGAGATTTCCCTGAAGAAAAGACAGCCCGCTATTGCAACAGGAAGAAAAGGAAAAAAAAATCAATAAGTTAATGCAAAATATTATTTATTTTTTATATGTCCCATTTAGAAAGTGCCTAGGCTGGTTCTACAAGAGGCAAGAGATAAAACCTGCAAAAAAAAAAAACAACACATTTCTTCAAATAAGAAGGAAGGGTGAAGGCCTTACTGTCCTCTGTGTACTTGCTGGCGCATTGGCTTTGCTGCCCCGAGAACCTATGGACCGCTCATGCTAAGGAGTTATATTTAAAAAGGAGAGTCTGAGTCCTCGGTGTCACCACGGCTCTCCGAAAAGCAGCGATGTACGATGTCTGGCCAGGGCAGACTCCTGGGGAGCTAGCTGGCCCTGTTCACGTCTCCGCAGTGGTGCTCAGGGCAGGCTGCAGGGCCTGGGTGCTCCGGGAGTCGGGGGTGCCAGGCTGCCTGATCAGAGCTGGTCGGTCCCTGTACAACCAGTGTCAGAGCTTGGTCCACATTGCCGGCAGTAAGTTGGCCTCAGTCCCGGTGAGGGTTGGACTCCACCAGGGCTGCCCTTT
>JAODKF010000126.1:15404848-15424003 GCA_026779585.1 Mormyrus proboscirostris
TATATTTATTATTTTTCCCCTTTTCATAAATACAGTGTTTGGCCCTGAATACATGAGACACATTTTGTTTAAAAAATAAAAAAAATAAAAAAGGTTCAAGATGTATTATATTTAGCAGTATTCTCAGTAAACATTGACAGCCTCCGGCCAACTATACGTAGAAAAAAAATCTGTCATTGCACAAGTAAATAAGCTGCAGTCTCTTGAAGTAAACTCTCTGACTGGAACATTATCTAATTAGTGTAGAGCAAATGAAGACATCCTGGATGTTTAGGATGGTCTTTTGTAATCAAAGAACATACTTAAATTCTGCAGAAACATAAATCAAAAAACTAAATCAAATTTTAAAACTTGCACTGTATAAATTAAGACTTTTCCGTCTTATTCATCTGACTTCTGCTGCCGGCCCCTGGAGGATGGGTTCCCCCTCTGAGTTTGGTTCCTCCCAAGATTTCTTCCTACAAGGGAGCCTCTGACTTGCTCACTGGGAGTGAGTAATGTAAAGCACAATGTGTTGTTGTGAAAACACACTATACAAATAAATATGACCTGGACCAGACCGGACCTAATGTAATGTAATGGACTTGAATTGAAAGGACTTGAATTGAATGTACTTGAATTGAATAAAAATAAGTAGGAAGGAGTATTAATTTTGAGTAGTAATTTTTGGGGCCTATTTCCTCCCAAAGCACATTTGCCCCTGAGAGAAATTTCAATGGTGGCAGCAGGAAGGAGGTATTCAAACATGATCACAGTCGGTCCTTTTTTTCTGCTGGCTATAAGCAGAACAGCAGAAGCACAAGCCTCTTTGCCCCACATTTTAATCTCATGTCATAATTAAGGTTCCTGCCCACTCCCCAGAGACTTCATGCACTGCCCTGTGTGTTTTATATCCATTTTGAAACTTTCAGCAGAATCACTACAATCAGGATCAGTGTGAAAAAACAATTCCAGACCTCATGGGAGGAAGTGAAAGACGAAAAAGCCGAAGTCACAGAGATGTGTATTTAACTGAAATGACCAGGACCTGCTGATGTTCTGGGATTCTTAGCTCCCATAGTAGCTCCAGGCCAGATGGATACCCAGCCTAAGAGATCGTGTGCCAGAAGGAGGGAAAATGTAGTGGGAGGGGGGAACGGTACAAGGAAAGAGAAAAGCAATTATTTTTAAATTATGTAAAACGGATGCAATCAGATGCACATGGGCCTTTATTTCAATTGGTCCTAAAGGCACTAATGGGAGGGATGTTGGCAAGTGACACACTGCAAATACTATAAAACACTGGAACACTGCAAATACTATAAAACACTGGAACACTGCAAATACTATAAAACACTGGTACATTGAACACTGTAAATCATGGCACAAAACAGATGCATAAGCTTATTCTATTTCAATTATCCATAAGCACTTTAAATAGGATCTTTCACATTCTTATATTCTTGTAGACCATTCATGTACTATATGTACCAAATTAATCTCTAGTGCAAAGTACTAAATCAATCAAATCAATTAATCATAATACATTACTTTATTATTATTACAATCCCAAATCCTTTCATCAAGACCACTGGTTCCAAAACCACATGTGGATCCAAATTTTTGTTTTATCCCAGTTCCCAGAACACCTGTCCTAAGCAATCAGAAGCTCTAAATACCTTACAGGTGTGCTGGGAACTGGGATAAAGCAAAAATGTGGATCTGTCCGGTGTACCCCGAGGACTGGTTTGGGAAACGCTGATCTAGATTTTACAACCGTATCCACTTAGTGATCCAGACATTTCATAGAAGTAATTCAGGCTACAAAATTCAGCCAGAAATTCTATAGTACATATGTAATTGTACCGAAATATGCCAATGAAGCTTTTGCAATAAAATGTGAACAGTCAAAGGTCAAGATTTAAATGGAAGACAAAAAAGTAAGACTTTGCAAGCCACTTTCAGAGGTATTTTGTCTATATTAATAAATACTTTCTCACAGTATAAAATCATAAAACCGAACCAATATGCTGGAATGGGACCAGCTAGATGATACTGAAGTCAAGAACAATGCAATTTATATATTATAACAGCTGCCACTATTCTGGGACGGCTTTCCACAACATTTTGGAGTGTGTCTGTGGGAATATTTGCCGATGTGAGGTCAGGAACTGATGTTGGATGTGAAGGCCTGGCTCGCAATCTCCATTCTAGTTCATGCCAAAAGTGTTCAGTGGGGTTGAGGTCAGGGCTCTGTGTGGGCCAGTCAAGTTCTTCCACACCAAAGACACCTGATCATGTCTTTATGGACCCTGCTTTATGCACTGAGGCACAAACTGTTCCCAGAAAGTTGGAAGCATAGAATTTTCGGAATTGCCTCGGTATGCTGAAGCATTAAGAGTTCCCTTCACTGGAACTAAGAGGCCTGGTCCAACACCTGAAAATCAGCCCCATACTACTATTCTACATACAGTACTACTAGACCAAATTTTACAATTAGCACACTGAACTCTGCAGTTGTTGAACTCTGCAGCAGAGAGTGACTCAACAGAGTGTTAGCAACTTTTACACGCTTTGCGTTCTGTTACTTTGCATGATATGTTTCTATTATTCCTAAACACTTCCACTTTGTAATAAAACTACTTAGGAGTTGACCGTGGAATATTTAGTAGCGAGGAAATTTCACAAATGGATTTACTGCACAGGTGGCATCCTATCGTAGTACCACACTTGAAGTCACTGAGCTCCTGAGAGTGACCCATTCTTTCACTGCTGTTTGTAAATCTGACTGCATGGCTAGGTGCTTGATTCTATACACCTGTGGCAATGGGTCTGAATGAAACACCTGAATTCAGTGGTTAAGATGTGTGTCCAAATACTTCTGTCCATATAGTACATCTCAGCAAATTTAAGCAGTTGAATTTTATTGCAATAAATTCCAAGATCAGTGCAAGGTTGCTGTTTAGGTAAACTGACAAAGCAAAGATGAAGAATAACTTGTTCCTGATACCAAGACAGACAGAGATGGGGAAAGAGTGATCTTAAAAACTATTTTAAAGACCCCTCACGTATACTGACCATCCAATTTCGCATTTAATCTCCCCGGAATAACCAGTATGTCAGCAGTACTGCATGAACTATTTCCAAAGGCAATGACTTTGCTTCTCACAAGAAAAACACATAGTCACTGGCAACTTACAGCACTTAAGGATCTTTACCAACCATATGTTTCTGAAATTTCCAAAACGGATCCAATGCACACAACCGCTTTACGTCCTTCCTGCATCCTCCAACATTTCTCATGGATCAAAGCTAATTTCTGCGACATGCATCACAGCCTTTAGCCCTGAACTTCAAAGAGTGAGCTAAAGGGTACAAGCCAGTTTCACATTAAAAAAGATAAAAAGAATAGGAATGATGTATTTTCGTTTTTTTTAACACATCACTTCTTAAAATTTTTGTTTAGTTTGGTGTACTCATTATGCATTTTTTTTCACTAATTTCCTTCACATTTGCACAAGGCAGACAGGTGTCCAGTGCCAAGTATTCTGCTTTTCTTAGGCTATTACCAAGAACATGTCCACACACTGGGCAATAAATCATAACGGGTCCCTCTAACTGTGGCCCGGTGCAGGCTATGCCATTTCATTCAAAATGTGGCTTGGGCTGTCAGGCTCGCTTATGGGTTTGATGGACGGTGCCGCAGATGGCGTTTTGTAGTGGTAATGATTAAGGTGTGGTTATAAGCCACACTGGATTGGGAGAACCAGGCAGAGATTCCATTCTTGATTTATAGGCCGTCTTTTTCCAATTATACTTTGACATGGGTTTGGATGCCATATATACAAAACGCAATAGATCAATCTTTACAGTCTTTCTTGGTCTATTTCTTCTCTGAAATCAAAATGAAAAATGGAGGTCTCAAAGGCATCAAGACCAAATACGGCAGGAGATAGACAAAAGCAATTATTCTCCCCCGCTTATAATACACCTATCAGTGATGCAAGATCCAGAATAAAAAAGAAATGTTTCAGAGGGATTTCTTATTGCGGCAGTTTTTCCCATCTGCCTCACTAGCAAACGGTGTTCCTGTTACAAAATCAATCCTAAGCACCATTGAGAATGCCAGACCTTGATTCCAAGGTGAAACAAGTTTGAACAGGAGTCTTCCTCGGGAGAATGGGAAAAAGCTGATGAAGGCTATACAGATTTCTTCTGGTCAAAGGGGATTGAGATTACACAAATTCGGCATGGACAAGCCTTGCACGGATTACTTTTTTGCAGTACAGCAAACCATCATTCCCACTGGTCTGTTTTGCCTCCTGAAATCATCACTGTAGTCTGTTTTTTGGAAGAGGGCACATCATTTCATCCTATGCATCACAGCCAAAAGGACAGCATGATGAGAGTCGGACACTAATATATACTCCGGAGACGCAAAGACTTAAAATGGCAGCCCAGTCGAAGAGTTTATGTCCCCTTGTGAAAACGGGAAGAAACATCCAAATAAATGAAAGCTATTTTATGAGCAGAAGAATATTACAGAAGACTCTCATAGCCTGACAGCATAAAACCATTAATTTCGAGGTTTCTCATTTAGCAAAAACTGAATTGGAAATTGATTAGAAATTAAACTGCAGTTTTATAGTCTATTGTTAGGATCTTGCAGTAGAGAAAAATTCACATTTTATATGGTATATTAGTTTCTATATACACCCCATTAAGACAGTGCTGCATGTCTGTTATCATCCATAAATTGAACTGTACAATTATTTACAATTGTAATAAATTACAATGCATGTCCAAGGTTGCTGGTTTGAAATAAACCTCACATTTTCAAAAACTTTTCTCCAAGTTAGGGTAAGCAGTATAAATTGTGTTTTAGGATGTACAGATCTTCTGTCCAAGATGTGCCATGCTTCCTGTTAGCTTAATCCTGGTCTGTTGTGGTCCGTTTTCATTGGGTGTTACTCCAGAGAGAAACTCAGCCTTGGCCCAACAGCGCCGATTCTAACACAACTTGGCTGAAGCTATATGCCAATTCTCCATGTATAAGCAAAGCTTACTAAGCCAACCAATAGCTGATAGAGGAATGTTTGCAAACCACTTTGCATCTGTCTGCTTTACCACCTTTTCTTCAGCATTTTTTTCCCCCAGTTGTACTCATACATCAGAAGTTATTCAGCATTGCCCCTCCGCTTAAATATCTGAGCCATCGGAGATGTTTACTCCCAGTAACTGGCCTTAAAAGAACATCACTGGACGCTAGTGTACACACACTGTGTTAGGGCTCATAAATCAAACTGGCTGGGACAAAGCTTGGAGTACAACGGGCACAGATTAATGGTGCAGGTGTGAGCCGTGAGCGGGCCGTGAGCAGTGCCTGACCCGTCTCTCTCCCACTTCTGTTTGAACGGTGGTGCAACTTTGTGTTCTAGAATACTGGCTTGAATAGATAATATGATCATAGATTTCCAACACCTGCAAGAGAGTCAGTTCCATGAATTACATTCCAATATAGTACTGAGGAAACCTAACCCAAAATTTCCCCTTCCCATTTTTAAATAAATTATATTTTATATATTCGTGATTATATTCACGTGTGGCACATTCCAGCGGGTATGATGTAAAACAGGCACTTTGTGCTGTTTTCCTCTGCTAATAAAAAAGGGCAGATCAGTACATTCGGATCAGCGGAACTCTAGTTATTACCACACTCACTCAAACCTGAGAGGCCGAAACGCCAACTTCATACTCTGACTAGTCTTTTGTGGCCAAACTATTATGGAATGAATATGAGGCTTTGCTTGCACACAGTGCTCTGAAAGCTGCAGATGTCCCTACTCAGTCCCACCGACTGACAGTAACAATCCATCTAGAATGCGTCCTGCATGTACAGAGAACTCATTTCAATTGGCAACACCATTTTTCCTGGAAATTAGACATCCAAAAGTTTTGAGATGTTCAACCCAATTGTTATGCTTCATTTATTTTAATGTTGGATATCACTACTGAAAAATCAAACAGCACTTGCCATAGAAATGGTCTCGCCTGCTTTTTTATTATTTTACTTATCTTTTACAGTTGTTGTGATGAAGCTATCACTGACTTAATGCTGCGTCACATTTAATGACCACCTGTTTAATAAGCATCCCTCACAACTGCACTCCAGGATATGCCTCACACAGAGAAAGGCATGATTTATCGATTCTTATCTTGGATATCACCCAACACAACAACAACAGCACTGATGACATTTGTGCTGCATTTCTAAAGAGTAAATTACAGTAAATTAATACAGTAGACACATAATATAAGCATTTTTCCATTATAGTACCTGATCTGAGTAACAACCTTCTCACAGAAACCTTCTTTTTAATAAAAAGACGTGTGTCCCATAATGGTAGTTAAAGGAACAGACTAAAGATCTTTGCATAACAGACTAAACATCTTTTCATGAATGACTTTATATTCACGAATCCCTCTGCTGCTTTTCAGAATGTAACAGCAGGAACAAACAGACCTGAATGCTGTCCTGCCACCTGCAGAACAGAAATATCAACTAGGGCATTATTTTATCAGCTTGAAGTCATGCCGTCAGACTTCTGCCATTCCCTGTCCACTTTAGTTTCGTATTTTTTTTCTGTAGACCAAAGTGTGTTATTACACCATTTATTAATGTAAAAAGTGCTACACATTAGCACTCAGTATCACAGCAATCACAGCATACCGCTCCCATGTACATTATTTGCATGATAATTTAATCCACCCTCAAACCGTTCTTCCAGAATGACTCACCATAGCTTCAGTTTGGCACATTAATACGACTGGATGTTTTATGAAGTAATTAATATTCAGTATCTCGCCACAGGGCACAAAGGCTGTGGTCTCTTCAGAGAACTGAGGCTCTGACTTTGTACTTGTAATTACTTCAAACCAGCATCACATGTCTTATAATGTTAGTATGCTTGACACATCGTAAAAAAATTAATAAATAATAAATGAATAATAATAATTATATATATATAATTGCTCCTAACATTCTGCTGAAAATCTAGACCAATCAAATAAACTAGATTAATGAAAGGATGACTCAAATAACATTTCTTAATGAAAGGATGACTCAAATAACATTTCTTAATGAAAGGATAACTCAAATAAGATATCCTAAAATATCTTCAATCAATTTCTTAAAATAAATATGGAACACCCTTCAGCACCCTTGGGGTAACCATTAGCCTTTTGCTAGGTATTTAGCTTTTCAGGGTCACATGGTAATATGCTAAGCGCAAAAGCCCAGATCTAAACAATCCAAGAAAACCTCATGATTAAAAAAACTGAACATCATTGAACAAATAAATAAAAGTGCAAACAGAGGGTTAATATATAGTTTGTGTGCATTTGCAAAATCTTTCACTGAGGATGACACAGGATTATATAAATACGGCAAATACAAATAAAACACTGGGGAAATATTTATCAGAAAAAAATCTCATTATTATTATTATTATTATTATTATTATTATTATTATGTGTTGCCAAGTCAAATCCAAATCCTGACAGTACTCCAGCATATCGTTTAGATTAGTTCTTCACAAGATGGCCAACCAACTGGGGCCAGGCAGCCAGTCAGAAGACTAATACACTAATCATAATAGAGAGGAGTCTCTTTCCCCGAAATGCGGATTGTTATGGTATTTACAGTACCGAACCATGCAATATAGGCAAGAATTTCACACAGTTACAGGTACAGGACAACTGAGAGCACAAAGCAAACTCTCATTCCCTCATTGGCATCATCGATGTGCGATAATCAGCGAAGCAGACCATCGTCACTGGCCATGCCTGGCACTGCTTATTCAGAGCAAGAAAGTTCTGAAAAGCTCCACGCGGACGATGTTCCTGCCCTCCATGGCGTCAAGCTGACAGACCAAAGTACTGCCCATAAAGTCGGAATACTGTAACTGTCATGGTTCATTCGCCATATGATCATGTACATGTGGACAGGCTCCGCCCTTACGGCATGTGAGAGGTCTTCTTCTGCGCAGGGTCTACGAGCCGCAGAGTGTCCCGGATGACCCCCACCTTCACTTCCTCGTCCACGGGACTAGGCACGTACTCAAACACACCCGGAGAGACCTGCAACGTAGACATCAGTGGCCTCCTTCTGTCAACATTCCCCACAGAAAATGCATCATGGCGCGACCAGAGCGCAATAAAGAATGAAGGAATAAAAAATGAAAAATAACCTATAGAAATATACACAACTTCACTTTGAAGAACTTCTCACAGAAAACAAACATATTAAACTGCAGTTATATAAAACAATACAAATAGAAAGAGCACATGAAAATCTAAAAGAGACTTATCAATAACACCTCAGATGTCTAATTCCAAAATATAATTTTATGGTTGATTAAATTGTTTGTGGGACCCTTTATTGCGAGCGTCAACAGAAGCCCAGTCTTATTTTCTTACTAGCTTGTATTTACTGAGGTGTATTTTTTTGCTTAACCAAATACATTAAACAAACATCCCAATCAAATAAATACCTCAAGGTAAAAGAAAAGTTAAAAAGTGACGCTTATCTTGAACATGGCTCTGACTCACTTCCTGCTCGTGCTCGATTCTCATACTTGGGTTGGCGTTGACCTCCAGTAACATGGGCTTCAAGTTCTTCATCAGCAGGATGTCAAAACCCAGGATCTATTGTATCAAAATGGAAATGCTTCCGATGCAAATTAAACACAGCATGTGATAGTTGCTTTATGAATAAAAGGTGTGCAATATTTTGCATAATTCATCATTTCATATCATTCCATACCCCATATCTGCATAACATAAAAATTACATGCCACAGGAGTTACGATAAAATCATTTACCACTAAAAGAGGAAATATTTTTCATTCCTTTTCATCTTTGAAGCTGATACTCTTAAAAGTATTCTACCCTTAGGAAGCAAAACAAAATATACTGATGGTCTAACTGGAGACCATCTGTTTTATACCAAAGTTTCATAAAAATAGATTCAGTTCAGTTTTTAATTTTTTATTTTACCACACAGTTCTACAGACAACATAAAATGACTGCAAATGAAGTTTCTCATCTAATGACTATTTGTCAATATGTTGACAATTCGGTACCTGAAAACAGGTTGGTCCAGGTTTTCCGGGTGGGATGTCTGCCTGGTAGTAGACTTTGAGCTCAGGCACCAGTGCAATGACAGTCTTAATGACCAGGGATATAATATCTGACCAAACCTTCTTGATGTCCACGCCCTTGGAGGCCAGGCGGTACAGTATGCTGGAGAAGGTACGTTTGCTTCCGGTGCTGTTGCTGTGAGAGTGGATGAAGTTGCCACTGTGCACATTGAGGGAGTAGTTTGTCAGGTGCATGAACACGTGGTTGAGGTTCTTCTGGTTGGGCTCCTGGTATGGCTCTGTGCAGAAGCGAGACAAGCCCTCCTTGGCAATGTAGATCTCCAGGGGCTCCAAGGACCTGAGCAGGACATAAAGGCGGATGTCGAACTTGAGCTTGTCGATCAGCAGCGGTTTCTGGATATACTCCTGCACGATCATGTGTTTGCCGTGTGGGCCGGCCGTGATCCGCAAATCCCTGGGATCCCGAATGAGGTAGATCCCATCTCCTTGGGAGCCGCTGTCCGGCTTGACGATGAACGTGGGATTTAAAGAGGAGTCGCTGTCTTTGGCCAAACGGATCTGTAATGGATGAAGATCCAGATTTTACCAGGACGTATGAATTGGCACATGCTCAATTTGTAGAACACGATTATGCTTCTCTAAACTGACGAGAGGCCTCTTTTACAATCAGGATAATTATTAATACAACAACTAATTTGCTGCATAAACCAAAACATTTTATCATAAAAATAACATAACACACCATTGCCATGCTAACAACAACATAACATTGTTTTGACTAAAAAATGAACAGACTGAATGAGGTTTTTCTAAATGCTGGTACTTGAGAGTGAAAAAGTTCACATCAATAATCTTCCTCCCTCACTCTTGAGGTCTAACCCAATGACAGTAACCAAAAAGCCAGATACTTCATCAAACAATACATTGTAGTTGCAGATTTTTTTAAAAAAGAGGAGGAACTATTTTTTCATTCTAAATAAAACACATTACAGTCATGGGCCCCGAATACCCAAGACAAAATCAGATAAATGCAACATCGAGCCCAGATCACTGACAACACCTTTACAAAAAAATCATTCCTCGTGATTTTTAATCTACATACCTAAATCTGAGGCTACTATACCATCACAAGATAACCTAACTAAAGCAAAGAAAGGGTGCAAATTTTGCTGCAAAACTGAGAAATTCGATTCCAGCAGCCACTTATTTCTGAACATGTTCTGTATAAAAATTATCCACAGAAATGAGACAGAAAGGCACTGTGTTCTCTCTGTAAAACACCACCAGCTGAAGTATTAAGGTTTATCTGCAGGAGCTAAGATACCTGCTCGCTGCGCTATACTAATAATGTTTATAAAAAGATACTCTGGCAGTACCTAACAATTTACTACCTACTAAATAGCTCAGCCATTAAAAACTGAAAAACTTTTCAGCATTAAGAACTTTTCAGCAGCTTGTGCTATATATTTTTTTTAAATGCCTGAACTTTTCCAGAATAATTCTGGTAAATCCAGTGGCAGCGAATTGCATATGACACTCCAGATATAACAGTTACTTGATGAAATACAAAAGTCAAAATACATTTCAGGCAAATGGATGACTGTATTGTGTGATCGTATGAATGAATAAAGGTATGTTTGTCGATGAATAGCCTGTGGTGTACTGATATTAGATGCACTGTACAGTGTACTTTTTGAAAAACCCAAGAATTAAAACTCGCTCATCCTTACAGTTCAATATATACAAAAGGATGGAAAGTCATGTGTACAAGTTTCACTGTACTTCATGGGAAGCTGGGGCATACGCCCTCAGTGGCCACTTAGTGAAGTACACCTACTCACACAGCCTGCTCATCCAATCAGCATCCAGGCAGCCAAGTGATTTAAAACTTCCTGTGATACTGGTGCCATACATGGCGGCTCCATCACCTCAGCAACAGCCTCCCTGCTGGGATTATCGTGCATAACAGCGTCTACACATTACAGAGAACAGTGCGATCGACAAAATACATCCAGTCAGCAGGACCTGTATTTTTGTTGTGGAAAAACACCTTGTTGATGAGGGAGATGAGAGGAGAATGGCCAGGTTTGTTTGAACTCAAGGGAAAACCACAGATATAAAGCAGTACTCAACACGATAGCAGTGTGTGGAGAGGAATCTCTGAACAGACGACTTCCCAACCCTGGATGTAGTTCTGCAGACAAAAGGGGATCATAGCTGGTGCTGCATGTAAGGTACTTAATAAAGTGGCCAAGGAATGTATGACATATGCCTATAGTTCTCTTTCTTAGAAGAGTGAAACAAATTAGTGCCAGATAGTTAACCAAAAGCAGACGAAGCAGCAAAGTGAAAACGAACGTGTCCCTGAAGATATTGTGGTTTATTTAAGGTAAAAATTGTCTAGAAAGTTTTTTTTTCCTCATATAACTTACTTATAGAAAGTATAACTATATGTAAGAGTTCTGTTTCAATATTCTATACTAACAGTGGAAATGTTTTTTTGATTATACATCTACAATGTTTAAACATGAGATACTAAGGCTCTACGGCCTGATCAGCGCAAACAGCCGCAAGAGGGATGCAGAGATGGGCAGATAATGAAGGTAGCTACTCAAGCACAAGAATAAAAAACAAAAATCAAACTAATCTGTCGTCCCAGAGGCGGTAAACAAGGCTCTACCCAGTCATAACAAATTGACGGGGGGTAACCACGTGCTCCCAAGAAGTGACGCACGCTCAGGGGGAGCACGAAACGCAGCCGTCATCTTCCTCAGAAGGCGGTAGTCCTGCGGGGCTCCCTCACGGACAGCCAGCCGCCCGGCATCGTGCTCGACCCGCATCCGAGCGGCTGGTCCATCATACAGCAGCATTCCATGGAGGAGATCACAGAGCAGCACCATGTGAGGACACCGCATGCTTGGCACGGAGGAACAGGAAACGGAAGGCTATCACTTTGCTGGCGTGTTCAGTGAACCACTGCGTATCTGGGACTGGGTTGCCAGGAAACTGGAGGAGTAGTTCAGATTTAAAAACAAGGGCACAAAGGCATGTGCTGGGCTGTGTTACAAGCAAAAACACAATATGACTCATAAGATTAAACACAAAAAAACACTTTCACTCCAAACTGAAAGAGTGCAGACACAAGTCAGCTACAATGAGCAGAACAAACACACAAGACACTAGCATACGAAACATATTTTTCCAATATTTAAAAGCACAAGAGATCAATTAAGCAGAGTAAAACTAAATAGCATTTTAAGAGCGTTCACTAATATTTACTAAAATTTTAATAACACAAATTAATGTTTGATTTGAATGTTTACTTTATTCTATAAAACATTACTCGAGACTTAAAATTTCATTGATGTAAAAACACAGCAATGCCTCTTTACTGCCATCTGCAGCACTCAGAGCTAAAATACATTTGAGCTGATTTTTGGAGCTCAACTGCAAGTGAATTGTAACTGAGCAATGTAGCTAATTGACCATGGCCGGGAGAAAGCAGTCTTCAAAATCAGGTGGGTGAGAACAGCATGCAGGGGTTAATGCTGTCAGGATTTAACTAAATGTGGACTAGCACTGTATTGAAAGATATCCAGTCAGTATCATAAGCGTGTAATATCCTCACCTAGCAGGCAATGCAATGCCTCATTTTATTTATACAAATAAATAAAACATAAATTATTAATAAAATCTTCAGAAGCGAGTGGAGCTATAATAGGGTAAAATAGAGCCCACCCTACCCCCCCCCCCAAAATAAAAAAAAAAAATAACCCATATTGGCACCTATAATAAAAGCCTGTATTAGCCTGAATTTCTCATATTATTCTCTCTGTGCATACCATCTGAGCATGTGCACGACATGTCTTTGCAGCTATGACTGGTGACAGTTAAATACAGACTTGCTGATGTCTGGCGCCCCCTGCTGTTGTCATTATCCATCTTATTTTTATTCTAGTTTTTATTTAGCTAATCCATCACTAGTGTATCATATACTATGCATTGTCTGTTTTATTATGTTTTAATTTGTAATATACACGCACATTTGTAATATATATATATATATTCAGGTGCAAATAAAATTCCAAAAAATTATGACAATCAATAAAAATTATAACCATTATAAATACCTTATTTGGAAAAGAGAAACCCCCCTTTACACATCTGCAGATCATAGCCAATCAATGAACACCAAACAAGATAACTGGTGTCCATGTGCGATTAATCACACTCACAGGTGTCGCTGTTTTTTGGAACATTTCAAAGAAAAAAAAATCCACTATAAGTGGAAATGGACACTCAAAAGACTCTCTGTAGTTGTAAAAAGGCATATGTTAAGAAAAGGCAGTAAAAAGATTTCAAAGGCTTTAACGATACTTTGTAGCACAGTGAAGACCATCGACAGGAAGTGTCAGAGATACAGCACCACCCAGACCAAGCCTAAATCAGGACATCCCTCCAAACCTGCTGACTGAGCAAGAGGGAGGCTGGCAACAAAGAGGCCAATGTTACCTTTGAAGGAACAATAGACCTTAACAGCAAGAACTGGTTATTGTTCAAGGTTCAAGATTAAATTGTTCAACACAATGACAACACTTCAGTGAGATAGTATACATGTCTCATACCAGTACTCCACAATAAGAAGAAATAAGAAACTCACTCTTCAAGAATACAATGCCAAGTCTTGATTCGATTTCACTAAACCACACCTTACAGATGATTTAGGAAAGAAGCTAAAAGATCTGGGGTCAGAGGAGACTAAGTCAACCTTTTTTGTCACAATGTGACAGTGGAACGTCTGGCGAAAATCCAACCCACCCCTGAAAGATGCCCATCAGCAGGGAGTGGTGCTGATCAGGACAGAAAGGGTGATGGATCTGCTGCTCTCGGCTAGGAAGCTGGAGATACGATTCAGCATGAGAATGAGCCAACAGCTCAAAGCAAGTGGAAAAGTGTGAAAGTTCTTGGGTAACCTAGACAGAGTCCTGACCTCAACCCAATCGGAAATCTTTGCAATTGACTTGACTTGACTGAGCTGGCATGATTCTGTAAAAAAGAATGAGAAAATATTCCTCCTTCTAGAGGTGCATGGCTGGGAGGCTGAACTCAAGTTGAAGGTTCTTCCACTCAGCACCCTCACACAAGCCACCTATTCGTGTCTTTTATTATCGTCTTTTATTTTCTTTCAGAAATGTTACATTTCTTTTTTCACTATCATTTGCCAGGTATGATTCGTGAATCCATCCATCCTGAAACTGTTGAATCCCAACTGGGGTCGCGGGGGGGGAACGGAGCCCATCCTGGGAACAATGGGTGCAGGCGGGAAGCAACCCTGGACAGTCGCCAACACACCGCAGGGCATAATTCGTAAATGAAGGAGATAAAAATGTTATTGTATCGCTTGTGCGTTTTTGGGCTGTAAGAAAAACAGTTAACAACTTGAAAGAAGGTGGTGACTTTTTGTCCAGCCACTGTATAACAATTATGTTAGAGACGCTCCATCCATCAGACAGCTGCTTAGCCTGCTCAGGGTGGTGGAGTTTTACATTTCTCTTATTCATTAAATAAAGAGGAAGTTATATTTACTTATTTAGTATAAACTTTTATCTAAAGAGATGTTCATCTGAGGAGGTGGATAGTTTAGGCCCGTAAAGCAATAATCCAGACCAAGATTTTGTTTCAACCAGAACCCCAATGGTAAAGTTACTCTGCCTGCCACAGGATTTTAATTGGTGACCATCCAATCACAGCGTGGCACAGTGGTTAGCACTGTTACTTCACACCTCTAGGACCCGGGTTCGAGTCTCTGCCATGGCTCCATATGTGGGGAGTGTGCATGTTCTCTCTCTGTCACACTGGGGTTTCCAGCCCCCCAGGTCCGAAAACATGCTGAGGTTAACTAGAGTTAATAAACTGCCTGTGTGAATAGGAGGTTCTGGAATAGACTCTCAACCCCTGTGACCATGAATAGGTGAAGCACTTACAGAAGATGGATGGATGGGTGGGTGGGTGGATGGACAGATGGGACAGTCTCATCATTAGCACAAGGTCCAAACCCAGAAAGCCTCACATCTCCCCACCCTTGGACAGATTCTTTGTCAAATCACAAAACAAGTATATAAAAATCAGTAAATAAAAACATATCTTTCATTTTGAATAAGTTAAATATTCTTGAAATTGAACTACATATCAAGCAAATACACGTGCAGGATAGAAACCTCATAAGTACTGTGATCTGCAGGATCAAGGCGCTCGACCCTGGGCCACAAAATTCAGCAGACTGACTGACTGCCTGGACAGTAATTTGCTGAAGGAATGAACTCTCGCGTTTCTAGGGCGACAAAGAGAGAGCTATAAAAAGCAGAGAAGCCACATGGATTAAACCAATTACAGCCAGCAGCTAGACAATTCCCAAAGTGGCCTATTTTGTATAATGACTAAATGATGCTGTATAAATAAATGAGTGTTGAAGGCTGGAAAAAAAATCAAAGTCAAAGTAATTATAGTGAAATCCAAAAAAGCCAAATGAAAGTTTTAGTTGGATGGTACTGATCCTGTCTTCTGTCCTGAATCTGCAAACCTCCTCTTCAGTACCACAGCAGATAACTTTTTAGATGAGTTTCCACCAACTCATGGAGACTTGCTCACTACTATATTTTTAGCAACCTTTCTTGGCAGATTTGGTCAAACACCAGTGTCGCATTAAGAAATGAAGGAATGTTTCTTGAGATTCTTACCAGCACTGAGCAGCATTTCCTAACCCAGTCCTCGGGGATCCATAGACAGTCCATGTTTTTGCTCTCTCCCAGCTCCCGGGAGGGTCTGTGGGTCCCCGAGGACGGGGCTGGGAAATGCTGCCGTTGAAGACAGGGCTCTGGATGAGTGGAGGACATCCACTCCGCTCTAGTGCCCTGTACCCTGGCCCCAGCTCAGCAAACCGAAACAGGATTTATTACTGCATGGCCCATGCTTTGTTCCGGTCCATCTCCCGCCAGCCTTAACCTTCCCATCCCAGCTGAGAAGAACCAAGCTGTTCTGGCACCATCACGCTTGACTGGGAGGTTTGCGAGTAGCGAGGTGTTGAGATGAGTCTCTGCCAAACACGACACTGGCAATTTAAGCTCCAGTTTCTTTTCATCTGACCACTACTGCTACTATCCAGATTTACAAAAATCTGTGCTAATTTATATTGTATATGTACCATCATCCTCCACAAGATAAGATTAAACAGCATCGCCATGTTTTTCGGTTACTTGTGGAAGCTCTCTTTCATTATGCATTTAGTTAAATCCAGTGATATTAAATTTTACGCCATCATCTGTATTCAAGGTGCGACTCCCTTTCGTAGCAGGATAACAACAAATCGGACCTGCATGAGCGAATGATAACAACTGAGGTTTAAACCGTTAGAATCACACTTGGCAATGCGTCTTTAGTGAGGAAATGAGATGGGAGAAGCTATCGCCATGTAATAATACCAATAAAACACAACAACAATAAAATAATAAAGAATAACAACAATAATAATAAACGTAACAATAAAAATGTATGTTCCTAGATTATACTTTCTTTTTATTCCAGTATTCTACATAATTCTGTTCTCCGTGGTAATATTTGTAACATTTTTTCAGTGACGTTAAAAAAGGTTAGATGTTAGATAATCGAAATAATCAAATAATCAATTAATAAGAAATTAAAGATTTTCGATGCGTCAAATCGCTCCCTCAGTAATTATGTTCCAATCGAATGGCTTAGCAGCCAAAGATTTAGGGCCCTAATACAATAAGCTCGAACTACCGAAAAAGTATTGCTTCCAATGTGAAACACTAAAATGAAGCAATATTTAAATACGGTGACTACGGCAAATTTGTCACTAGCTTAGGCAATTTAGGCAACTCATTTGCATAAGTAATACAGCGGCTGATTAATTCATAGCTCCATACGATACGACGCCTCGTCAGGATCAGCCCGTGCAGTGATTATGGACACAATCTGCAGGGGTGTAGCTAGAAATTCTGAGCCCCCTGACAAAATGTCACCTTGCCCCCCCCCAGTATGGTTCCTGCTCTCAATGGCACTTTTATCCCCACAGTAACCATTTCATAATGGATAGTATGATGCGAAAATATAAAAATTATAATTATAGCTTTGCATTTCAGGGGATAGGCTTAGGCGGGCTCTCTGAATCTGACAAGGTATCCATGACTCTCCTGGCGCCCCTGACAGACTTCCAAGGTGAAGTTTGTAGGTTCAGGTTACAGAAGGGGAGCTACTGTAGCACCTTCATCAAGGTACGTAAACTGAAGTGCTTTGGTTAGATGACCAACTGTAAGAACTGACAAAACAATGGATTTGAATTGTAATAAAAGCTGAAGAGGCCAATGCACACAGTACAGTACCTTATACACTTATAAACGTGTGCCACTCGCACCTACCACTCTCCAGCAATGTCCGCTGCATAAAGACGTGATCAAACCCCCACCTGGGTGGTGAATAGCGGGAACTCCTCCGGGAGGATCCAGGAGCGGGGGTAGAAGCTGTACTCCTCGGGGAAGAGCTCCTGCATGGTGCGGACGGCTCGACTCAGGTTGATCTTTCGAAGCATCTCGATCATACCTGAGGCGTGGGGAGAGGAGGGGACGGTACACTTCATTCTGGCATCCCGGCCTGGAGCACGACAATTGATATCTGAAGCCAAAGTACTTAGGAACACAAATCTGGACTATTTCTACATTATACACAGTATGATTTCCATGATGAAATACGTAAGAGGATGTTTAATACTTGTTGCTTCATACTGAAATGTTGAAATGCGTGTGTTTGAAGGGTACAGTATCACCCGCAGAACTGTGGACCGTCCACTAATGCAGTAACCTTAGTCCGTATTCTGAACGCAACTCAAAATTGAGGAACAATCCCCAGCAACTCTGGCCCTGATAGCTGGTAAATTACTTATTTTGCTCAGTCGCTTTCAGCTGTGTACCAATAAAATCTCTGTGCTGAAGCATTTCTGTGCTACTTTTGAAGTTTTGCTGGATGTTACATCAATTTTAGATATATTTATTAAGGATGGGGAAAAAGTCTGGCTCCAGCTCTGGAACCTCGTTGGTGGAAATGCGGCGTATGAGGCCTTTGTGCTTTGCTTTGCTTTTATTCATATATAAGATCGCAGTGATGCACCCAGACCGCTTCACGACACAGTGAGGTAAAAGGCCGGACCTTACCAGGGAACTTGTTGACCTGGCCTGAGATTATGTTCTCGTTGTCATGGAAGGACACACCATGCCAGTAAATATCGCAGGCCACACGGCGACCGAGATGGAACTGCAGGGCGGAAATGGCGAGAAGAAAGGGAGAGTCAGCAGGGGAACCATAAGAAAGATCAGAACTAATAAGTAACAGCATTACATAACTAACCATACATGACACTATAGCAGGTCTGAAATTGATACATTTAATATTATCTTGAAAGTAGGCCAAATTAAAAAGTGACACTACCCGGGCAGGCAGAGTTTCAAATATCTGTTTAAACATTCTTAAATTCCATAAGTAACCACTTCATCAACAAACTGGCTTGACGCTGCTAAAACTGTCCAACTACACAAAACACGCAATTCTGGATGTGGACACCGTAAGCAGTCACTCACAACTTCACTGCATGCGGAACCACCTGCAAGCTTTCTGCAAGACTGTAACTATGGTGCACCTGACCCATTTGAAGTTAACACAGTTTCATTCCATATCAGCCAATCACTTCACAAGTAAGGTGATCTCTCTACATTGTAGGTCTGCAGGTCTGATGGATTATGGCAGATTACAGTTAATGATTTCCCCGGATCCCCCAAGCCACAGTCACAGGGAAATGAGTACAGCAAGGCACACAGAACAGAGATGAATAATCAGAAATGTATTTTAGCACATTATTTTTAAATAGTTAGTAGGGCTGACTTCTAATAGTCGAGGATTCGACGATTCGATTCGTAGACGTCTGATTCGACTATGAACCTCATAGTCG
>JAODKF010000126.1:15424103-15436778 GCA_026779585.1 Mormyrus proboscirostris
GACTATCAGTCGACTACGGCAAAATCGAACGAATCAGATTCGACTATGAAAATCCTTAGTCGAAAACAGCCCTAATAGTTAGAGTATGTTATAGTATTATATATAAGAGGTAAGGAGCATGCACTGATTACAGTGTGTTGCCACACCCACCACACAACAAACCACAACCTCAGGGATGCGAACCTGAGTGCAGCCGTGTGGCGGGTGATACCTCAGCACCACACAGTCCAAAAGGACCAGTGTGAGTTTTTTCCTGTGGCTGGAGTGTCAATCCTGACACCACCACCCCCCCCATGTTATTCCCTGTAAGTTAGAGGACCTCCTTATAGGGCTGGATGTAGGTTAACGTCATACCCAGGAAGAAGGTTAAGGGCCTTACTCAAGGGCCCGAAGGAGTAGATTCACTCCGGGCATTTAGGGGATTCGAACCAGCAACTTTCCAGCTGCTGCCGCAGACCCCTAGCCTCAGAACCACCACTCTGCCCATATATTGCATTTACAGCATTAAATAATATATAATTGTGTATATGATCTAATCACGCTAGTTCTTGTATCATTTTTAAAATGCCTACTATTTTAGGTTCACGATCTACTGGTATTCACACATAAGAAAAATTCTACTCTGAATATTTAATAAATTCACATAAATAGTCTTCCCATAAAACCACCACCGTTTCCTTATTCCATCACTGCCAATAAGAAAACTGAGAAGACTGGATTCGCTTAATTAATCCCATATTCTGTCTAGAATCTCACTAATTTCTTTTGACTGCGGAACACCAGCTAGGGGTCCACATAGTGCACCTCCCCATTCATTTGAAAAATGCATCCATCTTCTGTGATCTTATGTCCCAGACATAAATATGACTATGAATGCAGGAGATACAGTAACAGATACAGTGGTACATCATATTTATTTACTAACATGACACTATAAAACATGACTTGGGGAGCTTAGATTCATGCTGTATTTTATTGTAGATTTGACAGCACATCACACATTATAAAATATAAATGTGTATAAAGTGCTTTGGAAGAAACCAGATCTACACTGGGTAGTATTACAATGGATAGGCAGTGATGAAGGTAATTTCAACGCTGTTAATGCCCTTAACCTCAGTTCTCATGCATATTTAAAAATACTTTACAGGGATAAGTGTCTCCACTTATCAAGGATTACTAGCAGAGTATTTTATATCACCAGGTGAACAAATGACATGCATGATATGTGCACCAAAGTCAATTAGGAATGAGAACAACAGGGTATATTTCAAAGTACAATTAAAAAATACTTACAAAAAGTCACAGTGCAATATGAAACGCGTTATATATATATATATATATATATATATATATATATAAACATTCAGGTGTATGATTAAGTTAAGTTACAGCGTACCTCTTTCCATTTGAGCTGCTTGATGCTGACTTTGAGCGCCTCCAGGGACGTTTTGGCTTTGGAGGTGTCCACCGTCACCGCTCTCCTCTTCCTAGCCACTTTGTTTCCGTCTTCCTTGCCCTCCTGGTGGCCGGGCGCCGCCACGCCGTTAGTCTCCGCCCTGCCCTGCAGCGCCTTCCCAGTCCCCTTGACCTGAAGCAGCGTTCCGGGCATCTTCTCCCCGGCGTCTGAGTCCCGTTTGTTGCCGATGTTTCTATCAGGAGCCCCCTGTGTGTTCCTGCTCTTACTCTTCTGACGGCCGGCAACGGAAGTCTTGGCAGCATCACTCCGCTCTCCGAGGGATGCAGCGGCCGGGGAGACGGAGCCGGCCAGGGGGTTCGGGATGGTCTCCTCCTCGGCTACTGCATCCTTCTCGCCCCCTTCCCCCGGCGATTTCTTCTGCTCCAGCTCTTCCTTGACTTGCACGTAGTGGTCACTCATCACGCAGAACCAGATAACGGTGATCGGGCCAGCTGTCAAGTGTCCCGCTGGATACAGTGTGACAGACCGACTTTAACGAAGATCTGTCTTATTTAAAGCAGCGATCTAGCTGTCTGATAGGCATTATCAAAGCATAACAGGCTACTTTTATATTCGGCTATATGGACTGCACTTTCCATAAATGGCACGTCCCGAAACATTTCCACACGTCCCTGAAACTGACAATACTTCCTTAGCGACCCTGTACACAGTCGGTATACCGGTCAGTAGGACCCTCCGCTCTCGCCTGTTTCCTTGGTGTCTTGCAAGCCATGCAACTCCAAATCATGTTCATTTAGGATCAAGCTGCTATATGCATTGAAACTAAAAAAAGATATATTAAAACCATACCCATGTTGCACGTGCGCACTGCTGCCCAACCACAATTCCATAATAATTCCATCGAATAAAACACCCAGCGGGTGAGTCTCAGTGCTGCGGTGGTTGATGGTGCATAAGGAAACTCGGCAAATGAGCTATCCGCCGTAGCAGGCAAACATCGCCGCTACATGGCTTCCAAGCGACAAATCTCGTTCATTATTTAAAAGTTCCATTCAACGGTGAATGCCATTTGTCGTTTAAATAAGATCATGTATCCCGTTACTGGAACAGAAGTTGCCGATCGTATTCATCGCTTGGAGCAGCTGTAGACGCCCACGATTCGACATGCCCGGAAGGAACCTTTATTTTAGGAAAAGCCTCCTGAAAATGCAGCACTTGTGTTTTGCTGTCGTTGGCTACGCAACCGACGGAAGCCTTCGAAGGACAAAATGATCGAATGCTATTTCAAGCGCTAATAAGTGAATCTGCAGATAGTGCTCTCCAAAAATCCTGGCACTCTTGATAAAAATGATTGAACAAACCTATGAGAAAACTGTTGATTATTAGCTTGATCTTACATATTTCACTTAAGTATTTTTTTCAAAGAAAATTGTGCTTTAGTGCTTTGTGTGATTCACTTTGCCAGGATAACACCACATTTTCTTTAATAATGCTGTATGAGATGGAAGAACACATTTACAAGGATTTGAGATCATCTCCCATTGGTTGAAACAAAATCTTGGTCTTGATTTTTACTTTCTAAAATCCAGCTCTGCTTTAGTGTCCCACCACATATTTTACAATATTTAATATAAGCAGACCCCTTGCATGGCCCTGGACTGGTTGTGGGGTCTTTACTTGGTGCACCTCCTCGTCAGGCTGGTGTGCGTTGGTGAGTAGGATCGTCAGGGTCTTCGCCCAAAGATGTCGCCAGCCTTGGTCATGGATGGCCCTATTGGTGCTGAGATCTTTTCTGATGCTGCATGTCTTTAGCCCCCAGATTTTTTTAGCCCCTCAAATAAATGTGTTTTTATTGCCATGAATAGCTTTTTATATTATATATAACTTTGGCATTGCCCCCCTCTAAAACATACTTCCTGTCCCTTCCATCCATATCCAAAATTTCCCAGGGGTCCTCCCGCTACACTTAGGGGGCACACCTCTCGGACTCATGGCGGGGCAGACAGCTACCTGCTTCCCTGGACCCGCAGGATAGACGGGGCGCATGGTGGCAGCAGCCCCGTCTCTACCACTCGCAAAGTATGGCACCTCCAGCGCTGTCCGACCAGCACCAACCTGCTCCGGCCCTGCCGGATTGGCCCAGCCAGCTCCGGCCCTGCCAGATTTGCTCAATCTGCTCTGGAGCTGCCGGATTGGCCCAACCTGCTCCAAATTTCTCATGCTGCTAGCCAGCTCTTGTCTGCCATTCTTGTCCAGCTATGGTATTCCTGAGATCAGTGTCCAGGAGCTCTGTAACCCAACGCTCTAATTCGCCTAGGGACTCGCAACCTGCTTTTAGTCTGATAACAGGTCAAAGATCCAATTCAGGCCAACTCAGGGAGTATAGAGAGGCAGATGGAAAATAAATGGAGGTAGAGTTCTGGCGTAGGAATGAAATTAATGCTTTTATTGTCACGAAAAAGAAAATAGCATTGACATACCTTACCACTTCCTTATCCACAGGCTCACCCTCTCACACTTACCAGCTCCCACCCACTCCCACTCATGGTGGCTTTAAAGTCAACCCTATTGCTTTGTACATTTTGAAGTCACCTAATCGCCACTAGAGGTCATTGTTCTGCGGTTTATCTTAAACCTGTTGCACATGATTAACAGCAAATGTGGCTTAAAGAGAAATAGTCAAAGTTTAAATGTATCTCCAAAATAGGCTACGTTTAACATTTTAAGGCACCTGTCTTTATAATGTGTGCTACTTATTATATTTTAAATTAAATTATCTAAAGAAAAAAAGTCCTCAGATAAACTGAACATTTCCTTCAGCCTTGCATTAGTGCAGAAGTCTACTGAAAGTTTCGCTTGATTATGCCTGTTAAAAAAAAGTGTTAGATATATGTAACTCCAATCTGCCAGCAACACCCACCCTGAACAAGCACCATTCATTTTGGGGGTCAATTTTCAGTCATTGGTTGCTACTCATTAATACAGCAAAATATCTTAAATGGAGCTAGAAAATTTGAGTCCAGACATTTTGAAGTAAATGGTTCATAGATAACAATCCCCACATTGTACTAACAGGCAGCCAGAAAAAACACATTTAACTGATGTATGTTTTGATAGCATTTCTGGGAAAATAAAGAAGAAAAAAAAACTGTCTGGAAGATGAAGAGCAGTGAATAAAATAAAACTCTACAAGACCTGGTTACGAACCAGAATTTTTTTTCCACCACTGGATGGTGACAGACAGTAGATTTGTTCCAGTTCTAAAATAAAAATCTGCTGCGTAGTGAGGCTCCGGTTCGGCTGGCAGTCGCTAATCAGAGATACATCTGCATGCAAATTATCCCTATTATGCAAAGTCATTTCACAGGGTAAACAGGAGACACCGTTTTTTGATACATTTAGACAGATGTAGCACATACAGTCTACCTCATCTTTGCTGGTTAATCCATTCATTGCAATTGTGGATGGACCAGCTACATCGCCCCTTATATCTATCTTATATCTATATAATATTTCATTTGCTTATTTTGATTCATTCAAAGAATTCACATTCCTAATAAGCCTTTAATGCTCAACAATTGCCACCAACTGTTCAAGAAAATTCATTTCAATTTCATCTGTATAGCACGTTTTCATGACATTACACCGTCTCACAGAGCTTTATATTATCCCCACCTAAAGCCCCAAGTGAGCAAGCCAGAGGCACCAGCAGCTAAAAACTCCCTGGAAGGAAGAAACCTTGGGAGGAACCAGACTCAAAGGGGGAGCCCGTCCTGCAGGGGGCAGCAGAGGAAGCCCTAACCCTAACCAGTCACTGCAAACCTCAGGTCATTCATCCATCCACCCATCTCACATAATGTTTAGGGGTGCTGCATGGCTCTGTGGGTTAGGAACTCTGGTTCAAGTGCCGTGGCTGGCAGAATGACGCCCCCATTGGGCCCTTTCCCAAATTGCTCCTGGGGTGCTGGACACTGGCCAACCCAGTGCTGTGACCCCCAAACTTACTCTGACCTGTATATGTGTCTGTGTGTCTCATGGAGAGCAAGATGGGACAGGAAAAAAGACAGTTATGCCACAGGCATGACGTAACTGTCATAAAGCATAAAGTGTCACTATTCTATTATTCCGCACAAGGTCAAGGCAGCTTTACCCCAGAAAACAAGGGCCGAAGGCGGAGCCCGCTCAGCACGGAAAGCCAGTCCATTCTATATTCAGGGCAACTTATATATAGCACAGCTTTCCAATATAGTTGCCCTGAAATGCTTAATAAAGATTCAGCAAAAACTGCATCATAAATTAGCACAACAATTAAGGTGATACAAAATCAAAGTGTATACAGGTATGTTTGTGTTGTTTGTACCGAAGTTACACGCATCTTGGTTATTTTGTTCAGCCCTGTTTTGGAGAGGCAGTGATTATTAGCTGAGCAGCTAATTGGACTGTATATTAAAACATAGATGTACTACAGTATGATATAAAGTTCCATTCTGAACACATTCAGCAAAACAATATGTAGCCAATCCTCACCCCTGACACGACTGGTCTACAAATGATCGGATATTTCTGCTCGTATGTTGCTGCTTGCATCCATCGTGGCTTTTTGCAGGAGATCTTTATGTGATATTACGTGGTGGATTTTGTCCAGAGATGGTTAGCAAAAGCAGTAGAAAGTGATGAGGCCTGATATTGATACAAATTTAGCAAGAAACGGCCGTCCAGACAGGACCAGAGTCATTTCTTTCAGTTGTGAAGCGATCTTTTTCGGCTAATAATAATAATAATAATAATAATTGAACCCTTTATTGTCCCCGTGGGGAAATTCTTTTTACGCCTCCCTCAACTTGCTCATTGTAGAGCAAGCTGTCTGCAAAGGGCTGCCACCTGTTGGGGCGCCCAGGGAGCTGGGGGTTAAGGGCCTTGCTCTAGGACCCGCAGACATGCTGAGGCTGGGTTGTGATTATGGTACACAGGCTTAGCCCACTGAGCCACATGCTGCCCTTAGTAAATGAGGGATGCTTCTCGATGCGCTAAAATTACCAGAGAGCACTTACGCAGATTTTCACAGCTTCCTCTTACCTTAATTATTGCGCGACATGGACGTCATGTGTAGTACTTGGCCGTTTGGTAATCAAGTGTGTATTTAATTTGGGAGAGCTGATTGGTTGGAGTTCCTTGTAACGAATCATCAATTTATCATCCATTTGTATTTGAAATGAGGAAAAACGTCGACCCTTTAAAGTCCCTTATGATCCTTTTTGAATTTCAAATGCAGTGTTTTATATGTGTGAAGATGAGTCTTGGGGACAGATATCTATATTTTACGAGCTCTTTCCAGCTGCCCAGGATACGCATTGTATAACCCAATCATCTTTTCTGTGTTAATCCCCTTGTTGCGCCTTTATTCCTGCAGTGTTACAACGATTATCAAACATTATGCATCATTCTTCTCTTTTCAACAAATAAATGTATTCGTTTGGTTCCATTTAGTGCAACATTGAATGTATGTCCTACTGACAAAAAAAGTGTTCTTTTTTCAGTAAAAATCTTATCTGCCACAAAAATAGATTTGTAGATTTTTATAAAAGATACTTTTCAATGCTTGAATCCCACCTTAGCGCCTTTGTCAAAAGTCTGGATCGAAAGTTTTGTTAAATCAAAAGGAGTTTAAGTTCCACTTTGTTCCAACAGAGGGAGCTCGTTTCTTTCACCTTTCTTTCTCTCTAGTAGCGCTTGCTTGCTTGTGATTTTTGTATATTTCGTAGAAATTCAACCCGTAAAACCGTATACTATACAAAGTTTGAAATTAAATAAAACTCATTTTATCCTAATTTAAAAATTTGGTTAAATTAAGTGATTCCCAGTGAATTATTTTTGAAATATCAATTGATGCGTAAATGGATAATTAAACACTTAGATCGCTCTGCCTTGCTCTTCACAGTTTCTTGTTTCACCAAAATAGAAGACTTTGGCCCATTGGATTACAATATACACGTACGTCGATAGAATTCAAACATACTGAAATAACTTCCAATAACGTAGAAGATATCTCCGTGCCAGTGTACCCTGGATATCTCTCTCCGTGTTACATTATCTGATTGGGAAGTCATGATCAGGTCAGGGAAGCTGAAAGAAATGAGTGCAGTGCAGTGACCTGCTGGCACCAGGAAGGCACCCTGACTTTATAATACCGCACTCGTGCCATTCAGCCAGTACTTCATCATGTGATATAACTTTACCCCAATCGGAGAGCCCGATGAGCAGATCCGCCGTTGATGGTGAACTGCACATGTCCCTCTGGCCATCCATAACCTCAAAAGCAGCATTTGCACACTGATGGTATGCAACTGGAAAGGAGCTACGTGCCTCGTTCGCAGTTTCGGAAACCCGGGAACGCATGCAGGAAAGGGGGCGAACTGGAGCTTGCAAAAGGAGGTCTGGTCTGCGTATGAACGGCAAAATAGATTCACACGCTGGGAATAATAGGAAGATCAGCCGCTCGATCCGAACCTTCCTGACTGGGTTCCTCATTCGGGACCGATGCGGCTTTGCGTAGGGAAGACGTGGATACTATGCTCTAATTGATTTAGACTTGGAAGTACAGCGGCTCAAGTGATACCTGTGACTGTCATCGCACGTCTGTGTGAAATACTGTAATAATAAAAATGCCGGTGCGAAACCGATACAACTTGGTGGATGATATCGGGGACTCGCGGGTTCCGCTTCACAACGAAGAGGCATACCAGCATGGGATTAATTTTCAAGCTAAGGTGACTTTTACATTAATTTTGGTATAGCCTGTTTCAAATATGTGCATATTTCCCGATTGTTTGGTGATTGTGCTCGGATTTGCCTTTAATGTAATAGTGCCATTGTGGGACCTTTGGAACGCTTCCCTCACTCGAGCGGGACGCAAAGCCACAGGTAACACGTAGGCTGGGATTTACCGGGATAAAAGCTTCACTACGGGAAACTGTTTCACGATACCTTAAAAGTAACACAACTCACAGCTTTACCAAATTTGTAATGAAATTTGTCAGCACTATGCAAACAATACTAATTGTCTCAATTTTGGTTTCTTTAAGAAACACAGTTGAAATTTGCTTTCGTTTTCTGTTCATTTTACTCTGTTACATCAGTAGTAACATTTGTAAAAATTCATTCAAGTCAATGTATTCTATCAGATGAACGCAGTTGAACTATTCTGGAAAAGGGAGAGGGCAGGATTTTCAGGAATATTTCACAACATGTTTCTGTCACTTAGTTGAATGAGGAACAGAAGGGGTTTCTTTGAGTCTCTGTTAAAGGCAATACTGTTGCATTTAATTTAGTTATGCCTAAAATTAACACGATTATTGTGTTGCATTGTCATGTTTTCAAACCTAACCTGTATTAATTAGGGAAATAGGTTGATATATCGAAATACTTCTCTTTGACACCAGCTAAATTTCTCTGATACTATCCATTAAATTTAGCCACTCTCAGAACTGCACAGTTGAAACAGGATTATTGGATTGTGCCTAAAACAATGCATATTATTTGTGGTCATCGTTATACGCTCTGTATCTAAATGGCGATACAGGTAGTTTGTGTTGCTTGAGTATAGCACCGCTGCCTGGCAGCAGTTAGTGACCTACCTGGAACGACGCAATAAATTTAACTGAATTGAAGTAATATAACATGCATGCATGAAAAGCAAAGATTTGTGTAACTTTCAACAAGGAACATGGGCCCTACTCAATGTAATGCGCCAGACTGGCATCACTATACGCTGCAAGTAGTGGCAAGAAAAGCAAGTCATGGTTGGAAAACAAGACAGCGTTTTAAAACGATGAGGTTCTTGAAGGAATAATTTGCCAAACAATTACAAGTGTAAGTAGCGTCCAGGTGAACAGTTTGCATGGACTTTTATTTTGAAACGAAATAAATATTCTTTCTTACTGATTTACTAACTTTTCAAGATAGTAAAACATGATAGACCGGTTGTTTGAAACTTGCTACTATTTATCCAAACGGTTCCGTATTCTAGAAGTCAAACCCCAAATCTTTTACGTAAATATGATGATCTGTCAAAAATAAGAACAGTGCGATGATCTGCTCTGCCAGTTAATTTAAATATAAATGTTTTGGGCATATTTTTTATCAGCAGAATACATAACGCTATTCATCCTTCAGCACTTTAGGACTTAAACATCTAATTCGTATCTGCCTCTCCTTTACCTCTCCTGTACTTCAGTTTCATGCTTTTTGAACCATGTTGAGCATCGGAATTTTGCAGTGATCTTTATCTACTTGGTTTTGTATGGTATGTTATGCTGGTATCATGCTTCCCATCTGTCTGAGAGACTGTGTTTTTTTTTGACATCTTTGTGCTTTTAGGGTGCCTTGTAATGACCTTTGTCACTCTACTTTGCAGTATGTGGGCAGCTTGGATGTCCCTCGACCCAACAGCCGCATGGAGATCGTCGCGGCCATGAGGCGTATCAGGGTAAGTTAGGGACACCAACAGCAGAGGCGACAGCGGGGGCTTTGTTGCAGAGGGGTCTCCCCAACGCACTGTCGCATTCCGATGAGAAACGCGCATCTCCAAAATTCTGTTATTTCAGGAGCATAAAACAGCACATTTTCTGAGATACTTCTTTACAGAACAAACCTAAATCGACACAATGAGGAGCCCTTAGCAGCGCAAAAAGAGACCTGCCTTTACACAGGGCTCCCTCAGGGCGGTTTGCATGGATTCCCATGAATCGTTGATAGTGAGGCAGGTATGCCGGTGTCAACAAGGTGCAAACTAATCCTGCTTTATATTCACAGTTAACAACGATGCCAGGTAGCTAGATATCCAGCTATCAAGGTTAAATTGTTAAGCAATTAGCAATATAAAAGACCATCATGAGTACATATGTGAACTAGTACAAACATAAATAAATAGCAAAAAGTCACAAGTATCAAAAAGTGGACATACCTGTTTTTTTTTCCAGAGTGCGACAGTATTCCACAGCATCACTCTCTGGAATTTCTGGCCAGCGTGGCACCGTCTTGTTCTAGCGCAGGATGTGATATGATGAGGCACTTCCATCAGTTTGGAAGCTGGAGGGCCTGCTAGTTAGTTAGCAAACTCGTGACACTGCCAGCTTGCTAGACGGTGGGGTCACGTATCAGGGCTAATAAAAAATAAAATGTTAGTGAAATATGTAGTTTGAACCAAATTCCTATGATACTAGATCACTTAGTATGAGAGTGGAAATTCAGCTTTAGTTTAAGGTGGCATAAAATTACACAAAAAGCAGCAGGAAGTTAATGTGACGTAACGTAGGAATTCCAAGCCAACCAAGCTCATGACGTCACATCCTATGTTAAAACAAGGGGGTGCTACACTTGCCAGAAAAATGTTACTTGAATTATTTTTAGCCCAGTTTCACCAGCAGTGTTAAACCTACAAGGATTTTTAGAGTGAGCATCCCTTTTATAAATTCTACTAACTGCATATAGTGTTTCATGTCCACCTTAACGGAGATACCTACTGCAGCCGCAGTGCTGAATGAGCCTCCTTTGCTGTTAGCCCTAAGTAACCTGCCTCTGAGAGATGGGTTCCTTTTTCTGAATAACAAAGTGACTTTATTTTAGGAGACTGCTGCTCTACTGGACTGCGGGGGGTGGCTGGGAACTGACAGTAAAGGTCATGGCTTTGGCAGCCATTCACTGGGCAGAGTGTGCGCTACCTCCGGCCCCTTCACTGTTATCAGAGGCACAGTGCTCTCAGAAGGGTGCTGTTGCTTTTAATTAAATCGAATTCAGTGCCTGATTGGTTCACATTGCTTATGTTAATTTTAGGACGCTACGGTATCAGAGATTGCAGCTGGTGGGTAATCTGCGATTCGACTTTGCTCAGCTGTTATTAAGTTGACTTGCTCTAATTTAGGAATCGATAATGAAATTTAAAAGCGTGGAGTTCCTGAAGGACTGATAGGGGCAACAGCTTAAAGTCGGTTGCATTGTGGGAATTTGCGTGAATTACAAGGCTTTAGTGTGAAATTAATATAGGTGATTGTAAACTTTAGGAAGTTCAAAGTACGGTATTGTGTTGTCGTTATGGAACAAACCACGTGTGCTTCAACATGATATTACTTGCACTGCAGAATCTCTAACACACTATTAATCACTCGGTTACTTCCGGAAGGAAGCTGACCCAATTTACTAGTTGAAAGCAAATTTTGCCGAATCACCACTCAAAGGTATCACAAACTCTCTGGTACACATTAAATCTTATATGCTTGAAGAGTGAATTGTAATTTTATGCTTTCAGTCATCAGATTACCCTTAAATCAGAATCCACATACCTGAGCTAGTCTGCGACTTTGTTGTTTCTTTACATATTTTCCTGTCTCACTTTCTTTTGACTGTCACGATCGCTTATAAAGGTTCCGTTTCGAAAGTTGCAATTAAAAGATTTTGTGTACCTGTACAAGCTGGGACATGTATCAGTTCAGTTATCCTAAAATTATTTGAAACTTGAGAAATACTGTGTAGAGAGCAGTAGATTATTTACTTAGCAGCTGCTGTTTCATGGATACTCTGCAGCTTCCACCGGGATCCCCCGCCACAATGCTCACGGAAAGGAATTGCGAGATGAATCGATGGGTTGCTTATCATTTTTAATATATAATATGTTTCATTATGATTATATTACTATAGCAATCCAGCAATAGTAACTATACAGGAAGCCATGGCGAAATCTGAAGTGGGACGTTAAATTTGGTCATTTTCGCGTGGCTGCTGTCATGTCAGCGGTGACGGGTGTTAATAGCATGTTAATGGGGGAATGCAGGAGATGAGGCTCTGCTTTCGCTTTTTTCCTTTCCACATATATATGATCAATAGGAGCTTTTGTCAGACTTCACTCTTCCCGGTTTTTTGCCTTTATTACCTTTCGTAGCCAGTTTACGTGCAGTAGCCAGTAGGAAACTCAGACAGGTCAGGGTGCTTAGCATTTTCAGCTAAGTGCCTCAGAGGAGCCAGTGGAACGACGCTGTTGCCACCAGCCCCTTCGGCCTCTAGGCTACGCCCTGAACCAGCCCATTGGCCTCTATGCTACGCCCTGAACCAGCCCCTCGGCCGCTAGGCTACGCCCTGAACCAGCCCATTGGCCTCTAGGCTACGCCCTGAACCAGCCCCTCGGCATCTAGGCTACGCCCTGAACCAGCCCCTCGGCCTCTAGGCTACGCCCTGAACCAGCCCATTGGCCTCTAGGCTACGCC
>JAODKF010000126.1:15453169-15468638 GCA_026779585.1 Mormyrus proboscirostris
TAATAATTACTGATTCTGATTGGTCAGAGGCTTCACACCTGGCTCACCGATGAAGGAAGGCTGGAAAATCAGCAGGAGCTCGGCCCCTGAGGACCGTGATTTGTATCGATATATAGCCTCTCCCTGTGTTACGAAGGGGTTACATTCTGATAAACCTGTCATCTGCCAAAAATATAGTAAGGCAAAGACACATTTTAATATAGCACACCAAGCATCAAGCATCATAGCCTAGCCTAGCCTACCTTAAACATGCTTACAACACTTACATTAACCTACAGTTGGGCACAATCAATTAACACAAAGTCAGGTTTATAATGAAATGTTGAATTTCTCATGTAATTTATCCATCGTAAAGTCGAAATATTGTAACCTTTACCACCGTAACCTGGGGAGTGTCTGTACTACAGTGGTATCATGTCTCTGGCTTTCCTCATAAGGCAGGTGGCTCCCTGGTATCCTTGCCGTACCAGCAGGTGTGAAATACTTGGCTGCAGTTCCTCCATCTCACCCTGGCAGGTCTGTGTCTCGTCTTGCCTGGAAGGGGCAACAAAAGCAACTGGGCGTCAGCAGAGAGTCGGGCCCCTGGCCCATCCTGGGCTGCCCAATCTGCTCAGCGGCCGTCAGTCTGCACAGGTTTTACCCCCCGAGGGTAAGCGAGGTCTTGCCAAGCTGTCCTTCCCTCTGCGTTCAGCAGCGTCATAGAAAACTATCATCCCAGAAAGTTCTGCCTCAGGTATAACTTCTTCTTGGAATTGCCAGTGTGCCTGTTTTTGTTCCAGCCAATCATCTTAGTCATTACTTAGTTGGCACAGTTGTAAGTAATATATGAAGCTCTATGGCCAACAATTTAAAATAAATGGACCAGGTAATGCTGGGGAATTATTTGGAATAGAACTGTGAATATGAGGTTTGGGTCCCAGTTTACTTGAAATGATGTTTTGGGCTCAGTTCATAGTTTGGCTTTTTATCAGTGCATCCTAGCATCTAAACCGAATCTCAGTATTAAATCTGAGCCACGTTCTGACTGCCCTAACTGGTCAAGTCAATTTAATAATTGTCGAAAGAAAAACCACAGGTCTGTAGCACATGATTAGGCCTTACTGTACGGAGAGGTGAATTTCAAGCTTGTTTGGCTGGTATACTGGCCTTTCCAGGTAGAACCAGTTGCATTTTCTCAGTATTAGTTCTGTAACTTTTTGGGAACTCTGCATGACAAAATACTAGAAGAAAATAGTTTTTTTTTAGAAAAATAGAACAGGGGGCGACATGGTGGTGCAGTGGTTAGCACTGTTGCCTCACATCTCTGAGACCCACGTTCGAAAGTCCGCCTGGGTTACAGTACATGTGTGTGGAGTTTGCATGTTCTCCCTGTGTCGTCGTGGGGTTTCCTCTGGGTACTCTGGTAGCTGAGGCTAATTGGAGTTAATAAATTGCCCGTAGGTGTGCATGTGTGACTGAATGGTAACAGTGTGTGAGTGTGCCCTGTGATGGGCTGGCCCCCTGTCCAGGGTTGTACTCTGCCTCATGCACATTGCTTCCGGGATAGGCTCCGGACCCCCCCCGCAACCCAATAGGATAAAGCAGGTTGGAAAATGAATGAATGAAAAATAGAACGATTATACAACTAATTAACGGTGTATTCATTTTTATTTTTTAATTCACTGATTGATTTTGACCCCATAGGAAGCACTTCAGGAAAAACAAGAACTTTAGTTTGTGTCAGTAATTGGTTACAAATTCCTCAACTGATCATTCAGCTTCAGATTGACATTTCTATAGCAAACAAACTTTGCTCAGTGGAGAGGATGTCGTTCACTGCGGTTTTTCCATCTCCAGATTTTTTTATGGACCTCATCTCCTCCACTCTGCATACTGTCATCTTCTCCACCCTGCATACTGCCATCTCCTCCACTCTGCATACTGTCATCTCCTCCACCCTGCATACTGCCATCTCCTCCACCCTGCATACTGTCATCTCCTCCACCCTGCATACTGCCATCTCCTCCACCCTGCATACTGTCATCTCCTCCACAGGCATATTTCATAATTACATTTATTTATTTAGCAGATTCTTTTATTCAGAGCGATGGACAGAAGGGAATACAGGTTGGGTATCCCTGTGGTGCGTGAGGTTAATAGCTTTGTTCAAAGGCCCTACAGTGAAATCACTCTGCCAACCACAGGATTCCAACCTGACACACGTCCGATCACAGACACAGCATCGTAACACACTGAGGCACACACAGTGAACATCCGCCCACCCTGATATTAAACAGATATATATCAAATATATATGTTTTTTCAATTTGTTGCACCCACAAGCCAAACACAACAGGAGGAATCTGCCGATGAAACTGTGCAATGCTGTCATTTAACAGATTCTGCTCACAATCAGTGTAGTTACCGTTAACAAGTCAAGTCAATTCAGTATTACGTTCGCCACCGGCAGATGGATGAATCTGAGGCATGTATTGTAAAGCGCTTTGGGTACTCGGAGTAGAAAAGCGTTATGTAAATGCAGAACCATGTACCATTTTACATTTTTAAAAAGCCCCAGCTGCCCAATTTCACAAAACCGAAACAAAGTCAAAAACTTCATCATATAGAAAAAGAAAAAAAATAACATGGCACAATTATTAAATTATTAAAATAGAAATACATTATGTGAGTCACTTAATAGTGACGATACCAGGCTTGCAGTTGTTTTCTCATATTGCTTTTATTTGCAATAATTTCACTCAAACTTGTATCGCGATGTTGTGTATTTTACTTACGATTATTCTTATTCCCCATCTTTCAATTGAAAAGCTGTGGAAGAGGACATTATCCTGTTATTAAAACCAGATAATCGGACTATTTCTCTGTTCTGCAAACATCTGCAACTCAACTAGAGTCATTAAAGGCTAATATTCGTTACAGAATAAAATAGAGGCACCTTAATAGTTAGGAGTATTTCTTTTGCAGCAGGAAGTAAGTCCTTATTTCTATTCAAAATTTCTGTTTAATTCCTGAAATCACCCAGAGCTTTACAATGACCTTGTGTATGGAATGTAGGTCGTTGCACAATAAGGATGTTGAAACTCCAGTTGCTTTTATTAATGTTCAGCTGAGTACTCAGATCAGTCTCTGTGTTTAGTGACAGTTAATCATATATGTCTGTGTTTGTGTGTGTGTGAGTGGGTATAGCTTACCTTATGGGGACACAATGTCTCCACAACGTGATGAATACCCGTTTTTTGGTGGGTGGGTGGGTGTGTGTGTATGTGGGGGGGAGGGTTCCTAGCCTCCTGACCAAATAACACACCGAAGGTTGGGGTTTTCATCCGGGCTTCCACAGGGAGACCGAGATCATCATGCCCTGAAATTCTCTGTAACTCTGAATGCTTTCAGTGTTTGGAGGAAACGCAAACCTGTTCTTATGACTGTAGCAGTAAAGCCAGCTGGCCTCTCAGTGTGTGTTTCCAGGAGGCAAGCTGAAGGAGTGAGTAAATAAAGTGCCTAAACTCCCGCAGCCAAGCACAAGGCCGGCCTGTCAGATAGACCGGCAAGCGTCCCCTCCTCTGGTGGGACACCAAAGTAGGCCAAGGTCGGCTCTCCGCAGCGACTGTCGCACAAACGGCCAGGGCTCCCTGACTGTGCAGCTGCGAGACACCACAGTCCACATAGAAGTCCAGTGATGTGGTTTGTCTCTCCAGGACCGTGTTTTAACATGTTCCAGCTGTACAAACAGAAGGCTGAGGTGCTAATATTCTTGTGCGAAAAGAAGCTAAGCAGCATATCAAGCACAGGGGATTATTTACTGCTGAAGAAGTCTTCAGTGTGCTCATACAATGAACGGACATCCTTGTTTTATGTCGGACGCATCCTCTAACTCCAGCATATAAATAATGCGGGGTGGCGTCAGGCTGATTAGCTTCCATGTCAGTGGCTCTGAGCTGTTTCTCCATCTGCATGTGTGAACTCATGGTCACGCAGGTGCACGGCTGTGGTGTACGTGTGCCATGCGGCGTGCACAGCGGGGTAAAGCACTCGCAGGGGCAGTAGTGCTTATCAGCTGATGGTTTAGATGTAAACTCTCAAATATCATATGGATATATGAATGAATTCCAAAAATATAAAAAGATCAACACTGGTTTGCAGTAAGGCTGGTTTACAGGAATTGTGCAGAGGGGCCAGAAATGCTTGTTTCATCATAATGTTGTTTTAGCAGGAATGTCATTGAGAAGAAGTGTGTAAATGATACCAGTGAATGATACAATGATTTGCAACCTGCTAAATTATGCCACACATTCAAATGATAGTCAATGTAAATGATTCAATGACTGAATTAAATGTTACTGAACTAAATTTTCTTATTCTTAAACATATCTTTTATTTTTTTAGTTCTTGGAGATGAAAGCTACAAGAAGTGTAAAAGTTTCACTTTTAGGATATTATCATGGTTATTTTTCTTGAATCATATGTTTAATAAAGATGCCCTTTATTGAATTTTCAGTGAATTATCAAAATAGTCCTCAAATGTTGAATTTGTGGTTTTAGTTGGTATTTTTAATGCTCAATGAAGTCTTTATTAAATGTTTATTAAATATTTTTCATTGATGGCAGCTTAGTAGTTTTTTTTCGAAAGCTAAATCCCAGGAATCGCGTACACATGGTTGCTTGGATACAATATACAGGCTTCATTGTATTGCCTCTATAGATTCAGCTGCGTGACCTACGATATGCTTTAAATTCTGTGTCGTTGGTGGCATGAGAGGAGAATTCTGTGTAACCTAGACGACATTTTGCCATGGAAACCTGCTTTGTCCTAAATGGACAAAGAGGCTTCATTTGACCCATGGCTGAAGACCAGATTCATTCTAACCGGAAATCAGGTTTCCCAGTTTCAGTAAATGCATTGATTTTGTTACACCACCTTAATAAATACCAAAGATGCCACAATCAGACAAGAACTTCTGATTAACAGTTTATAAATAGATTTATAAACAGAGTAGAAGTGGGAATCATGAGAAAAGATATTACCTCTTCTGAAGAATCAATCGGTATTACTGCATGTTTCCATTTTTGGTTTTTTAACTTTCGCCAGGAATCCTCAGATATTTCTTGAGGAATTATTTGGTTTCTGTGGACAATGTGGTTAAAATGATCTCAGTCACTTTATTAAGCTTAAATAAGGCTTTCTTTTCTCTGTTTCTGTGGTGCCTCAGATTGATCTCGCAGGCCTGGTTGGGGATTGCCATCTGCGTTAGCTTGGTAGCAGCATTGCAGCCGCATCCATAATCTAACATCCGTCTCCATTTGCCTCCGCCTCTCAGTGTCTGGGATATATAAGCCAATCAAAAACTGCACTATTGGCGGGACTCTCTTTGCCTCTTGGAAATGGGTTTATATCCTGTAACAGCCACTTCACTCTCCGAATGCATCAGTCATGCACAATATCATGTGTGAATGTCCCAATCTCTCACACTGTGGATGAGAGTCCCAGGTGAGGGGGTGGCCGTCAGGGATGCTCCAGAGAGACCCCCACTCCCCAGCCTCCCTCTCCCGAACCATCGACGGGCTAAGGCTCCTGGCCAACATGCCGGTGACACCTCCCAGGTCTCGCTGGCTTGGATCTCTTGCGAGCGGCAGACCATCCAGCTAAGTTTCGCTAATCGTGACTGGGTGAGGCGTGCTGCTCCCACCCAGCCTCAGGGATGAGTCTGAGAATGTCCAGCTCACAATGAGAACGTGTCACATCAGTCCCGGAATTCTCCCCGAGACCCAGGCTTTTGTACCGGGGGCAGAGGCTGTGGGGTCTCTTTGTAACTTGGCGACTTTTCAAGAGATGTTTGATGAATGGTAATGAATGCAGAGCACATGACCGGACATACTGCCTCTGCAGTGACGGTTTGGAAGCATCACAGAGGCATCTAGGGATCTAGGACTCAACCCAAAAAGGATCTCTCTAAAGACACAATAACATTAAGGATTTATTACATTTATGCCTATATATAAGGGCTGGGTGTTATCAAGTGGTGATAAGAACCGACAATTATGCAGGACATTAGTTTTCAGTACTTTGTTCAGCCGAAATCACTTTGTGTTCCCAAAAAGAAATACACTCTACATAGAGTTCTTAACCATTACCTCAGGTAATTTTCCATGAAGTCCACATTCCTATTGTCCTGCTCTCCATAATTGCATAATTGATTAAAGAAATGGACGACTGTAAATGAAAAACAATGTAGAGGGACTCGGAAATGAATGGTCACGCAAACCCACAAGCTGCAAACACTAAGAATTACTGCCATGGATATCTTAATACGTACTTTGTCAGCAATGTGGGGACCAGATGAGTAGAGAGACTTCAGCACGTGGTCTCCATACATCCACAGCATGCAGGAGAGCATTATGTAACATACAGTATGTCCTCAGAGAGCATTCTGTAACATACAGTATGTCTTAAGAGAGCATTTTGTAACATACAGTGTGTCCTCAGAGAGCATTCTGTAACATACAGTGTGTCTTCAGAGAGCATTCTGTAACATACAGTGTGTCCACAGAGAGCATGCTGTAACATACAGTGTGTCCTCATAGAGCATTCTGTAACGTACAGTGTGTCCTCATAGTGCATGCTGTAACGTACAGTGTGTCCTCAGCTTGAGCAACTCAAATAAACTGTTACATAATTATTTTAATGTAAGTGGTGATGGCTTGCATAAAGACAATTTAGATCAGAGCTGGCAGATTAAATATATAGTCAGATATTCAGTTGGTTGTCCATCAAGGATAAGTTTGTTGATACTTTTTTTATATAAATTACAGAATGAAGCACCCTGTCACATCAAGTAATGAGTAAATGAATACACAGCTCCTGAGAGGACTGATGGAAATTTCTGGCCATTTGATTCTGAAGATGTGCGCTCCACTTTGCTCTGGACTGTTTCCAGTACTGGCAGATCCCTTTGCAGCAACAGCATAACCCAGCTGTGCTCACTTGGTTTAAAAAAATGTGGCAAAGAATTTGATTCATCTTGGACTGAGTTGTTGGATGAAGTCAGCAGTTAATTCCTGCAGGTTATGGGTTTTTCCTTTGGATACATTTTGCTCTGCATATATTCCTTTTGTAACATATTGTAGCATAAGAGCTTCCACAGTGTTCTGCCTCTTACATTACAAGTAGAAAACTAATCAGCTTCAGTATATACCATTGATCTCTGCCAATTATGACTGAGTGATGTTGAAAATTAAGGCACCTTTGCATGGACTTGTGTGTCGAATCCCAAACTCCCAGCTCACACGACTGAGTAGCTCATTACACCGTGGGCTTTGCTGTGTAACTGCTGAGTGCAGTTGTGGCAGGAATATGTTCTGTCTATGTGCATTTGTATGTGTGGGAGTCCAGTTTGGGGGAAACGCCCGGCTTACAGTTATGAATTAAATAATGTATATTCTCATTTCCTGCCAAAGGTGTTGCCTGACTGATAATAACTGTTGTTGTGTATAACGTTTTTACAATTCCAACCCCATTCCAAGAGGTCGGGGAGTCACACAGCCTCATTCACGGTGCCGTTTTCTAGCTTAACCCATGTGGGTTATTTGTCTCATTTTCAGTATGAATTTAAAGCAAAGAACATCAAGAAGAAGAAAGTGAGTCTCGTGGTATCTGTGGATGGAGTGCGGGTGGTCCTGAGGAAGAAGCAGAAGGTACGGCCCGGCCAATCAGGGAGCAGACTGAACCCAAGGCTCTGCAATGAGCTTGCATTTTGCTTTGCAATCAATGATCCTATCCAGTGTTCCGTTCCTATGCAGTGTTCTGAAGGAACGTCCGCATGGTCTTTGATGTTTTCATTCTGCTAAGCATTGTACTGTACCTTCCTGAAAGCAGAAATCTCAATCATGGTTTTCGGTTCATCTTTGCAGAGGAAGGAATGGACCTGGGATGAGAGCAAGATGTTGGTGATGCATGACCCTATATACAGGTTTGTCATGTGACCCATCACCCCGGTAACACATTTTATGCTGGGGGGGGGGTCACATATAGGTACAGTCAGCCATTTCAAGCATAACCCTGTCAGTAAAGTTGAATTAGAATCGGCCAAAATCACACTGAAAGCCATATTTGAGATCCGTCTGTAATTTATAGTCTAGCTCTGATGTTGCACATATATTAGAATTAGGTGATTGGTGGTCATTGTCAACACACCACACAGTGCGCAACAACGAAATGTGTCCTCTGCATTTAACCCATATGTGACTTTCGTGACATAGCAGGGGGCAGCTAGTTCAGCGCCTGGGGAGCTGTGCTTGGGGACGGTACCTTGTTCAGGGTACCTCAGCGGTAATTTGCTGGTGGAGAATTTGCAATCTTTCAATTACAAGTGCGCTTCCCTAATCATTAAGCCACCACTGCCCACAATGAAACTGTTTATTAATTATTTCTGTATGATTTAATATGGTCCATTATTGCATTAAGTTATATGTAGAGAGTATATATGAATAATACATAAAATCTGCCACAGTGAGACTTGATTTTTAGACTATTTTGGGTTATTGGGACACAAATAAAACACCATAATTCAATGCTCTTTGTGTGCAGTTTTGGTGAGACAATAGCCTGTTTCTTCCTCAGTAGCACTGGCTCTCTGAATGCAACATTGTTTTGCAATTTAAAGCCTCTTTGTAATGTTTGAACTTGACAAAAAATTCTGTTAAAAGAATGTCCAATGTGTAAAAAATCACCACATCTCAATGTTGTTTAAGTGATTATTTCCACAAACTGGTACCATTGAAGAACATCCTGTCTGACTTTATGGCTGTTACAGCAAATGGTACAATGGTCATCCTTCAGCCCAAAAATGACGTACGCATAGCGAAAGCCTGGGGTCAGAGAACAGGGTCAACCAACACCCCTCACCCATGGAGCAGCTGGTCTTAAAGGCTTATTAATTTCCTGGCCATTGGATTCAAACCTATGACCTTCCAGATATGGGCAAAGAGCCCCTCACCTACTGAGATATACACCAGAGGCTGCCACGGGACCAATGACTCATTCACAATGTGAGGTTTGGGCACTTTTTAAGAACAGAAAGGAACTGCTGAAGAAGTCCTCAGTGTGCTTTTATTTAGTTCTAGGATAGCATAAAGTGTGAAAAAAAAACATAGCACTTAAATCTGCCTTAAAATATGGAAAATGCTTCTCATGTGGAATATTACTAGTCAGATGTTATCTTATGATGACTGCATTTCTGATGTTCTCAGTTTCAGGTATTAGCTTGTTCCAGCTGCATTTTCCACAGTAGCATAGGAACATTGTAACAGTAGCATAACAGTAACGTAGTAGCATTGTTAACATTGTAACAGAGACATGGTATCATTGTTTACATTGTAACAGAAGCATAGCATCATTGTTAACACCTTTGGAAGCCTCTCTGAGCATTTTCAAAATCAACTTGAATCTGGGACAGTTATGATACTTAAGGGTTATATGGAGGAACACTTGTTCAGGAGGCACCAGTGTAGATTGGCTCTATGCAGGTTGCTGAGGCCCCCGACAGGAGGACAGGAGTTCAACACATGCGCTCCCCCCCCCCCCCAAGTGCTCCCCACCTGGTATGTTCATGGGAGTGCCAGCTCAGCAGAAGGTCAGGATGATGTCAGATAAAGACTTAGGCCCCCATACAGTATTGCTTTAATTCCAGGGACTACTTCTGGTTGGGGACCTTGAGGAACCTGCCTAGGGCTAAAAGCATGAATCACCACAAGTAATTTTGTAATACCTGGAACAGGCTGAATTGCATATCGATTGCCTGTAAGGCCTGCATTCTTAATTGCAAGACTGATATTAAATGCAGCAAACATGCTGCAAATACGTCCAGGCATTTTGTGACGATATGGTCTGGATGCAGCGTTGCAGTCCATTATTTGCTGTGAAGGGACCAAGGCCCTGTTCAGTCTGAATTTAAGTATAAGCCAGAATGGAGAAGACAGAATTATTTTTAGAAATCTAAGAGGAGACCTTTGCCAGATTAAACGGAGCACTACCCAGACAACTTACCAACGCATTGGTGGTACTCATGAAATTTTGTTTCGTGGTCTTAACCAAAGAGGCCCACTTGGTTTTAGAACCAGCACCAGGAGCCCGGGTCCCTGTGGGCTGGGACACACAGAATCAGTGATGGGCTTTTGATCAAAACCCTTAAGCCCAGTTGCTCCAGGGACACTGTCTGGCCGTGCTCTCTGATCCTGACTTTTATATTGCTTTGGACAAAAGCATCTCCTGAATAATCAAATGTAAATGAAACTGCTTCAGGCACTATGAGACTACTTGATTACTGTAATATTATATTCAGTTCTTAGCAAAATGTTTTTTCGGCTGGACGTAAGCTGGACACCGCAGACGACTGGCACAAGCTTAGATGTTTGGGAAGCCCTATCCCCAGCTGCTATTTCTGTGCAGCCAATAACACAGGAGGAGGTCGACATGACATATCTGGTGGCCATTTCCCTGGGCAGTCTGCCGGACCATATAGTCTGCCTCTGTAGGACATCATGTGACCTTCAAGAGCCTTTGACATTTGGCTAGTAATTTAGAAGCAGATATTGGGAGTAAAATAGCTACTTTGTCTCCCAGTGCAGGAACATGTAATTATATATATAATGTGATTATATACTTCTGTTGGCTATCTTAGGCTCCGAGTAAATGCTCCTACCTCACCACTCACAGCGATTGTCGTTGTTTGGAGAGCATGTTGAGCTATGTGATTGGATCTTTCTCGCAGTCTTCCTTAATAAAGCTAGTTTACCAAGGCAACATTAATTCAGTGAAACGGGTAACAGCACTTGGTATCGGGTTACTGGGGACAAAGCAAAACGGCGACCTAAACAGAGCAAGGCGCAGGTGTACGGAGTCGCCATGGATACTCCCAGTCACCTGATGCTGTCCTGCCCTCATGCCCGGCATGGAGCTCCATGCTTGATGAAACAAAGCCTAAAGGAATGTGTGCTCTGCTGGGTACAGGACGTAGATGAGGGCATGGAGGAAAAGCAAGCACTTAGCCAGCCTCCAGTGCGCACTGGGCTTGCAGTACTTCACTACCTGACATTAGTGGGACATGCTGCAGAGCTCCGAGCCTCATAATTAAAAGCCATCCATGGCACACCTGATGTTGCCGATGGTAACAAAAAATGTACTGAAAGCTGACAAAATGTGGGTTTCATTATTCCTCCTTATGAGAAAGATCCAATAAACCCCAATGTCCTGCAATGGGCACCCAACACCAAGATATTCAGAACCTCTTACTGGGTTTATTCAGAACCTTTAATTGGGTTTATTCAGAACCTTTACACCAACATTAGATATGGTGCAGGAGTACTCTGCTTTTAAGCCAAATATGCCAATGAGGGTCACTCTTCCAGACAGGAAGATAGGACATTGGTCTGTATCTGTGTCACAGGTTAACAGGAGTACAATGATGCCATGTCTATAAAGAAAATAATTATTTTTATCATATAATTTCAGGATTTTTTACGTATCTCACGATTCTCAAGACCTTAAGATCTTCAGCTACATTGCCCGAGATGGAGCCAGCAATTCATTCAGGTGTAACGTGTTCAAGTCCAAGAAAAAGGTAGTAAGATTCTACAGCGTTGTATCACAAAGACTGAGAATGGACATTGATTGATAGACGTATCCACCGGCCATGTCAGACCCAGGCCATGCGCATCGTGCGGACGGTGGGTCAGGCCTTTGAGGTTTGCCACAAGCTCAGCCTGCAGCACGCGCAGCAGGGCACCGGCGGGCAGGCAGATGGCGCCAGCGACAAGTCGGCGGAGGAGACTTTGCGGGATGGTGAGGAAGCTTATATATGGCGCATCCGTTAATTACAATGTAACTTATCGTCACATGCGGGAAGTAGAGGATGAACGATTGGGGGAGACCAGATCAGGTGATTTATCATCCAAATAATAACTTCAATAAATCTAGGATGAACTGAGATTGAACCAAAACACACTGTGACCCCTCAGATGCTATGGTCAGGTCCATGATTTTTAACTGGTCGGTGATCATTTTTGTGCTGTAGGCTGAGCTTATCAGCACCCCCAGCTGAGTACCTTTGCTCTAGGTTCCCGATCCAGACAGTCAACATTTTTGCTGCCTCCCAGCTCCCTGGGAGCAAAAATGTGGACTGTCTGGCAGGAAGCTGGAAGCGAGCAAACCCATGGAACATCTCGGGTTCCTCAAGGACCAATTTGGGGAACACTGCTCTAAATCAAGCCAAGTGCCACAGGTTAACTTTTCACGGTCAGCAGAACCCTGTGAATAATCAAAATGGCTGGTTTTAGCAAACATTTGTTAGATCAGATTGTGTAATATGCTTCTGCTAGAATTAGTCGCTTGTAGTAAATGCAGGCATGTTAGAAATCAAAGTCTGTAGCTATGTATGACTAATTGTTAAGTTGTAATTAAACTCGCATTGTCAGCAATAGCATAACAGTGATTTTGCAATAGCCACGCATGACCTTTTATACACTGTGGTGTTTGTGTGTCACAGACTGTCAGCTGACTGGGGCAGAACCAGACAAAGCAGCCAGCAAAGGGGAGGAATGCCAGACGGGGGCGCTGTGCGAGCAGGCTGTCAGTGACATTCTCCAGAGCCTCGCAGAACTCAACGTCGTAAAATCCAGCTATTTCCTTCCTGACAAAAACCTCCAGGTGATTCTTCCAAGTTGTTTCCCTGTGATGTAAAGGTGTTTGCCTTTCCCTCATTTATTGTTGAAAGATCTCCCGGCAACTTCTAACAGCTGAGTCTTCGGGTACAGGAAGGTTTCAGGCAGGGATATTCAAATCGCGGTCCTCAAGGGCCGAGCACTGCTGTTTTTTCAGCTTTCCTTTACCTGATAGCCAGTTGTGAAGCCTCTGGCCAATTAGAGCCAGAAATTATTAAGCTAACTACCTGGGAGAACTGAAAACAAGGCCTGGATTTGGAAGCAAGGTTCAGATTTGAAGAACTCGGGCTTAAGGTGCTGTTGTATCCTCGCGCCTCCAGCATCTTTGCACGTTCTCTCTGTGTTTATGTTGATTTCTTCCAGGTGATGTGATTACCCCCCATAGCCCAGAGACGTACTGCCCGGTGAATTGGTGTCTCTACAGTACATTGCCCTTATTATGTCACTGTGTTTGGTGTGTGTGGCCTCCAATCCAGGCTGCCCCTGCCTTGTTCCCTTTGCGGCCTGGGGTGGGTGCAGGCCCCCACTACCCTGTACCGTAATTGATTAAAAGATGGATGAATGGATGTTTGCACTATTGATGATTAAATGTTTTATTTTTCACCAAAGTAAGTTCAAAGACCCCATAGTTGTTATAATTTATAATATAAATTTCTTTTCACCTGCTTGTTCTCTGTGACACACATGTAGGTGAGAGTAAGCTTGGCAGCGAAGGGCAGCCCCCTGCAGACATGCCCCTGGGGTTGGGGGGTATGGGCCTTGCTCGGGGGCCCATGGACACGTGATTGTTCTGCAGAGGCTGGGCTCGAACCTGCTACCTTCCGATCACAGGATATGTGGGTTTGAGAAATTAGCTAATGAATCATACAGGTTACTGATAATACAAATGACTTGGGCTCCTTTGTAGGAAAGCCGATTCGTGCCAAAGCTCCTTCTTGGCACTGCCAGTGGAAGGGGGCACTCTGTCATCCTGGTATTCAGTCCCTGGACTGCTCCATGGCACAGTGGTGGCACGTCGCTGTACAAATGCCGCACTTCAGCTCAGCCGCTTGACACTGCAGTATTTCGGTGTAAATCATGCAGACAGCACAGTATCTAGAGGTGGATCAGCCATGTGTGTTTCCTCTCTCTTTTATTTGAACCGTTTTGGTCGGTTGCCGGGCAGCCATCGCTCTGAAGAAAGGGGATCGCGGAAAGTGAGACGCACAGTTGGGGAGTGAGCGTGTAATCCTGTTTGCTGGTTTAAGGCCTGTGCATTTTTGAGATAAACTGGGTCTGGTTGTGTGAATTTTGGCAGTATCTGCATGTTAACTCTAAGGGGAAAAAAATGAGATTGGTAGCCAGTGTGTTCAGAGAAGGCAAAGGAGCACAGTGTATGTAAACTTTATGCAGCTGCAATGGTGATCTTCACATTAACCAGGCTAACCTTGTCAGTCCCACAAAACCATGTTAATTAACCAGCTGACAAGCACTGGCCTAAGAGGAGCCCCCACCTCTCTACAGACCAGGACAGAGGTAGTACGCACTTGTTGTGTAGTATAAATACATGCTTATATCTAAATCTAAGGTATGACGGTGCTTTCGTGCTTAACTGACCATACATTATCGAGTATTTATCACTGCTTATTCAGGTCTATAGGTGCTAATGAATATTCAGCTTTCACAATATGAAGCTAATAATATTTAATACTTCATTGGGTAAATGCTTATAAATCCCTGGCTTTACATGAAAAGCAGTTAACATGGCTGACAAATTAAATGTAAAATCAGTTAGTACGGAATCGATATTCAGTATGTCCAGTGTAATTGGCATGAGATATGACAAACAGCGTATTTATTCAGTACAGGACCAATTACAAACCCTTACTCCCACCTACTGGCTGGACATGCCAGTGACACCATTCATTCTATTTTTCATTGGCTCCTGAAGTGGAAACCCATGGGGCGACACCCAGGACGGAGGCGGGGTTTGAGCCCCAAGCCTGGGAGGAGCGAGATCACAGTGCTTCTTGCTGAAGCAGAATAGTGAAATTAAGTATGTGTGTATATGCAGTTCACAAACTAACAAAATAATATGCTTCAAAACAATTTTCATTTTCTTTTTTGCATTTAATAGGTATCTTATCACCAATTCACATTACTATATGTTTTCTTATTCCAGATTTACTGTTATGCCAAATGTATAAATGTTTTGCCCTCCAGATACTCCAGGTTTACATTGAAAAATTCTGCCTCCTTTTGGTTTTGCACATAATTCAAAGTGCCTTTGTATAAACTGGCTTATACTGAACCTTCTTAGAAATCCAGGATGAAGTTCTGCGCTGCCTAATGTAGTCATCCTGTAACAGATGCATCATCTACATTTGCAGTATATGGTCTTTCCTTTTCTGCACATTCCTGATTGCAAATCACATTTCAAGATAGCGGAACCCTGCAGCTGGCACTTGTCCTTTTAGAAGGTTCCAGAAGCCATGCAAAAGGCCCATTAACTATGCATGACATTTACTTCCACAGAGCTGTCCGCCTTCCTATAGGAGCGGCTTGATTGTTCCTCTCATAACAGCGTCCAGAGAGTCAGAAATAAATTTTCCTTTCAGCAAGACAACAGCTAGGGCCGGTCCAAACCCTTTCATGTATCTCTGTATGTGTGGGAAGAGCGGCGTCCCAGACTGCTGGTCCCAGGATACCGGGATCAGCTCCGTTACTGTCACTCAGGAGTACAGTGGGATACCGGGATCAGCTCCGTTACTGTCACTCA
>JAODKF010000126.1:15494460-15508166 GCA_026779585.1 Mormyrus proboscirostris
CAGATGAAGCAGTGCCTCACCAAACAACATGAACAGCAGATGAGTGACAACAGATGAAGCAGTGCCTCACCAAACAAAGAAACATAAAAGTGTCTTTCTCATGCCAATGTATCATCACAACAACGTGATCATTTCTACAATTTCCACGTGATACCAAAATAGTGCGACAGTTCAAAATATTTTCTCAATAAGCTTATAAATGTCAATGTATTTCTCATCACCTTCTGTTTAGTACTTGATTGGATACTTAGGGAATATGATGTATTCTTTATACGCACCAAGTGAAGCGTTGCCTCTCCGGTGGTGCGCCAAATTCTTATACAGTATGTACTTGATTTTGTCAGAAGCATAATACTTTACTGCAAGTACACTGTTACTGCAGTATGTATTGTATGTAAGCATAAAAACGGTATGCATGCACTCAGAAGCATACTATTTGACTGTTATTGCAGTATATATTTTAAGTTAAGCATAAGAACAGTATGCATGTGCTCAGACACACTGCAGTTGCCATCTTGTATATTACCTGACCTGAATGCTTACTAATGATGTATGATAATAAAGATTGTCAACGAAAGAAATATTAATTACATGTCATCAATTTATGTAACTGGGTGTTGTTTTCTACTTTACTCTGATTCCTCTGGCATCTTACAAAAATTTCTGAGCAAATGACACACTTCATGTATAGATGCAGCTCAAAAGACCTTGTTAGATAGCATAGTGTATCACTTTGAAATTTCACAGAATGTAGCATGACACCTGGGTGAAGTTCAACTACTTTCCCATCAATACTGAGGATTCAGATAAACTGCTGTCACATATTATATTTTGCCTACTACACAGCGAACAAGTATGTAATTTTAGACTCACCCCAATCATGCATGTTTTTGAGCATTCTCAACTCAAAGAAGAAAAAAATCACTTCACCAATATTCTTTGTTGGTTTACACTATAATAACATCAATAACATTCATTTTTTTGTTCCACTTTATTTTGTGCAAAAGGAACATGTCAGTTTGGGTTGTCACCTGTCCTGTTTATCATGTACTGGAGAAAAAAAATGCAATCGACTCCACAATCGATCCCCCGAAACTTTTATCTTCATGGATCCAGAGTGAGGAGTGATATTTTGATTGATGATGGCATGCGTGTCCAGTTAGCCAAACAGGACATGCTGAGGAAAAACGTTGAGGTTCTGAAAAAGGGGATTGATGCAATTTCATTTTTGGGTAGAAAGGAGCTGACATTTAGGGTCACATGACGGACATGAAAACCACAGGCAGTTTACAGAAGTGCTTTCCTGCTATGACAGTGTTCTAGCATTTGTCAATGTATTTCCATTGCATCTGTCATGTAGAGCAAAACAGTAATGTAAATATGTGTAACTAACTCACATATTAATCAAGTCACTCTATTAATTTTAACTGTATTTGTATATCAACTGTATTTCAGAAAAAGGTCCACCAGCTGAAAACTGGTAGCATAACTTTTGTCAACATCACTTTCTAAGCTCAGGAAGGTAATAGTCACGCAATTCAGGGCTCAGGAAACAGGCTAAACACGGCTACACAAACTGGAAATTAGCAAGCAATGGGAAATGTTTAGGTCTGCAGTGTAATAAATATTTTAGTATTTACAGTAATATTTATAGCAATGAGTAATATATGACCAGGTCTGACACTATCCTGGGGGAGTGTGGGCAGGGGGTTAGTCTGGAGTTTGTTTCACTAAAAATTTTGGGCAGCAGTAGTCACTGAATGAGAAACTGGTAAGATAATGTCACACTTCAGCACCTAACTCATCTTCCAGTGCTGCACTATTTACACTATTTACACTGTTGGCAGAGGTGCACCATGCTGCCCCACTGTCCGATGGGTACCCCCAGTGCTATGCTATTTACACTATTTACACAGTTTTCACTGTCTACACTGCTGGCAGCCGTACAGCACACCACCCCACTGTCGGATGGGTACCCCCAGTGCTACACTATTTACACTATTTACACTATTTGCACAGTTTTCACTGTTTACACTGCTGGCAGCCATACAGCACACCACCCCACTGTCGGATGGGTACCCCCAGTGCTACGTTATTTACACTATTTACACAGTTTTCAGTGTTTACACTGCTGGCAGCCATACAGCACACCACCCCACTGTCGGATGGGTACCCCCAGTGCTACGCTATTTACACTGATGTTGACCATGCAGCATATTTTTAGTTCCTGTATGGGCAGTAAATACCTGCTTATCTGACAGATCTTCCCCCTTTCTCTAAACTAATCTCATCTGCTTCCTCCACTCTCTTTCAATGCATCCTGCCACTATATTAAAAAAAAGGCCTCAATCAGGCTGCCCTTGTGCACTCACAATGCACACTGCAAATCCCCCCTTTTATTGTCTGCCCATCCATAGCCCAGTGGGATTCCATATCAACAGGGCATTTCCAAAGAGATCGAGACAAAAAGGTACCTCCTGCAAAGGATAGCGCAGGTTTTTGTTCCGTGTGAGCGAGACACTCTGCTTCACTGCCACCAAAGCACCAAAAATGTTAGGAGACAGAACTCCTATTGGTGTCATATGAGGTCATTCCTCACAAAGTGATATTTTCCCGTGGTTCCTCCTCGCAAACCAGACCAACTGGGGGCTTTTTAGTCGTAGTTCTGACTGGTGCTGATCTACAAATTCTGCTGCAGACTTAAAATACCATAATTATGGACCTTGCGATGGTGACGGCCATTAACTGGCTATAATGATTGAAGTCTGGTTTTATGTAACTCAAAAACTACTCACCTTCATGCATGTACTTTGTAGCAGAACCATTTCACAGATTTTAGTAGGAGTATGAATACTGAGACTGACCGGTGCCATTGGATGCAAACACAAGAAATCCTTCAGCATCTAGTTAGAGTATGGAATAGTCTTCGTGTTAGGGTAGTACCAGCTAAAATCTGGGGTTCCTTTAAATCAAACCTAGATAAGATTTTAACAACTTCAAGCTATTGATAGAATTCTCCTCAAACGAGCTTGATGGGCCGAATGGCCTCCTCTTATTTGTACGTTTGTTCTTATTTTCTTACTATTGATAATATTTTCTTTCCAGCAGATTCCTGGCTATCATATGCAGATCCTGAACACAGTGACATGCATTTCATGTCAGCTGAGAGTTGTCTCTAGGCTGCATGCAAACCAGGCTGACACGTTCTCCAGCACTCAACGCACTGGCACCTTTCCCAGTGCGTCAAGCTAACGTCCTGCACCAGTAAAACCCCTCCCATTCCACCAGCCCATTCCCTGTGTGTGCACCATCTGTGAGGCAGTTGTGACTAATGCACCAATGTTTACCTGATAAGGAGAATGGTTCCTCTGCAGTCATTCTTGCAGATAGAGGCCTTCAGCTAAGACGTGGCTCTTCAGCTTCTCGCGCGAACCCTCTGCCAGATTTTCTCAAGAGATGTAGCAGTTCTTGGGATCTCATCTGTGTGGAGGTGCAGACCATCCCTCTTTGTGACTCATCAATAATTCAGCTGGCAGTGGCACAGGCGATCATCCTCTGCTCTGACTCTGAGCCTGATCGTCAAGCTTCAGTCACGTATCCAGTTGTGTATTTTCTCAAATGATGTAAGGCTGCAAATAGCCTTTGAGAAACAGAAAGGTGGAGGGATGGACAAAAGCAATGCAAATGGCTGAAATATTTTGGTACATTTTTGAGTGAATGAAGGAATAATCAGTTTTTAATCAGTGGATAACCTTTTCAGAAGAACACAATCATGGTCAACTTTCTATGTCATTATGAGGTGTGTGCCCAAGATCTGTATTAGAAATGAAGTCCTAGCGGTGACATTCTTTTGTGCTCTTGATTACATCTGTTTAACCTGAATTGACTTTGGAACATTTACAAATACGCGTCATAAAGTTTCGAGTCAAATGAGCTTGCTTAGACAAAGGTGTTTTAAAGTAAAATAAAACGAAAAAGAAAAACACTGACAAATGCCTAAATTAGCTGCTCGTCCATCTTTCAGCTGTTAATTTAGTAGAGAGCTGCAGGGAAAACAACGTATATGCCGCTATATGCTACTTTCTTTCCTAGGTTCAATAGAGTGATTTTTTTATTATGAATTGAACCTGGATGGCTTTATTACTGGGTATGCCTAGACATTTTTATCACAATACATCCACTGCCCAATACAGGATCCCCTTGACTTTGTTTTATTTTATTAAGAACTACAACAGCACTGCAATATAAACCAAGGCTACCTTGTTTGGGGAGGCATGTCAAGAATATAGACAGAGCTAGGAAATGCACGGTGTCAACATCATGCACAATGTCAACATCAAGTTTAGGTAAAAAAGCTAGCCAGTGGTGGCTAGCCAGTGGTGGCTAGCTGTCTATCCTCTTGACATGTCCCTCTAAACACTCAAAGACGCCCAAAGTGGTGATGCCCTCTCAGACACAGGAGGGCCGTTACATTGTCTGCACATCTGCATTCCATGAAGAACATCTGCCTTTCCTCCCACTGTGGCTTCTTGTTCTCACCTGCAGCCACAAAGAGTGCTGAGCTAAATATATCTGGTTACTCCTTAGCTGTGAGAGTGAATATCACTGCACGCCAAAGGAAAATATTCATGACAATGACCCTCTGTGACCCCGTACTGGATAAGCAGTTATGGGAAATTAATGGATGGATGGATTATATGATGACCAGTGGCCCAGACAGTACTTTCCAAGGGCGTGATAAGAAATTATCCAAATTAAATATTCATATGAAATTCAGTTCAATATATTTCAAGCCAATTTGTGCATTGCAGGATAGGTCTGAGTGGTCAGTATTATTTCAAACCAAGAAATTTCTTACATAACTGATTATTATACGATTTTATTCCCACAAGGGAACATCACCTCATTCTTTCTGCTGTCATTTACTTTAATTAAAATGTTCTGTATAAAACCTGCATCACGGAGGCTGATACACCAGGACTGGTCATTCCAGTGTGAAGCACCAGCTGATCCAAAGTTTCAGCTGAGTCACGGGTACATTTTTTTTTATGACATTGCACTTAAAATTTCTCAAAAAGTCATTTCTTTGCCATCGTTAGCATTTTACACTGAAGGATAGGAGCCTTTGGGTGAATAACTGTGTGTGGATTTCTGAAGGCTAACAGAGGATGTGCATTGAAAGCACTCCTCTAGAATGGAAATAGAAAAAAAGAGAAAACAAAAATTTAATTTCTACAACTCACTTCCAATCCAAAGAGTCATTACATCCGGCCCAGCACCCCACAAGTACTCCTGGATGCAGTGTGTGCGGTTTGCTCCGAAGGCGTGAGGAAGTTCGGCGGCTTTAGTGGCACGCAAGACGGCTTTGCACAAACGTCCACATTTAGCACTAATTAAATATTAATAACACCCCGCGGTGGGTGGGAGGCCTTGCTGCTCATTTGACAGTTGAAGTTCCTTCCACTTAATCACACGACAGTTCCTGCTCTTGTTTCAGCAAGTCGAATACTGGAACTTCTGGTCCAGAAAAGTGGTGCATGTGTCGAATGAAAGCAGGCCCTTCAAAACCGCGTCATTCCTGCACTAAACTATCATTTCGTTTTATATTTTGTTTTACTGAATTTCGGATTTGTCTGTCTTGTATTTGGCCCTGCTGTGGAGCGGCCTCGCGCCCTGTGGTTCTAACCACAACCCTGTAGTACAGGTATATGAGGCCATGATAGAAAATGGATGATTGGATTGACTTGTCTTGCATTTATAAAATACAGAGATGTTAAAGGTTACAAAACATCAAGCACACTTACTGCATGATATCTCATGTCTAGCATCTACTGGGGCCAGAGTAAGTAGTGCATGCTGGGAGCTCCGTGTACGGCCTCTCGATCATGTTGAGTAATGAGCCCAACACGGCAGCGCGAAAAGAGCAGCCTACTGCATAGGATTAAGGCTCAAGTGCTTCAGCGCCACAGACCGTCGTATAAACGATGCAGTCCGAGTAAGTCCATTCAAATGTTTATGGATAAACAAAACAGATGTTTACCCACAATACCATACACCACCACAACGCAATATTATGCGATATTGGCCTAGATTAGTTATGCATAAGGAGAACAGAATATTCATGCAAAAGCAGAACAGCGACACAACAGCAGCCAGATCTATAAGCGATCCATCTCACAAGGACATCTAGATGTGTTTCAGTGTGACGTGTTGGGATCAGATGTATCTTTGAAGAATATTTCCTGAAAGATGCAAAATTTCTGCAGGAGATGTTGAAAGAAACAAGGCAGCTTTTTCTACTAGTTTACTTGAGAAATAATTCTTGAAATAGAATAATATGCAAGTGTGATATACAGTACAGTATATATTATTTAATTCTTTACTATGTTTCTGTAGGTGAAATTTGCTTACAGGACCAGTACATTACCCACAGCTAGGAATGGCAGGTCAGAACAAAGAAAAGCCACTATTTCTTACAAGAATTCCATCTGAATTGCAATACGCATTAGCGACACTGGCCTCAGTTCCACAGGGGGTATTGAATATGGATAAAGCGAAATTGCAAAATCCTGTCCACAATCAACATTAAATGCAATCAAAGTCCTATAATACGCAAGGATTTATTTATAGTGGCATTTTGTATGAGGTAGGATAACAGTGGAAAGACAAAGACAAATGAATCAAAAGTTAATGTACAATGATGAATTACTGTGACTCTTGATTATTGGATTAAATAGTGTATGTGGGGTTGAGCACACAAATGAGATTAAAAGACATACAAAAGTACAGCTAGGGAGGGGTTTCTTTATGATTTATCTTTGCTGGGTGTCATTCCCGACGTGTCCACTGTACTGTAACGGTTTTGCTTATGTGTGTTTAAAAGGTTAAAAGGCTACATATAAATATGGCATTTTCCACTGCAGGTGTTCAATATTCAATATTTAAGAACACCTGTCTGAACCTTTGCCTTTTTCTGCTGGAATGATTCCCAGAAGCACATCTGAAGCGTTTCTGCCAAGGCAATCTCACTTTTTTCATTATTAATTTATTGGCACTATTACTCATGCCCTGCTAAATCTACACAAATATATTTCTAATTCTAATGCGAACAATCATTAATTTCATTATAAAGATAATGTTAATGTAATACATATATAATATAAAATATATACTCTAGAAAAACATGAAAATCATACCTTCCCAGATATTGTTTGTACATTATTTCATTTTGTCCCTTGTTTTCCTTTTGCAAACACAGCTCTCCACAACAGCAAAACATTGCAACATAGTGTGCTTTCAATCCTGGTTCTTTGACTGGTTGTATACACTTCAAATAAACTGTGAATTAGTATAGTATTGCAGGCTGCTGTTTGGAAGGTGCATTAACGTTCAGTGGGACACATTTACATTAATACAACTACTGCAGTTGCAGTAAGAGCCTCTTAGCATTAAAGGGGCAGCCTGCTCCAATGCCATCTCTGTACATTTTATTGTGACAGATAGGAACTTATTAATATGCACCTTTTTCTTGCCTTGTTTTCCACAGAATATGTGCTTTGAATCCATCCCATTTAAAATATAGATGTCATTTTAAATCCTTTTAACCTTTTATTTTGAATGAATGAATCCACCTGTCCCGACGGCAAACGACACTACACGACTCAAATGCGGGCTGCTTTCATACAAAACCCAATTAGGGGTGTTTATGGAGGCGATCAGGACAGGTTTTCAGACGCTGACAGATCACAATGAGCAGACAGAGAGCACAGAACTAAGTGACAGCAAACTACAGAATAAAGGCAGCTGAGGCTGGTTAACAAGAGAGGAGGAACATGAGGTTCTAGTCTAACAAACGGGTGGAGCTGGTGTGGAACCATGCCTGAGGGAGGCACAGGGATTGGGACACTGGGCGGAGCTGCATGCGACATCACCATCAAATGTCAAAATTTGAGAATTTCAAGGATGTCAATTTCTTTTTAAATGATTAATTTGACATGGGATGGCCTTCTCTCCAAACTCTCCCCTGTGTCTCCTGTGCTTCCTGGGATCGGCTTCTGCATCACCACCGCTACAAACTGGATAAGCAGTTTGGAGGAATGAATGCATGGATGATAGGAAGTATTAACTGCAATTTAAAAATGCCCTGCATACATCCAGTACTGATTAAACAGTGCTATACAACCATATTAAAATCCATAGAGTGACTAAAAAGACTCAACGCTCCCCTCCAGAAGAGAAAAGCCAGAAAACGTTTCTTCTGGCTTCTCAATCATGAAAAAAATTTAATAAAATTCAAATAACAAAACTGTTTATATAAGGAGAAGAACAGAACTACCACTTCCTGCTGCAGATTTTTTTTAAAAAGCTGCAATGTGTCAACCGGTGATAACTTCACACCAGGGAAATATTCTGAGAATTAATTATTTGATCTGAGCCAGTATTTTACTCTGCAATCTAGTTGAAAGCCAGCCCCCAGCCGAAAGGCCATCATGAATGTCTCATGTCAGACATCTTTATTCCGCTGTTGCCACCAAGGGAGAGAGACTTCTAGCTTATAACGACAATTAGGCTTCAAATCCTCCAGAAATACTGCCATCCAAACGACGAATGAAGACGAGCAGAGGACAATATAAAATAAAAAGGGAAAATGGCGAGATTTATCCGCAACCCAAATTGAGCAACGCAGCAGATTATACCCTGTACTCTGGTGATGCTCTTTCGATCCAAGCTTAAATTCATTTAGTGAAATGGCAATTCCTTCGCAATTACCAGAGCAAACTCAAGTTCTCTCAAGATCTATGAATTTGCTTGGAGTTAAAGCTTACAGTACTCAGGGAGTTAAAGCTTACAGTACTCAGGGAGTTAAAGCTTACAGTACTCAGTGTGAATTTACCCCCCATAGTACCCCCCACCTCTTCATGTGTATGCTGTCTGTTAAACAATATTCATTACAGACTGGGTGTAAAAAACACTAAGGCATTAATAACTGAACTTTATTATGCTGATGGTTGCTAAATTCTGTAAAAACAAAGTGTCCCTTTTCTGTGATGTAGCATGAGTATATTTTACCTAAAAAGACAGAATTTGTATGCAGCCTTTTAACACAGAATTTGCACAGACTAACTGACTGTGATCAATACTGGAGTGTGTTGTACAGTATATTCACTCATCTGGTCTTCTTGGGAATAGAGGGTGTCATATGTCATATGTGTTGGCAGTTTTCACTTCCAGAGGTAAAATATTCACTCGGTTGCTGCGTTCTGGGCAGTGACCTACTGGTGCACCAATCCCTTTCGTTGTGCGCACAAGCAAACATTTCAGAATCGTTATCAACGATATCAGACGAATACAAACTCACTAGCAATCAGTCGTCAGAACTCACGTTAGATCAGTGTCAATAAACACTAATCTTACGTCGATCTTTCATTACAGTTTGCCCTTGTGCTGTTCATGACACGTGCAGAGTGACGACCGTCCTGATGCTAGTGCACTGTGTCATGATCAGCCGATCTTTTATTCTTGCTCTTGAGACGAGCCGACTTCATCGGACTGGCAGAGAGGCACCACACCGCCCACAGGGAGCTGCAGCTCCTCGGACTTTGCTCAGCGGCTGCAAATTGCCGTGTTTATCCCTTCATTGCTATTATGTTGTCACAGCTGACGGCAGTGCAGATGGATTCTTTTTCTGCTGCTCTACGCTGTGCTGTAGCTAAAAGCTGAAAATGTATTATGCAGCTATTTTTAAAAACAATCTTTCTACAGCAGGATCATTGTATGATGAAGTATAAAGTGTGGTCTGTAAACTGTGGCTTTATAAACTATAGAAAAAAAATGAATAAAGCCAAAAACGATACAGCAAGTTTGGTGTATTTTGAATATATAAATAAATATATACACAGTCATTTTTAGATTGTAGCCAGTAAAATGTTCTCTTATTATTTGTTTACTTTTGAATTGTTTTGGATTTTATTTGAGAAAATGCATCAGCCCAAAGAAGTATTTATTTATAGTGTCATATTGTGTTATACATACATTTTTTGCTAATTTTATGTGATGCTTTTAACCATTTTATCTTATGTGATGCATGTATTATCAAATGAAAATATATTATTTATATATTCAGTAAATAAGTCATGCAACAATATTGCATTTAGAAAACACATTTTCCGTCCACAATTTTATGGGCAAGAGCCTGACTTTTCACCATTTATTGCTGCTGTTTTCTCAAACGCAGCTTTTTGTAAATGCTGCTATTTGCTGAATCTTTTCTTAAAAGCCCAGAGCAAATGTCATAGTCATTCATGGCTGCAGACAAACATTGAAAGATGAAAGGAACTGCCGGCACTATGTCAGAGAGCCTCTTGGTGTCGTAAGGTTAGGCCTACATATTTCCATGCTTCTGACTTTTTATAAGAACAAACACAAGTGGACCACGTGATACATTTGAATAAATGGCAATATTTGGCCACGGTCTCCCAGTGACCTTGTCATGCCTTCTAGCCGCCTGCTAACCCAAAGCACCTGTTCCTGCTTTATAGTTGCCTGCATCCAATTAAAACCTTATTGGCAAGACCAAATGTGATTAGTCCCCGTAACACTAAGACATAATTATTATTATGTATTATTTACTGAAAGTCAACTCACCCCCAGTAATGTTTACTAGTGTTGGCCCTTGAGCTTTGAGGACACTACATAACCACTGCATTCATGGGATATACTGTGTCTCAGAAAGAGCACCTAGACAATAGCAATGTGAACATGGAGTAATCAAAGAGTCCTTCAGGATAAAACAGCCTCCTGTTTCTGCCGGACATGACCCTGTGATCCTGAAGGCCAGGCTTAGTTTCAAAAATGAAAAAGCATACAAGTCACAGCGAACATTTTAAGAGGAACCCATTGTTATATTTAAACTCGAATCTGCTGTATTACAGTCCAGCATTATTCTGAAGTAAGACCATGAGGTCAATGGTTAAACTGTCTAGCAAGATATCTGGGTGATAAATGCTTATTTCTGCTTGAATAGTAATATAAAAATCCATTACCCATGTCTTGACATAATTCCAAAAAGGTTTCAAACAGCAGAGAGAATTCACTGACGGGGTTTTCCAGTTCAAAGATGAAAAGTAATAGATTGTGTAAAGATAAAAAATCTTGCTCCTTAGAAGACATCACTGTCTTCAGAAGATAATACTCTAACCAGCTCTGAAGTGACATTGCGTGGTTAGTAACCTGGGTGTGACAGCTGAGCGTCTTGAAGAACTTAATGTCTAAAACAGAATGTCTGAAGCTCCCACCGTGGGCCTCTGCAGTCTTCTACAGGGAATATAAGAAAGCCACCCTGTGTTCACTTTAGCCAAAATCACAGGAAATTGGATGTGCCCTTGGAAGTTTGATTTGGTCCATCATCACACTCATAAGCGGCGTGTCGGAGAGCAAAGCCAAGCAGGTGGAATGTGCCCCATCCAAGCACAATAGACAGACATTTCTTTGCAGGGGCTTCAGTAGTTGTAGCTGCTGTCACACAACATTTTGGCCATTCTGGTCTTGCACATACTGTACCTGTACGTACGTTGGACACTTTCAATCTGAGTCACAGTGCTTTTCCAGCTGGGATGCAGTCGGGCTTTACGGCCCACTTCCAAGAGATTTACTATGAGTCCTTTTTGCATTAATACCTCGATTCCTCTTCCGTCTTTTTTAAACCTAAAAGCATGATGAAAACTGCAAGCACATGCAAAAATATGTGAGCCTTTCCACTCACTGCAGGAAGAGCATTTGAAACACATGGTGCAATATGATACTTAGGCAGAGTCATTACATTCATCAGAGACTGTTCATAATGTCCATGTTAGGCGTATTGCATTCAGGATCTGTACAGCATCGCGTGTCACTACAGAGAAATTCATGGGTTAAAACTAAACAAACTCTAATGATAAAATAATTCCTTATTTGTACAAAAATAAGCAGAAGCTACATATAATAGAAAGACTAAAATGCAAGATAAATTATTTTGTGACAAAGTTAATGAATATATGAGCAAAAACAGATGTATGTGACTGCAGGCAGGGCGGGTTCCGTCATGGAATAGAATGGCTGCATGCGCTATTATGGCTGTATGCTGAATGGAAGTAGCATAGAGAGGCATATCTGTGTATGTGTGTGTCCATGTCTTGAGGACATTTTAGTTAACGGCTATTGTGCAAAGCAGTAGTGATTGACAAATGTGACTGATGACTTTGAGAAGCACCCACTCTAGACATTATGGCGGGCAAGTAATCGGGGAAATAGAGAGAAAAGTGTGTTCTGAGCTGTTCCATCTCAGAGTACGTAACGGAGTTCCTGGATGCTATAAATAATACCACGGCATCAGCAGGCAGAGCAGCGTCTGGATTCCTGGGTACGTAACAAAGGCGGACGTTCCCGCTGCAGCAGTCCATGGCAATCCAAAGAGTGAATGTTACTCCCCGTCTAAATGAAATGAACATTGCATAAAAACCTCCATGTGGATTTAAGAGGTAAAAACCTACAGTGATTCACTGGAATTTTTAACTCTTAACTCAACTGTTCCTTATTAATTATAACATTTACAAAAATAAAGCTTTTCTGGAATTATACAGTTGCCGTGTTTATACAGTTGACTTATATTATCAGTACTTTGCAGTGTTTTATGAAAGTTCTATATTTTATGTATGTTAGGTGGTTTATGTTTTATGTACTGTATGTAGGGTGTTTCTGTATGTTTTAATGTATGTAGGGTGTATGTTTTTTAAGAGTGTAAGTGTTTTGTGTATGTAGGGTGTAGACTCATAGTGTTATGCTTGTTATGCTACTTTACAGGTGTTTTATCTTAAGCAATCAAGGATAAGAATTTTGCCGTTACCCCCCTCCCCCATCTACCACTGAGTGGGTCCTTTCAGACTGAGTGAGAGGGTCATCGTTACATTTCAGCAGAAATGACAGCTGTGGCATGAAACCATATTCATTAAAGTGCCACCTTGTTTAGTGCAGAAAGAAGTACGGAGGGGAATACTGTAGGGCCGAGGTGACCACCACATTTAACATCATCATGTTTAATTTCATGCCCGTCCACAATCCTGGAAGGTACAGATGGTGTCGACCTTCAGATAGGTTACTTTGAAGATTTGTACCTTTAGTTGCATTAACCCTTAATATGAATATTGTCAGGTTTCAGGATAGGTGACCATGCTGTAGAATACCGCCACTTTGAATTTTATATTGGGAAAAGTATACTATTTCAACTAGAAATTCAAGCACACCATTCATTCTGTCCCAGAGACAAGAAACTCACAGGACCGGATTCAATCATCGAGTTTATAGATTCAACAGCCAAATCGTTAATCCAAAATCAGATTGTTTTAGAAAATCAAAATATCAACATGATAACCAGTGCTTGAAGTGGTGAAAACTGGTGCCAGTACTCCCCTTGTTATACAATACCAGGTCCCGGTACTCCCCTTGTCATTCAATACTAGGTGTCAGTACTCCCCTTGTTATACAGTACCAGGTGTCGGTACTCCCCTTGTCATTCAATACCAGGTGTCATGACTCCCCTTGTTATACAATACCAGGTCCCGGTACTCCCCTTGTCATTCAATACTAGGTGTCAGTACTCCCCTTGTTATACAGTACCAGGTGTCGGTACTCCCCTTGTCATTCAATACCAGGTGTCATGACTCCCCTTGTTA
>JAODKF010000126.1:15508266-15520497 GCA_026779585.1 Mormyrus proboscirostris
TGTCATTCAATACCAGGTGTCATGACTCCCCTTGTTATACAGTACCAGGTGTCGGTACTCCCCTTGTCATTCAATACTAGGTGTCAGTACTCCCCTTGTTATACAGTCCCCTGTCATTCAGCACCAGATGCTGGTACTCCCCTTGTTATGCAGTACCAGGTGCCATCACTTTCCCTGTCATTCAGTACCAGGTGCCGGTACACCCCTTGTCATTCAGTACCAGGTGCCAATACTCCCTTTATCAATCAGTTCCAGGTGCCACTACTCCACTTGTTTTTCAGTACCTGGTGCAGGTACTCCCCTGTCATTCAGTACCCCCTGTACTCAGTAGTCCCCTGTCACTCAGTAGCAGGTGTCGGTATTCCCCTTGTGATTCAGTACCAGGTGTCAGTACTCCTCTTGTTATTCAGCAAATATTGAGAGGTGATCATACTCTGAAGAGAATAATGTGCTGCATACCAAGAGGAGCTCGTACTGCACACCAGTGACTGAAAATCTTATTAGACACTCACAAAAATGTTATTGATGAAGGCTTGAAGCAAAGGGTGCAGTGACTAAGCCATAGGGTACCACAAAACATTCACAGTGTCCAATGTCAATTAGAAAAGCCATCTCAAGTTCATCCTATCCTTCTCAACAAAGAAATAAACTACCTGTCTCTGGTGAAGTTGATTGGATGAATCCTAGACTCCTGAAGCTTCCTGAATCTATTATTCTACGGCTTTCAATGGCCAAAGAGTAGATGCACGCCTTGTTGGAGAGACTCCAGGTAGACTGGTCATAGTCCTAGTCCTGTGGGCTGATAAATGAGTCATATTCCCTTTACTGAAGACCTCCATGAGCTCCAGATACTCAGGAGAGATGATTGAGAACACAGTGGACATCAGATTCTCTATATCTCTAGACTACATCGGTACGGCAAGACATTGACGGAAACAATCCTTATCCAATGCTGTCAAATAACTGTCAGACTTCCAAATACTAACGATGCATCAGGGCAACCAACGAAGAACGCAGTGCAGCTGTTACAGAACTAGCAGGTCATACCTGTAGTGTTTCTTCTAGGGATTGTGAGATGCTGTGTAGCTTTAAAATCAAAGGCAAAGGGAGAATATGAAATCAAGGTAAAATGCTCTGACAGCAACTCACTATGAGAGACAAGACTTCTCAACTTGATTAATGTCAAAAAGGTATATGAAAGTACCCAAAATGAGATTGCCGTATATGTGAAAACAATCAAGTACCTAGATGTTCACAAGTGTTTCCATGCCAACGAGACAGTATGTGACAGCCTATATTTTCATGAACCTTTAATAAGGCCAGAACTTATGTTCTCTGTATCCTTTTACCACAGAGGTGCAAAAATTCAGGTCCACAAAGAGTATCCAGACGTTAAATATAGATTTCTTTATTTTACGTTTGCTGCAATAGTACTTAATTTATTAGAGCTGAATAATGCAGTTACAGTTCAGAAGTTCCGTATCAGTGTGACTGCAGTGGTGTTCAGCAGTGGTAATTGTGTTGATTAAGACTAAGACAAAAAATACTCATCAACAACATTTTTTCTGTGATGAAAACAGAAAAATAATGAAATAGAAAGGTGCCTTTAATGACAAAAATAAAAAAAGAATGCTTTTAAAATCATTCTTGACAAAAAATAAACTCATGCATCTGGCGTGGCACTCACACTTTCTGACTCTCACGTTCACGAAAGAACTCTTACGGCAAATCTATATTATTCCATTATAAACCTAATATTAGCTATATCAAAAGCATTGGGGTAGTTTGCAAACCCTACAGACTATTTACAAGATAATAAAACTCTTACAGTACATACATGTTAATGGGTGTGCAGACTTTTTTATAGTATGAATGAAGATGTAAGTATTTTGTATTTTGTTTGGGACTAAAATTTGGTTTTACCTATATTTTGTATATATTTTATATTTTATTTCATGACAAATTTCATATAAAGCCATTTAAGAATATCAATGTTCCGCATTACGACAGTTAAACCTTTATCCTTAAAGACTGCATGTTCAAACCTTACAGCACACTGTACTGACAGCTTTACAGCTTTTCCTTCAGGAATCTAGACTGGATAAAGGTAAACTAATATGTGCGCGCATGTGTGTACATGCATGTGTTAGACTACAGCTAAACCTGTTAGTTTCATTTGGCTGCATGTGCTGTAGATTTAGATGGTGACATCAAGGAGAACCTATGGTGATGCTAATGTTTGACCGCGGCAGCTGGTCAGGTGATGCTTAGCGTCCCTCAGTGGCCTTGAGGTGTTTAACTAGCATTCTGCACCATATAACATATTTAAAGCTAGTCCTTAAGAGGGTTAATTTTGCTAGTTGAACAGGTAGAAATAGTCAGGAACAAAAAAACAGACAGCTTATGAAATGCAGGCTTTCAGTTAAAGTAAAGAATGACCCATGTTATCACGTCTCGAGGTGCCATTTTCACACTTGGCCAACACTGCAGAACTTATCACTACCATTTTGGTTTTTTTTTTTTTTTTTTTTTGCTCACTATATATGGCAAAATGCCACCATATAATTGGGTTCACTAAGCTCATTCACTCTGCACCGTAGGCAGGCAGAGATTTTCTCATCATCAATGCATCTTCCATAAGTGCTCATCTAGTGCTGGGTCTGACACCTATCCCAGGGAGTACAGGGTTCAGAGTCATGCCCCCCCCGGGGGGGTACACCCGTCCATCACAGGGCACACACACAGTCACATAAATCAAAGACAGCGCTGTTTGGTGCATGGCTTAATCTCTTTCTCTTTTTCCAAACAAATTTTCTACAAAGAGATTGTAGGAGGAAACCAAAAGGAACAGTAAGTAATTCATAAAAATTCAAAAAAATCAGACCAGTCATTCAGGTCTTCATAAACCTTAATAAATCTTCATAAAATCTGTAACCCAAGCATGTAATGGGACAACTGGTTGAATAAGCACGGATTATAAAACATTAGGGTAACATTTTACTTGAAGCTGTCATTCCTTAATTATGCATTATAAAGGCTCATATAAGATTTAATAAAGCATTACATCATACTTAATTGACAATCATAATTAATTATAGTGTTGATTATAATACTTAATAAGCTCCAATGACACTCATCTATAATGCACTATAGATACCTTCATAATGCATTATAATGGTCAGTATAAGAATTAAGGATGCTGTGTACTGCATTATAAAGGTATATATAAATGAAAGCTTCATAGGGCAGTCATAATGCATAATAAACATGATTATAACATGTTATGCCTTTTTATAAATATAGCTGAGTTTATATAATGTGTTATGAATGTGTTCATGGATTCTTATAGATATAGCATTATATAGAACTTGTTACCATCGTGAGCTTAAAAATACAAACATATTCTATTACTGAAAAAATTACCTGGAAACTAATATCTTACAAACTAATAGACTTACAAAGTGGTTCATTCCGTATACAGTGTTAAGAGACAGAGCATTAGTTAAAACAGTGCACATTAAAGGATGAATCAATATTTAGCTGCACATGAGTCAGTCAAATTAACTGCATCGATTCCTTGGTGTCGCTGTCATCACACTGCCCAGGGCCCACACTTTCTGCAGCAAATTCACCTGCAAACAGACTTCACTGTAATCAAGTATGTCTGCTATGAGCTAGAATCCTGGGTACAGGCTGGCCCAAGGACATTATAACCTATCACACAGTCTGTGGGCTATTTTTACAGAGTGACGAGTCTGTGATAGTTAGTTAGCAAGTGTAATACCTGATACCATCTTCGGTGTCTCAGGTGTACAGCATACCAAAAGAGCAGGTCCATAAAATATCCATGTGGCTGAACAACAATAAAAAGATTAAAAATATGCTCATGTTTCTATTTTATATTTAATCTGTATTATACAATATCTTATAACTTGGCAGTTAATTACACTATGTGGGCAATCTGTTTTTCTATGTTTTTACCACTTTTGTAGCCCTTAAAACAACAGAAAGAAAAAAAAACAGAAAATAAGAACATGTGAAGGATTTGTGCAAAGGAACCTTTAATTATGCAATTGGACTGCTACTGAATCAAATCTCAGAGCACCCAAATGCCCACACAATCACTATCTTACCATATCCATCTTACCTTGAGGTACCAAAACATATACTATACATGGAAATTCATCCTCATTGTGTCTTTAAATGGAAGCAAAACATCTAGTCAGTAGAGCGTCTAGGACTTGATTGAACAATCCCTTGAATAATCAGCACAGCTTCTTGCTTTATATCCTGATTGGGAGAAGGGAAAATAACATCACTGGGGTCATCAGGTGGGCACCCTCCATCTTCAGTGTTTCGCTGATTTAGCCCCACGACGCCTCTAGAGGGCTCAGCAGCAACACCTAGCGTCCCAGGTGTGCTCCCCTCTCTCTTTACCCCTCAACGGTCATCTCGTCGCCCAATCGGAGTCCTTTCTCTTGATCCACATCCAGTTGCTACTTCGATCCGCAGCCTCTGAGAGTGACTTCACTAGCTGTCGAAGGGCCTGTCCTTTAACCTCTATCTTCTTTAGGAGCCAGGTTGTAGATTTGGCAACGAGCCCTCCGCACCCAACTTCTACTGGGAACACTTTAGTACGCCATTTGCGTTGTTCTGTCTGGGCAGCTCATTCAGCGTACTTCAAACTTTTCCGCTCGTACGCCTCTTCAAAAGCAGCTTCTCATGGTACCGTTAGTTCCAGGATATACAAAAGTTTCAGAGAAGTTCACCACATGATGATGTCTGGCCTGAGGGTAGTTGTCACTATTTCTTTTGGGAACAGAAGTGTAAAGTACATGAGTAATTTTACTTGATTACTGTACTTAAGTATAATACTTTTACTTTTACTTAATTACGTTTTTAAAGAAAAAAAGTACTTTTTACTCCTTACAATTTTATTTAGTCAAAAAGTAAATCATTTTAAAATACTAATTTCTGGAGATCACTTCATTCTATTTTCCCTTGCTAGCAAACCAATTGAATTGCGCTGAATCCCAGTTTAAATAAAATGTTATTCATTGTGCCAATGAGATTTGTTTTCACATTCCATGAAATTAGTCAGACATGTTCATTGGTCCTTTGGAAGTGACATCATGTCGTATCAATCACCACAATGCACTGCACCTGGACATGGAAATTAAAGAAATTATAACGTTCAATCAGTGGAACAAAATGGAGGAAGAACATGATTCAGTAGTGAATGCAGTCCAAAATCAGCCACAGGGTGAAGAGCAGCCGTGGCCGTACCTTAGCGAATTCTTAGCGAAATCTGCTTCTGCTTAAGTTAAATCAGAGGTTTTACAACTGGCCTCCAGCTGTAATGGCCTTGGGACAGACTGGTCTTACAACCGGTCATGATGTCCCTCAATGTTGCTGGTGTTTGGCAGAGTGCACATGTAGGGTCATCTCCTCTCCACTGATGTACATTTGGAAGAACATTATAGTGTAGGTGGCTCTGATGATGAAGCTGAGTCTGCTTCCTTCCATTTCCCAAAGATCTCTCCAGGTGAGTTTACGATGTTCTAGGTTTTCCCACCTGGTCCACTGTCCCTGTTTGGCTTGTGATACTGCCTTCGCACCTCGTTCTGCCTCCTCTTGGCGCTGAACTTCCTCAACCACCAGTTTCCTTCTCTCGGTGGGTGTAGCCTTGTGCCAAGTTGGTCGACTTTCACCAAATCCAAGTCCTAGATCTGAATTCTAGTAGAATTACACTTAAATGTAAAACTTGCAACAAATGCGCTAAACTAATTACAGAGGCTAGTGGTAAAGGATTTCTTCCCTCTGTTTTCCTGGATAAATCCTTTCCTTGGAAAACCCCTGACAATAGTTCACATGAAGCTGAACTTGAATTTGAAGAGCAGAGATTTGTTTTCATTTAGTGGTATATATCAACAATGAATGGGCCTGAGTTTTGTAGCTGTGCGTATGGTGCGTATGTACCACTACTTTAATTCAAGACTTTGTTTTCACATTCAGCTTACAAAGAAGGAGCACTGATTGATGCTTACAGGTTGGGTGAACGACGGGAAAACGACAATTGTTCATTGTCAGATATTCTGCAGCATTATTTTCTGGGTATGGTTAGACGCAATTCGGACTAAATATGCACCTGACACATTTTCGTGTGATTAACAATTTTTGTTACATATTGAGGTACTTCACAGTTAAATATCAACCAACAACAGTCTAAGACCGTCACAGGCAACCTGATATTAAATCAGCATACAATCTCCGCCTGGGCAGGATGATTGTTCAGTACATAGCCCTGTGACCTTCTACCTCTCGTATTGGGGATCTGAACACCATTCCTGCTTCTTTGTGTGAGGTGCTCATGTTGCTCACATTTGTTTGGGCTTGTGAGCAAGTGTCTCTGAGTTGTCTGTCAATTTTGATTGTCTTTGCCCAGATAGGTGGTGATAATCTCTGCATGCAGAGTGATCCCCATGTTTGCAAAGGTAGATGGTAGCCTCACTAAGACCCTGTACCAGATAAGCACTTAAAAGGGCGGATCAAATGAATCGATCAAATGGGGTTGAATGCATGGAAGAAAATATTTATACCAGGTGCAAATTTTACTGTAGAGGGCTTCGAAAATGACCAGCTTAGAAACGTTAGTATACCTGACTGCGTGTCTCTGGACTGGCAGAGAAAAGGCGTGAAACAAGAAGACGACATACAAACAAAGCATGCATAGTGGGAGATACCAGAGGTTCCTACTAAGGCACCTTTCCTGGCTAGTATTGAAAAATAAACAGAAAAGGATTACAGGTCATTCTGTAGCGGAATAGATTAACAGTAATCGTTTACTTTCCCTTGAAATTTTATCTGTAGGCCTACATGATATATTTTCTGCAGGATTTACAGCAGTGGGCACAGCATTGGATGATATTCAGCTCACCGGGTGATTGACTGCTTAGCAGCATATGGGATGCTATTAAGGGAGACTGGTGTATAGCAAACAGCACTGAGAACACAACACCTGGCAGACGAACCATCCATCAGTCCGTCCTAGATAGTTCTGACCTGGTACAATATCCCAGCGGACCCTCTTCCTGGGAGCATTGGCAGCAGGGCCTGGATACCCTGGGTGGGATGTCATGGTAAGAGTTCGGTTAAATGACAATTAGTTGCTGCTGTGAAGAAGTGTACAAAGCATTTAAAGTGAGTTATTACTTTGTTCTGTTAAAATGAAAAAGAAAAAGCAGTTTGTGGCATAACGGTTGTTAAGGAAAATTAGCTTTTAATTGCAAAGGTCCATTCTAGTGGCAGGCTAGTTTACTCATAAGAATTCAACAGAAAAGAGTTTATTCAAAGTAACCAAGGAAAGGAGATAGATTATTATGCATAGACATAATCTCCATTTAGCGAAGCCACAGTGTACAAAACCCTCATTTAAGCCTACATATCATTTGCAACACATTACCACAGTGAGGAGCTGTAGGGAATTTATTATTCTGCATTAAAGAGCACTTAATTGCTCTTTGAAATTGCCTACTGATGTCAAGAACCACAAATTAATAACAAATATGTATGTATGATCATAGGTAACAATTCAGACAAGACGTTCACCTACATTATTGCAATGCATTTTATTTTATTAAATGTGCCAAGCCGAAATAGGAGCTTTCAAAGGTTAGATTACGATCCACTCAAATAATCATTGTTACTAAGTGGAGTAAAGCATTATAGATAACAGCTGCATGAGTAGCTCACAACAGTGATTAGTGACTGAAATCTGAGAATAAACACAGGCATCCACATGTGTTTTCATTAACTTTTAACCCCTTAGTGATTATTATGCATTTTATCAAATTTGACACACTGATGGAAACTCTTCCATTTCCACCAGTTTATATCAATTAAAGTTTCTACGCATTGATAGTTTTGCTTCTTGGTGGTAAGATGAGTTTAAGCGCAGATGCCAGATGGGAAAAACTGGAATGATAAAGTAAACATGCAGACAAGGATTTAGCCAGATTTCTGTGTTCTCCATCTTGGACTTTACCATTCTCTGCTATCCTCATGAGCATGAGCATCAGTTACCATGGAAACACAGCACTTAAACATGTTGATTGTGCCTATTTAGTTAATAGATTTGACCCGACTGCAAAATTTAGGTTCAAAATTAACACTCTGCAGAGCCTTATAATCAATAGTCGCTTAGCTGCAGAACACATACATAATAAGCAACTGGTCTCCCACAGCATAAATCCAAGGCATAAATTCAAAAAATGATTACCCTTCAATGACTGAAGAAAGCAAACTTGCTGTATCATTCCTTCAACTACATCACAAAGCCATCTGTGTCCCTGTTGAGGAGCAGATGCAGGGCTTGCCAGCGATGGGACCTGCCTCCCAAAATGCTGACACCCATTACCACAACACCAGAGCCGCCCTCTTCTGTCAAAGCATTGATCAATGAGAAGGCAACAACTGCACAAAAAAATGAAACAGTGTTTCAGCTGCACACAAAATGAAACAATGCTTCAACTGCACTGAAAATGAAACAATGCTTCATTTGCCATTTGCACAAGTACATAAGCTTGGGGTCAGAGAGCACAGGACCAGCCATGTGTCTCATTTATCCCTTGGGCTTATTTCAGTTGGGGTAGGGGGGGGGGTTGGGTAAGTATATATTTCGCTGCAGCTGGGAGCAGAGTGTCGAATGGGAGGGGCAATGTCAAGTAGGAGGGGTTTATCATGAGGAGTAGGAGGAGTTTATAATCAGGGTTAGGGTATCAGATGATAAAAGGCCCCTCATTATAAATCCCTCCCACATTGCCTCTCCTGTTCGAAATTTGACTCCTGGCAGCTGTTATATGCCTCTCGGTTAAGGGCTTTGCTCAAGAACCCTGCAGCACTGTATCTATTCTGCTGACCATAGGAGTCAAACCAACAACCTTCCAATTGTGGGCACAGACCTGCTGAGCAACACACCATCCCCTGACAGAAATAGCACAAAGGATGCCTCCTGGTTAAACCTGATCTTGCTTTTGCTTTTTCAGTTTATCTTCAATTCTAAGAACTACTAACGCTTCACAAAAAGGTGGTAGGTACCATAATCAAGGGCAGCCAGCTCATCTCTCAGGAGTGTCCCTGCTGTAGTAAACCAGCAGAAGATATTTAACCTTCATAGTATTAATACAAAGGTATGAGATATTGGGTAACGTGAAAAGCATGTACTGCCTACTGACATCATGCCTGTGTCATGCTGGCTCGCCCCCTGAGACCCTGTACAGATTAAGCAGCTCTGATGGATGGATGGATGGATGGATGGATGGATGGATGGATGTTGCTGCTTTGGAAAGCAGTGCTGCTATGCAGTGAGGAAAAGGAAGACTGAAGGCTGCATAAATTGTACTGGCCTCTGAAAAGAGTTGTACACAATTCTTTCCCGAGTGGGTATGTTTCTCTTAGGTTCTCAGAGGAGTACTGAAAATACCACCTTGATTTTTTTATATATATATTGATGGGTAAAGCCTAGCTGTAATGTCCCCTGTCATTGTAAAATCCTGCAATAGCCAGTACCAGGGGTTTTCAACCCTTTTTGACCCAGCGACCCCCAAATTAAAAAAGATCTGAACTAAGGACCCCCTACCACTAAAGTTATGGGGTCTGGTTGAGCCCTTTTTCCTATTTTTCATTTTGAGAATTGGATGATAATTGTTAATTTACAAAACGTCTCTGCAGAACCCCCCAACTGCTCTATGAATCTCGGCCCCCAGGGTGTGAATCTTCAGTGTATACTACAGGGCATGCAATATATATCCAAAGAAACAGAAATGTCAGTATTGCCATTTAAAAACATATGCATGGATTATAGATTGTGATCATCATGAGGTGTCTTCAAAAAGGAGAAAAAAAAACTAGAGGTAACTGATTAGATGCAACTGGGCTGAGCGGGAGGCCTGTGCTGGTCTGAATGTGAGCTGTCAGTCTCACGCTGAGGCACCTCTGTAAGTCTGAAGGCAGCTTGTCACGAAGAGAATGCGGGGCCCCATCCTGAGCTGCGATGTGGTTCTCCCCGGCCTACGCGATCAAAACCCTGACCAGGAAAACTCTCATATACAAATACAGATGCCCTTTCTCCAGCGCCTCTTGCAGACATTCTGCCATTTATTTTTCTCCTGACATCCTACCTGCTTTTCTGAAGGTCATTATTGCCCATTGGCAGTGCTGCAGAAATTGTAGAAATGTATGTGTGTTTCTGGGCTGCTATTTTCATTGTTGAAACTGTGAACTAGCATCCCAATAAAAATGTCAGAATGGATATGTTGATAACTACCAAACCCTCCTTACATGCCCTCCTCATCAGATATGAATTGTGAGACATTTCCAGTCTTTTACTTCTCTGTCCCTGGGGCCGGAACGGCAGGTTCAGTCTTCAGGACACGTGTGCTCCAAGCGCAGGGTAACAAGTGCTCAGTACAGGGTGACAGCCCAGTTATGGTCCTCAGTTCTCCATTCCCTCATTAAGGGAACAAAAGCCATCTGTGTCTTTTTGGTGAGGGGTTCCTATTCTGCCGTTCCTTCCCCTTTAGACACAGTCACACCCTAATGAAAGAAGCATGAATACTCCTGATTATCAGGCACAAAAACAACAGTTACCTTGTCTAGTCGTCACATACTGTAGAACTGAAAGAGCAGGTGTGATTCTATACAATGTTTATCACAAAAGCTTCTCAAATAATGCATAATGCATTCCATCCATCCATCCATTGTCTGATCCACTGCAGCACTGCCTATTCCAGTAGGGACAGAATCACCTTCGAAGGGAAGCCACGTAGGCCAAGTTTAATCTTTGCACTTGGGGAAGCAAAAAAAAACGTCTTGCTTACCTTATCTGTTAATGCATATACGTGACCCACACATTGCCTGTAATAAAGTCTATGGGTACCAACAAACCACTTTTGCAAAAGTGAAAATTGTCAGCATAGAGCTAGTGCTATGCCGGTCTTGCCAATTAATTGCAATTTGAACTCTGGCAACCCCCACCGCCAAACTCATGGGAATCCTGTCTGTAACATGTGCCTCTAAATCACCCTGCACTTCCTGAGATAGGCCTCAGATTCACGGTGACCGTATAACTGATTACGAAACATGGAAGGATGGAATATATGTATGACTTAAAGTCCACTGCAATAAAAGTCCCCATCCATAGAAGAACCCTGTTGGTAATTAGTAATCCTTCACATTTGCTGTGCAGTCCAGAATTCAGCATAAGAAGTTGAGTCTTTGACCAAAATTTCTATCTTTGCAACTCGTTTTGATTTTATAAAATTAAAAAACAATATGTCACATAAACTACTTAAAGCAAAATATATATATCCTAAAATGAAACGCATGTAAAAATATGAGGTCTGTTCATTCTGTATCCAAAATTTGAGCACCGACGGTTCTGCATTACTGGTTTTGGTAATAAGCCACTAAAAATGACATCGCGAATCAGCATTGTCTCCAACAGACCCAGTCACATTTCAAACGCATATTACAATGCTTGCGTGCCAACAATGAGAAATTCACACGGAATGACAAACAATTAAACATCAAAAAGGCAAATGAAATAGATCAGACGATATGTGAAAAACAGACACACTGAGTGTCTGTGTTCCCTTAGAAAAACATAAATATTAGTACTAATTACAGTAGTACTAATATAAATCATTAATGGATTCATCCCACTGCTCTGTTTATTGTCTCTTAAGCTTCATTACAAACCTCCTCTGGTGACGACGTCTCTCTGTGACTTTTGCTGTGCGTTTCATGACTAATCCTTGTATTTTATGATTATAAATCACGGTTGGTAACATTTTAGTAATTTACAAACACATTCATAACAAATAATAATGTATTCATAAGGCAATATAAACATGGCTATAAATATTTATCCAAAGCCATAGCACATTATAGCCATGTTGATTATGCATTATGAATGATTTATGAAGTTCTCTTCTATAATGCATTATAGATACCTTTATAATGCTGTACAAAGCATCCTTAATTCATACAGTATACTGACCATTATAATGCATTATAAAGGTATCTATAGTTCATTATAGATGAGAGCTTCATAAAGCATAATGCATAATACACATGGCTAAAATGTTTTTTGTTACCAATCAGGCGCATACAGTCTGAACCCCCAAGTCTGAACCCCCTCCCCTCCAGTTGCCAAAATCTACTGAGGGAACC
>JAODKF010000126.1:15520985-15543074 GCA_026779585.1 Mormyrus proboscirostris
TGTCCCCTGCCTTGTGCCCTGTGATGGGTTGGCGCCCCATCCTGGGTTGTCCCCTGCCTTGTGCCCTGTGATGGGTTGGCGCCCCATCCTGGGTTGTCCCCTGCCTTGTGCCCTGTGATGGGTTGGCACCCCATCCTGGGTTGTCCCCTACCTTGTGCCTATACTGTATACTCGGAAGCCCCAACAATCCTGCATGGAACAAGCAGTTACAGAAAATGGATAGATGCATGACCAACTGACACAATCCATATTGCAGATGTGATCCAAGTTGTAGGTCTTAATGCAATGGAACATCAAGGAGGACATGCTGTAAAATGTATTGCTTTAGACAAACTATGGTGAATGCTTTTAACTCAGATGTAATTAATTGTATATCCATTCTACTGTACTTGTTTTGGGTTTCATTCCGTTCTCAATGCAGAACACAACATGCTAATGGCATGGTGAGGGGTTTCAAATTGCAAGGTAACAGAGTAACTGACAGATACTGGAGTAACTCCTGGAAGTGATTTCTCAGGGCTTTCACGGTCCTTAGAGTGCTGCACTACGCAGACAGGACCTTCCATGGCAGCTCTCCCACATTAACAGCAGCCAAGCTGGAATTCATATTGACGGAAAGGCCTATGATGGCACCAGCCTCTGGCCCGCGGGTTGAACGGGCCAGCACAGCAGCCAAGGCAAGCCCCGCCCAGCTCCCACTTCCCACAATTCCATGGAACACAGCTCATTGGGAAAATGTCCTCTAGGCGAGCCAACTGCGAACAGCACATCTGATACTATTTTCACAATGTTTAAAAAAACAAAAAACATGTGAATATAAGGATCCCATGTGGAACTAAGATTTTGTGAGAGCACAGCCTTCAGGTGAGTCTGTGCAGCCTCAGCAGATGCACAGTGGCTTTGGGAATCATCCCGCTTTACCTGGATTACTCTTTGATGGAGAAGCTGTCTAAGTGATTCTGGGTCACCAGGAAAAATGTATTGATTCTGTGATGAATGTCTGTGCGCCAAATGGCGGCCCATCGAGTCTCCGTGTATGAGACTACCTGCAATCTTCCTTCTGCCTCTTTGGTTAGCACTGCATATAATGGTATAAATCATTTATATTGCATTAGACCAAAGTCTTGATGAAGCAAATCAATAATGTTACAGCCTAAGCCTGAATGACCAAGCCTTAGAGAGCTTTACCAAGTGAAACTTACCCTGATATATGTGGTATATAATATAACATACAGACACAATATCGTGTTACACTGAAACTGCAAATTTCAATGTAATTCTAATATAGTTGCAGAAATACTAAAGTAAAATAAAAATCGCCAGAACTAAGAACCTGCATAAAGCTGCAAAGTCCTTTAACGTTACTCCATATTTTGTTATTTAAATACGTAATTTCATTTGACTGATGCAATTCTACACAATATTTTATGAAAACACATTACTGAGGGTTTTATGTCTGGGTGACTGCAGTTTTAATCCATTATTATTTGTGTGCATCCACATTTAATTGGTTTTATTTATTACACCAGGAGTACTAAGCTTTTAGCATTACACTTCTTGATGAAGCACTCACCACAATATGCCGGGCATATAAAAATACATTTTGCCTATTGCACTTTGGCATAATGCAGCACCTTCTAATTAGTTTTGAAGGCTCTTTGAATTTGACATTTGACAGGATAATTGTTTGTCTTTTAATCCTGTACCAACGACAGGGAACATCCACAATAAAGTGTTCATATCGGCCTACCCTTAGTTTGATTCATTTTATTTTATTGTTATTGTATTACTTGGCCTTAAATATGATTTCACATAATAATAATAATAATAATAATACACATTTACAAATGTTTTTCTGCTTAGAGTATTCCTAAGTAGTACCTAGAATGCTGTAAGGCAGCTTTCCCCTTCCTTCTGCTCAGCGCTGTAGACATTAGGACCCCGCAGACTGTGGGAGTGGTGAATCTCGCTGAGGGTCCCCTATACCTCCCTGCCAGTTCTACTCACTCCGCGACTGGAGATCATTGCTGCTGCTTTTCTAACCCTGGAACTGACCTGGGACAGGTGCTAGATCCTGACTTCTTTCAGACGCAATCCCTCAGATTGCCTATCTGGATGGCGTGTCCACACTGCACACCTACCATGCAACACATTTAGATTTTTGGGGGTCTTTTTTGGAGAACCTCTTGCCCACTTTCCATGTTGCTGGTAGCTTGCGAGTAGTTTCTTGTGTCTCCTCCATCGATTTATTATTGATATTTTTCCCGTCTTTCCTACATTAACTCTTCGGGGTACTTCGACTGCCCGGCACTCATGAATTCGGATATTAATATATACCTCGGCCGAGAGAAGTCAAATATTATGAGAAAGAGAGCGCTTATGCTGCGGAAGGGATGCAGCTTTGAAATAACGAGGTAGGTACATTGATTTTTGATATACTGCAGCTTTCCTAAGATTTGACTTCAATGTGTAATCGCATATATAGATACATTGAATAAAAATCGACGGAAACGATACTCATGCACAGACCGGCAGCGGTAACACTTTTTCTTTCATCTCATTGCGGTATTGTGTGTATTTGGTGCCGTAGTGATTGGGTAACGATGTCTTAAGCGATGCTTAAGAAGAAGAAAGCGGTGATTTTGTTGTGTGAAATGTTGAGTTCCAATGCCGCTGATCCGCAGATCCACCTTCGATCCCCTTAATCAGCTGAACCCTTTTCTCCGTGACCCGTGTGTTCTTACTACTAAGCCTGACGGAGCCGTGTTTTTCATCAGCGCCTGCACAGTGAATCCAGGTACCACCATCGGGACATGCTGAGCAGAAACACCTTAACTTACGGCGCGGTGAAGTGTTTGTTTTACACCGGCGTAGGAGCAGGCAGCTGGGAAATTAATGAAACACATTTTTTCCCGTATTATTCATCTACTTTTTAAAAGACGAAGGAATCACATGGTAATACCTAAGTTATATTTATTAGTGAATTCGACTGTAAAACGGAAGTGAAATTGGTTGTAGGTCTTGAAATGGAAGAAAAACAATTTCTCCAATTTCTCTCATTTATGCAAGCGCAACCCTCGGGCTTGTATAACATTTATTGCGGCGGGTTGCCGGCGAGGTATGAACACTGACCGGGGAGAGAGGCTGCGCTTTTCGGTATCCATGCGGAGCCAGGCACGTAATAAAGCCTGTGTGGGATTAAAAGGTGACCCGCCCTCATAGTAACATCCCGGGCTGTTCACTTTGCTACTGTGATTTACTCTCGCTTACTTAAATAAATGCATTTATTATTAGTGTAAACGTCCACCGCTTCAGTTTCTTTTACCTTATCTCGCCCATCTTGGCTGCATCCCGTTTCTGTCAGATCAGCTCTCTCACAGCCGCTAGATGGAAGCACCGTTTCGCTGTATGCATGTGGAAACTGCAAATTTTTGAATAAAAAGAGTTTTTTTTTTTTTTTAACAGGGTTTCTGTATCTTTTTGGTTTTAGGGCGGTTATTAGTTTGATGCTTACACATGTATAGATGGGCTTGGTTAACCATTTATAATTTGCAAAAATACTTTTTTAGACTTATAGAGCGCAGGGTTTTGCTCATTGTGGCTATGTTTTCTTGCTTTTGTGTAGGCTGATGTTATATAAAGCAGTTTATATACACACACACACACACACAATTTGACACGTGGTAATAATTTCATTCCCCTCGTGTATGTGCTGACATCCACTTGGACGTATTCAGGGATGTGTGACTTGTATCTAGTTTTTTTACTGGCTGTTAATGTTTAGAGAAGCTGGGGACAACCAGGGTAACGAAATTGTGCTTTAAGAAAATGTTTACACCTAAGGAAGATATTCAGCGTCTTGAAAAGGAATGAAATGATACGAAAGGGGATTCTTTGGTTACCTGTCTTCGTGTTGTGCTGTCGGTCTGACACATGGACTGTGTTCATCTGTTTGCCATTCTGCAGGGATGGGGGCGTAGCATCATATTGGCTATTTTTATCCTTGCTTGGGAAATTCACTACAGCTTTTAGGCTTTGATGGCTTAAAAATTGTATTTTTAACAAATGAGCTGAAGGCTTGACATTTACTGCAAATATCAATGGGCGTGGCACAGTGGTCTCATGGCAATGCGGAATATCCCTGAAATGTGGAAATGAAATCCAGGCCTATTTGTAAAAAGCCGTCAAACGTTTCCTAATCGCCTTTCTTGACATGCATGGTCCTAACAAGCTGTAAATACAAAGATAAGGCTACAGGATGATTTTCTTTTGTTTTGCAATAAAGCAACATGCAATACTTTCACAATGAATAGTCAGATGACATACATTTGATTGAAATGCCTTTGTAATAAAGAAAGTGGGGCGAATTGGGATGAAGGTCCGTCTGAATTATTCCTATATTTTAATTTGATAAAAAGCGCATGAACAAGAAAAAAGCCAGTATTTCATGTCAGACTGACATCATTGTATTTACAAGAATTTATAGTTGTAGAGTCAAGCACATGTTAGTATTAAAAGGATGTGATTCATTAGGGTTGCGAGATAGTAATTATTGACTTTTTTTTTGCTTTGGCTATCCGGCTACACTGCAATGTGATGTTTTAGTAAAATGAACTGGGCGTAAACTCCCAAGTGGGAATCCCGTGTAATGACTTTGGGTCCAGTGGTGTGAGGCGTCGTCATGTCAATAACACATGGCTACATGTTGAGTGTGTTAGTGAAAAAGTACAGCGGTTAGTTGCGTTTTTTCGCTGCTACAAAGAAGACAAAACAAACTTTCACCATTTAAATTTCTCTAGTTAAGTAGAGATGCAGCTATTTGAAAAATGGAAGGGAAGTTAAAATGTGAAAATCAGATTTTTTTAAAAAAATATTTCTTATGGTTTTGGTGTGTGTTGTGAAACAGTTGATTTGTTGGTGACAAATTAGCGGAAAACAACATGATGTCATAATTAAAGTCAGGGCTCATTTAGTCAATGAGTCTGTTCAGGGGTCTGTCTGAGCCAAAATACACTCCTCAGAGAGCTGGCCTGCGTTGAACCTTCTGGGATTTGTTCATGGAGCCCGAACGCCCTGGCACATCATCTTGGCGCGAGATGTTTTGGGGGGAACCACGCTCAGCTGCAAGCTGATTGGTTGCCTGTGGGTTAAGATGCACACTGTATGTACAAGAAAGAGACTATACTTTCACTACAGTGAATTACAAATAAAAATTCAAGCTTTTTATGTATGTGTATATGGCATAAGACGTCGGTTATATGTCATTCTATGAAGTCGACTGATTGGCACAAAAATATCAGATATAATGACAATCATGAGAGTTTATTTATCCGCCTGGGATAATCCTCTTCTCGCCTACCATGTCCTGATCACCAGGACGCAGATACACGTAGGTGAGAGAGAGCTTGGAAGCGAAGGGCAGCCACCGGCAGGGGCGCCCATGGAGCTGGGGGTTAAGGGCCTTGATCTGGAGTCTTCTGCTGAGGTCAGGCGATCACAGGCTGAGCCACACGCTGTCCCCCTACCATAAATGTAGGATATAATGTTGTTTAAAATGTTATCCTGAAAGTTAACATTGGAAAATTTCAGGCTTCTTTCCCTTATTCTATCAATCTATCATCCCTTGACTTAAATGATCATTAATGAAATGAACACTATATATGAATAAATTAGGGCCACTATATGAATCTGTTTTCCTATTGTAATTATATAATCAAATTAGTGCCAAACAGTAATGTGTAAATCTATAGGGGAAGTTTTTAGGAGGCAAAGCTGTGGTTGTGTTACTTGCTGATTCATTCCCATATCATGGAACAAAACTGTCTGTTCTGCTCTGCGTTGGCGATCCCATGTTTGGGTTTGCCGTTTGCATGTGTAGCTCGGGGCAGGTGGGATTTTCTGGGATTTCTAAGGATTAAGGAGCCTGCGCTGTTTGAACTCCCAAAATGTCTTTCTAAACGCACTGTAAACAGATTTAGTTAGCAGCTCCCTTTATGTAAACATGGAGAAGTATGCAATTTGGAAGTACGCGCGCATATTTTGTGAAAATGTTTGTGTACCTGGGTGCTCGCTAAATTACGAAATCCTTTTGAAGTCAAGAACCGCATTCTTTTTATCTTCTCTGAGTGCTGCATGCATAAGGATATTCCAGCATTTTGTGACCAGGAAGACGTATATGTGATGACTGAGCAAGGGTGTAGTGTAGTCATGCAGAGCATAAAGAAAAGAGGCCGTAATCATCGTAGACATGTAGAAAAGACCTGCCTCTGTAATTGCAGGCCGCTTCGTTATGCATGTCGCCTGTATGCATCCTCTGCTATATAACTATGCACTGCTTGATTTGTGCTGAGGATACTTGAGGCCGTCCTGGAGGATGTCACTGCATGAAGGCAGGAGGATGTCACTGCATGAAGGCAGCTCACTGCGGCTCATCATCCCCTCTGCGTGTGACCCTCACGCCTCCGGCTAGCAGGCATCATCCTGCCAAGAGCTGCTGCGTTACCGCTGCACATCCCGTATTGCCTTTAAGGAGACCATCTGCACGCTCATGTTTGCAGCTAGCTCCGCCCCCGCTACTGGGCCTTCCAGTTCAAGAGCATGGCTCGTTGATATTTAAATCAAGCCGGTATCTCAATTTTAACTCTCGTTTGTAGTTATGTCGGACGTGAGTTATACCTCAGGCGTGTGTGCTGTAGCCTGTGTTCATCCGAGGAACCAGGACAGGCGTGAATAAATAGACGGCTTGACAGATCCGCCTGCCTGCATGATGTGTTGCCTGCCTGCTGAGCTCCTGATCAATAAGGCCGGACTGAATGGTCCCAAAGACAGAGAGATGAGATTTCGGAAAGCAAGCTTTTTTTATTATGTATGAAATTATTTGGTGTAATGTGTGGGGGCACGCAGTGAATTATGGGATCTAAAATAATGATTCACCTACAAAATATCAGGCAGACAGTGATAAGGATGCTCTAAGACATAGAAGTTCTTTTTTTTTTTCCACCCTGATCTTCTCTGCAGCTGCCTCCAGTAAGAAGACTGATAGGGGCAGCTGACCCTCACCCTCCCCTAGCAACATTAAGCCCCCCTCTCTCATATATACACAACATTCATTATGCTGATATGACACCTATTTTTTATATGACATGCTGCTTTAATATGTCTCATTTTATGTAAACAATCGCATTATGGTGGGATGTAAAAATATTTGCCGCAAAACATAAAACAATTTTGAAATGTAATAATTGTAAAATTGTATAGTCCAAACTATGTTGTTGAGGCATGTATTTAATCAAAAAAAGCATTATTTTAGAATTTGCTAATTACTGGAGTGCATTATGGGTACGATATTTGGGGGTGGGGCATGGGGCAGCCATTTTTGTCCCAGGGCCCAGTGTACTGCCATTGGTCAGTCCTGTGACGGGCTGTGGCTACAGCTAAACATATACAGTATAGCAGGCAAACAGGGGCAAGAGGGTAACCTATTGTCTAACTAAGCGTTAGAATGCTGTTGACGTGTGATGCCTTTGATTTTATCCGTGGTATGATTATTGATGCCCGACATGGTGGTTCCATCATCTCAATAACAGCCGAGATTATTGTGCACTACAGTGTCTTCAGTTGACAGTGAATGGTATGATCAGCAAAAAGCATCCAGTCAATGGCATTTCTGAGGCTGAATACACCTTATTAATGAGAGAGGTCAGAGGAGAATGGCCAGACCGCTTAAAGCTAACAGCAGGGCCACAAGTGCAAAAATAACAGCTCAGTACAACAGTGATCAGCAAAATGACATCTTCACATGCACGTTTTGTCCACTTTTGAAGAGATTCTAGACACAAGGGGGTCCTACATAGGGGCACCTAACATAGTGACCACTGCGTGCACATCCACATTTTAAATATCTGAAGATGCAAAATTAATGTAATTTTAATGGACAATGGAACAGCCACCTAGATTTTTTAAAAAAATGTTTCGTGACACATTTGGCTGTATCGACTAAACATGTATGTGTGGGCTTTGTCTGGTGTGGCGAAAAGGATACTTGGGAAATTAACCCAACTAACTGTGCCTTTTTTTTGCATTCTCCCCGGTCATTTTGATCACTGATGCCGTGTTTTGCTTCAGAATCGGCCTTATTCCACATAATCGTCTACAGCTGCACTTTCTATGCAGTGAAGAGGCTCATTTGCGGGGGAGGGAAAAAAAAAGGACGACAGGAAAATAAATAACAGAGAAGTTTGCTTGATTACAGGCACATATAAACTTGACTCCGCTGAAACATCTGTTTCGATTTAAACCTTAAAGATACATGCCTATATATTACAGCAAGCTGTAGTCCCTGCCAGGACACTCATCTACTCTGGGCCGGTGCGGAATCAGCCTGTATTTATCTGACCGGTATTTAAAGTGCCAGCGGTTCCAGACGCACCGCACGGACAGCTGCCGTACCTCGGCGTGCCTTTTCCTTTAATGCTTGTGTAAACACAGAGCCCCCCCCAGTTCCTTTAAGTGGCGGTGGAGCCTCAACGGAAGAGAGATTGCATAAAAATATAATGAACTTTCCAGAACCAAGGGTGAAGGAGCAACGTGAGGCCACAGTCTCTCTGAGTAAGTGCTGCGTTGAACCCTATTGCCGTCTTGGATTGGCTAGACTACATCTAGGCATTCATTTTGCCATTGATCGTACAGCTGATATAATTGTTAAACGTTCTTCTTTTTAATAATTAATTCACATTGCAAGAACAAGCTTGCATGTACGGGACCTAATAAGCGTGACGCATGGTATATCAATTACTGTAATACAGACCTATTATTCATGGTTTACTGATTCAGCATATTACACACTTTCCAATGAATGTCGAATGCGGTACTGAAACCTCCCAGATGAAATTAAACATGTTCATTGTGCAGTCTGCACAGCCAAGCCTCTGCTGTAGATTCTGGAAAGCCTCTATACAACAAAAAAAATTGGAAACAGAATCTAAAATAGCAGTCAATGAAGCCGCGTGTTTAGGCTTCTGATAATGTTGCATTCATTAAGAATGTATCTAAAGTGCAATATTACCTCATCGATACCTGTTCTAGTAATAGTATGGTAGTGCTTGTCTGTGATCGGAAGGTTGCCGGTTCAAGCCCCAGCACCAGCAGAATAGTCACATCTCCGTTGGGCCCTTGCATAGCGCTCTAACCCCCCCAGAATGGATGTTGGATGGATGTTTTGGCAGTTTTAGCCATGTTGGGGAACTCAAGTAACCCTACAAATGCTTGTGAGGAGAATGACCACTAAGGCTACTTGTAGCAAGTAAGGGCACCCAATTACCTGCCTATTTGGAGTCCCTGCTGTTATGTGTTGTGTTAAATGATCTCTCTTATGACTGGGAACTCCTCCCATTGTCGAATAATCGTTTAACTCTACGAATGGCCAGGTGCAGAAATAATTGTTTGAAGGCAATAAATGTAATCATCTGAGAACAATTTCAGAATATGTTTAGAATAAAAGTTTTTCTTGTTTCTTTATATAACACGGATAATTGTAACATTTTAGACAGTCATTTTCTTAGTTCATTATTGTCATCCAAACGGATACAAATGTATACTCTACCATGAGCGCAGCAAAGAGTAACCTGAGCACGAGATGCGTGAATGAGCATCTCACAGGGAAGCTCACACTGCCGGCATTTGGGACGGAAAGTGTCACACGCTCACATGGGTCAGCAATCGTGCGGCCAGATGTGGTGTAGTCGTGGGCACATATCTCCGCTGTTACAAAGGCCGTAAAGTCACTCAGTCGTAAGTCGCATAGGTCGTAAGTTGACGATGACTTGTAGTATTTTTTAACGATGTAGCGTTTTGCCACACTACATCACTAAGTGCAAAACAATAGTTACTGGAAAAGCTACAGCTAAAGTAATTGCACTACTAATACGTTACTCGGAAGAGTAAAGCTAGTGGTGTGGCTAATTGCAGTTAGCTACTCCCCAACACTACATGTACGGTATTTCGATGCACTCTCTCTCTCTCTCTACGGCCTTCCAGCCAGACCTCATACAGTAAGCGTATGACATTCTGCCTCGATCCCCTTCTGAGAAACAGATTGGCGTGTGAACACCAGCGTGTCCACGCCCCCGCGGGCCCGTCAGCGAGGAGAGCAGGGCTCTGCACTGGAGGTGTCCTGGCTGTGTGTTAGCAGGAACGTCATCTTTGGTCTGAAATGTGGTCAGGAGGCGCGCACGGACAGGACTCTGACAGCATGGGAAGGCATTCCTGCAGAGTGGTGATCAGTCTCAGTCAGAACGGGCCCTGTTCGAAATATTGTGACTTCAAAGTCAGTTTTTTAGAGTAGCATTATGACAGAATGGCAGACCAAGGGAAGCCTGACCCTGTGTTACACAGTGTGCGAGAGACTTCATTCCAATAATAAGGGCATACATCTATATAGGACAACATCCAATATACAACTGCAGTATAGCATGCAAGTAAGCTGTGGGAATAGCTACTGCCTTTATCTGGGCATTTCTGGTGTATTTATGCACAGTATATTTTGAGTACTGAGTTTGCATTTGTATTTTATTCTGTCATGCATTTGTAATTGATGTAATTTTTATGCATTGATGTAATCTATAGAACAGTATTTTCCAATGATGTGATTAAACATTAATTTACCCTAAACACCTGAAAAACTGTAACTCAATATAAGATATGTTTCAAAAGACTTTAGACTACATATTGTTTGTCAGCTGTGCAAAGGCAATTATTTATTCAGAGAAACAAAAATATTACTATTATGCAAGCTGTGTATATCGTTTAATACACTGTTGTGTGCAGGACGGTCTAGGGCAGGGGTGGGCAATCTAATCTGCAAATGGCCGGTGTGTACAGGTATGCAGGTTTTCGCTGCAACTCCCTAATTAGGTCACTAATATGAGGATTGATTGGCTGAAGAGTCCTTACATCTGGGTTTGAACAGCTGACCTACAGGTTATCTCAAAAACTTGCATACACACCGGCTCTTTGCGGATAAGATTGGCCACCCTTGGTCTTGGGTCATCACTAAAACTAAACCCTGCAGTTCCATTAAACCACAGTAAATGGCTCCATCTGTTGGACGCAAGTATATCGACAAGCCGCCAAATCCGCACTATGCCCACAGCAAGCTGGTCTCTACAGCATGTCTTTCCTGCTCTTTGCAAATCCCTCCAAAAGGATGGAGGCATGGCCTTTTAAATACTAGTTGGGAAAGTTGATGAGGGGATTTAAAGGTCACAGAGACAACCAGTCAAAAAAAAGGAAACTCAACATTGGAGTCGCAGTGGATTTTGAATTGTCGCAGTTTTTCATGACAGATGACCCTGACAGAGAATCCTTTGAAGCTCTCAGAATAGTGAGGTTGTGTGCAACACTTTAGCAATATAGAAAAACAAATATTCACTGTCAAAGGGCACATTATAAACTGCAATAATAATACTAATAATCTGTTCACCTAATTATAGGTTTATGTTTCTAAATGTGCATCACCATAGTTGTGATCTACTATAGTCACTATGGGCCTGTTTCATTACTTTTAAATGCTAAAACGTCACACCATGTAAAGGATTCGACAGCACACCTAAGTAGGTAATCCTTGAAAGATAATTAGCAAATGAGAAATGCAAGGTTTAATTCTGGGCTCTGGAATCCCAGCAAGGTTCGATAATATTGGAGGAGATCGATAACAAAGGGCCTACAGTATGACGCGTCTGAAGAATCCATCATTGGGTATATTGGATACTTGATGGAAAATGTGTAACGAGGGATTTAACAATGCAGTCTACACAAAAAATGTGTAACAAGGGGCTTAATGATGCAGTCTACACAAAAAAAAATGTGTAACAGGGGTTTAATTATGCAGTCTACAGAAAAAAATGTGTAACGGGGGTTTAACGATACAGTCTACGCAAAAAAAATGTGCAACAAGGGGCTTGATGCAGTCTACACAAAAAAAATGTGTAACGGGGTTTAACAATGCAGTCTACGCAAAAAAATGTGCAACAAGGGGCTTAATGATGCAGTCTACAGAAAAAAATGTGTAACGGGGGTTTAACGATGCAGTGTACTCACGATTCAGTTCGATAGATGATTCAAGGACTATGGTTCAATTACACTCACGATATATTCAACAAAATAAGACTGAAAACAAACTAAAATCTCACAGTTGCTATTTATTCCTTATAGGCATGTATTTTAACAATAAAAGTGTTTTTCAAACCATTTCTTTCCTTCTTGCAGTTTTTTTTCCTTATTCTGCAGACCAAAGATCCAAAAACAAAATCTTAATGCAAATCTGAGATTATGCCTATTGCATCCTCTTGCGTTAATATTAATAAATGATTTCATGCTGCACTGCATTGTTACATTCCTGTTGCATTACTGTCTCCATCATGGATTTTGCGCAATATCTCACTGCCATGGACCTTGTGCAATATCTTACTCCTAGGTGCAATATTGCTGTTTTTATATTAATTCTTGTTATATATATGTGCATATTCTGTGGATGTTTACAGTAGGAATGAGTGTGTGAAGAGTATGAGTGAATGTTTTTCTGAATTATGCTTTAAGAACCTGCCAATGGGACTGCACCAAACAGAGTTTTGTTGTATGACATATAATGACAATAAATAAACCATCTAACTGTGTTACATGCTAGAGCAGGGGTAACCAATCTTATCTGCAAAGGACCGTTGTGTATGTGGGTTTTCGGTGCAACGTCCTAATTAGATTACTAATTAATGGACTGATTGTTCAAACCCAGAGTCCTCACACCTGGGTTTGAACAGCTGACCTATAGGTTATCCCAAAAACCTGCATACACACCGGCCGTTTGTGGATAAGATTGAAAAGAGTAAAATAACACTGTTAAAAGCTAGTGAATTTGTTTTGAAACTGCGGAAAGGGAGACCACAAATGAGGGCAGTGATGCAAACTGCCCTGCCTTAAACATTTTCTAGGTCCTAATCAGGCATTTAGATGTAACCCTTTGAGAAGTATAAGCAGAAGATAAAAAGAATCATGGCTTGGTAATTGCTTGTTTGTGCTTTAAATTAGTGGGGCCTTGTTTGAATCAGGATTGAAAGCATTTAGTAACCTTATGTCAGTTGTACATATAATTATTATCATTTTTTTTTAATCTGAAAGATTTTATTTTTATTTCTTACAGTTTTTGAGTAATTTCCGTTAATATTTTTTGCTGTGTAACAGAAACGTATGCAGTGGTATGGGAGATTAATAGAGTGCAGAAGGTCATGAAATGAAGAGTCATGGAATGAAGGCTGGAGATGTTGAATACTGCAGATTTTCATAATTTTTCATAAATTTGTTTCATATTTGATTATATTTGGTTAGGATTCTCAGAGAGATTTCCTTGAAAACCAATCTAACCATAGCTACAAAGCCTAAAGCAAATACCACATGGGAAACACAATCAAAAATTTTCTTTATTTGTTACCATTTTGATCTAGCAATGAAATTAATTATTCTCTGTAGCTGTTTTCAGAAAGTGGGATGTATGTTTTCAGAAATTTACTGCATCGTGCCCAGATATAACCAGCAGAGGGCAGTAGTATAAAAGTAATGTCAAGCAGTCTAGGTTTTTCAATATTTATTTCAGAAAGTGGGATCAAAACACAGGTAAATCACACTGTAACCAGTGGAGTGCTTTCCATCATCGTTGCAGGTAAAATTGCACTCCCAGAAAAGTGCCAAATTTTAGCTGCTACTGTACACTACCAGTCGAAAGATTTTGCACGTTACTCTCAACATTTATTAAAAAGACACACAATATTCCTAGCTAACAAATAAATTTACAGTATGCTCACCATTTGAGTACCTTTGTTAGCAAGAAAATGTCATATCTTTGATTCATTGGAATAACCTCCTCTAGCAGTTATAACAGCAGAGAAAATTCGAGGCATTCTTTCTGCAAGGGAGATTACATGCTGCTCTGTTCATGGGATAAAACAGGTAACTAGTGCATTTAAAACTAAAGCACAGCCTAGAATTTGACTCTGCCATCACCACACAACCAGTTAACAGGATGTCAGACACACACTGTTACATACTCTTTTTATGTTATAAAGGAAACTTGTTTTACTTGAGTTAAATTTTCATTTATAGTTGTGCACTCAACTTTCCGATACTTGACAGGAATTTTAAAATTTGCAGTTTATTGAATAAATGCAACAGTGGTCAAACCTGAGGTGTGCAAAAACATTTGACTGGTAGTGTGCATACTCAGCTTTACGAGTCTGTCATCCAGTAAGTAACATAACCACTGTAATGAATCTGGACAAAAGTGGAGAACGGAAAATGTTGCCCTGTGGAATGAAGTAGACTTGTCAGTTGCCCCACTCGCTAAACAAGGATTCCAGTCTTCGTTAATGAGGAGCATTTTATGGTGCATTGGTCTTTTATAGGAAGGTACTAGAGATCCCAATCCCCCCCCCTGCCCCTCCCCCAAGACTAGGGGCCACGAGCCTCATTGAGATTCCAGTCTGACACCGGTGTCTGGAACAGCCAAATGCCAGCATGTTATCCAACCGGTCGCCGAAATGTCATTACGTCAATAGACACGATTGATGATGGCATCTCATTAAGCGTAATCAGCCAAATTAACCTTTGTCTTCAGCAGTCGGATGGAGTGGACCTTGTTTATTTTTCAGGATAGCATGCAGCCACAGTGGCCACACCGAGGAACTTTCTAGAGAAACAAGAGTAAAGCGATTCCACATTGGCACATTAGCTGCTAGCTGAAAGAGCGTTCCGTGTACTCTGAACACATGCTGATCCATAAAGAGTAAACCTGAATTCATGGCTGAGGGTGAGAATACTGGAGCAGTTCTGGTTAGCTACCCATTCTGCCTCAGTCAAGCCTGAGAGGTCATAATCCAAATACTGGCAAATCTGTCTGGAAATCAACGTCTTAAGCTGTGTTTCTCGCAGACATTCAATATAATTAATCTATATTTTCAATCTTTTTTTACTACATGGAATGAACAGGATTTACCTAGAAGTGGTCACGATGTACTAACTTTTCTGCATTGTTGTAATTCTATGTCAGAACATTTCCAACCATGGGGCAACTATGTCTCTGCATAAAGCTGTTTCCAAAGCAGGAATAAACAACAGATGTAAAGGTTCCCAATTACACAGAATGCACTGCATACTGTGCATAACTAAAAGCCATATGATAATGTTATACATCATCCACTGAATGAGCTATAGTTGCTGACCTGAAAGCAGGCTAAATGAACACTAAATGGCGAAGAAGCGACCAGTAATATTTTAAGCTGACATATTGTGCTGAGTAAAGGCAGGTTTCTGTGCAACATCATCACAGAGATGTGCGTCACAACTAGGAAGTACAAAGCAGGGCTCTGCACGCCAGGAAGCAGAAATTACAAGGAGTTACTGTGCAGGAAACCACAGAATAGATGGTTGAAAAATCTTTAATATTCTGATGGATAAATTATTAGCAGGAGTGTGTGCGATCCCATTCTGGCACTATCTGCTGTGTGATACTTACCCTCCCAGGGATGTGCCGTCAGCTGTCAGGATGTCTTTGGCTACGTGGGACACCTGCAAAAATACAAATCTGTGATCCTGTGTCATCAAACTGGCTCAAACATTACCACAAAGTATGTCTAAGGGTCTGTATGCACATAGATACACCTTTGCATAAATACTAGGCTTCTCTATGACATTTGTATATATCGGGCCATATGAAACAGGATAAGTTGAGCACAATTCGTAGGACATCAGCCAACCATAAATATTCCACAAAGAAGAATTGGCCAGTTAGATGGATAACTTAAGCCAAACGTGAAAACTGAGGTAAGGGCTACTGGACAGTCCTTACGCTTAGCGTACGTTATCTGGCTAATGAAGCAATCCTACAGTACTTTATAAAATCCTCTCTTGATGACTATAATGATGGTCAACTATTGTTAGCCAATGTTTTATACTAGTGGTCAAAATTGTGGAAACACTTCAGGCTTTTATAGGTTGCAAAAACTGCTGCTCCAGTTATTTATTTAATTGTCCAATGTATGATACTTGCACCATTCTTTGATTGTTTAGAAACATTACCGCCAGTATTTGTGTAGTAATTTTTAAAGCATAAATTAATATGCAAATGAAAGACTAACAAACAGATCCAACCCTGAAATGACAATTTATTATTGACTCAACAAGAATTTACAAATAATGCAAAATCTGTGTTGATTGCAACAGTTGACTTCAATCTTGTGACTAAGATACCAACGTGGGTATTGAAGTGAGAAACACAAAAACAAAAAGAACATGTGAAAAAATAAAAATAAGCCACTCTCACCCGGGTCTCCAGACGCATGGGGACCAACACAATCCTCATAGGCAGTCCTGTCTGTGCCAGCGGGCGCATTGAAAACACCCATGATTCAACAAGACACCACTCACGGAGCATACACTGAGACAACAGACAAGACACCTGAGGAGTGTCTAAGCCGGAGTCTAATTATATGCCATTGAAAGGAGTGACATCAGACACCATCGGGAGGAGCCGATCCGCTACAGCGACGACGGCTCCGTGAGTATGGCTGCCATAAGACCGACCACACCAAAAGTAGGTGGACCCACCTATAGAGATATGGCCACTCCCCGGTCTGCGTACCTCAGAGAGTGCCATCACCGAAATGCTTAGTTTACGACACTCCCCTGCCGGAGAGACGAGACGCTCCACTCGTCCACCCGGGTGGGTCCCCTCAAACTGGGGCCCAAGTGCCACCATGCAGCAGGCGATGCCTCGCCACCCAAAAAGAAAACGCAAAACACAAAGACGAGCAGTCCTGAGGTGCAACGCACAAACAAGCAAAAAGATGAAAAAACAAAAAGCAGCCTGGAAATTACGGAAATATGTCATCAGCTGCTCTATCTTTGTAGTTTCCAGAAGACTTGAGGAATGACAGCTGTCATGCGAAATCTCTTTCTCGAGTATGTTTTATTAAATTATCAAACTGTAGCGATATATTTCATTCAATATACCCATATATTACCTAAGCAACTGGTTTTATTAAATTAATAATGTATATTTAGCTATATTGCGACATGTTTTGTTGATTATAACAATATATTTAGCTCAACAGCGTAGATTATGTTTACATCGATGTCCCCCTTAATACCTATTTTTATGTTAACGTTCCACATGTGACAATAGGGGTGATGTCAACTTTCTGTTGTATAAGAGTGCGATACATTCAGTGCTTTTTGTTTATACTTGAAAAGTCTCCTTTTGTCCTGCAAAAGAAAACTTTGGTTACATCAGATTCTGTAGGGGGTTGTAGATTCCACAGAATTTAATAAGGGGCCGTGTAGTACTGATATTAGAAAAAAAAAACTGTAGGTAAAACTACACTCTAATAATATGTATTTCAAAAATAAGCTAGAGGCCGTTAGGAACAAAAGTAATATGTTCTTTTTTAAATTTACTATAGGAATTTCTGTCTGGAGACAATGATATAGGATATAGAATGTTGAGTGTAAGTTAAAAAGAAACATAAAGTATAAAAAAAAATTATAAAATATATGCATATACATATGATTGTATATAAATGTGTGTCTATATACACACACTCAAATACATGTATAATTTTTTTATAAAAAAGTTATTTAGTTGTATGAAAGTTTTCTTGATCCTACTGGCTGTTTGTTATTGATAGTGAAATGATTTTTGACAGTAGGTTAGTCAAGTCATAGGCAAAAAAAATAAAATAATATATTATAATATACATATATATAATACGTGGTCATAGAAATAATACATTTAATAGAATGGCAGAACAATTCTGATCACATTATTTAAGTGTGTTGGGATTATGATTCTACTATATATATACTGTGCAAAAGTTTTAGGCACAGAAAAAAATGTGTAGAACTATTTATCTGGATTAAATGTGCATAAATACTCAGAAAAAATCGACTTGCCCTCACAATATATGTAAATGAAAATTAATATGACACAATAAAAAGTAACAAAAATAACTTCTTCAAAAAGTTACTCATATGTGGATGGTTAAATGAACATCATTTTGGTTCCCAAACCTCTCCTCAGGGGCACCTCAACCATTACATGGAATTGTTAAATTTCACTACCAGATTACTTAATTGATTTACTTAATTGGTTAAATCATTTGATGAGGTATTGATTAGCCTGAAATGGATTGCTAGAGGTAGAGTCAACACAATGTACAGGATATGTTACCTGATTACTGCAAATACTGAGCTGACTTGAGGAGTGCTTTTGAAATGACAAACATCATAGTTTTACATGAAGATCATAAAAATAAAAACAATATGAATCCTGAGATGTGCCATAATGTTAAATTTACCTAGGGTGCCATCTTTAGATGGCACGACTAGGGATGGTGCTGTTCCACCTTTACGAGATGACATATTTGAATATGAACATACTCTTACATCCTGTGTGTCACCTGTTATTATGATGATGGTCTTCTTGGGACCAACGTGCATTTTAACTTCCACAGCAAGACTGAGTAGCAGTTCTTTATACCGCAATGCAAATGTCGGCCTCAGTGCATTTCTAAGCCTCCTGAAAACACTGGAGATTATAGGGGAAGCCACTGTGGTCTACAGTACTTATGTAATGAAGTGTCGACCAAGGGCGTTGGTTTGGTCTCAACATTGTTAGGGACCAAATCAACCATCAATACCCCCCTCCCCCCAAAAAAAGTCACTGTCCCTAACATCCATACCCAAATCTATGTCTGTGTTACTGGCCTCTGTCCACAAGCCAGGCTAGTATTTGCAGTAAATTCACCCTTTGTGCTTCTGTGCACATTTTCCTATGAATTTGCATCTAGCTGCGAACATCATCATTAACAGTCAAATGCTGCCATTCTGTCAGTTTCTAACACTACAAATACTAAGGAATTAACCTGACTGTCAACACAGAACTTTTCATTTGCATGTTTTGATTTCCACATATTTGTTTACAACATGTCCAGGGTGTACGCAGGCCTTGTGCCCTGTAGTAAATGGAGTGTTCTCTCCTGCATCCTTGACTAGGAGAAGTGGATGGATGGATGGATGGATGGATGGATGGATGGATGTATTTGATGAAAATCATTATCTCTATCTTGGATGAGGTCTCACAAATTGTAGAGTGAGCGATTTGCAACCCTGTGACTGAAATACTTAATTTGTACAGACGTACAGTAGGTGTTATACCAGTATTGGCTCAGATCAACAGAAAAATCAGGTCAGCTTTATAAGTGGTGCATTTAAATAGTGAGACTGACTGCTCATTTCAGCCCAGCATAATCACAAGTCACACACTCATCACCTCCACGAGAAGGAGTGTGTAATCCACCCTTTGATTTAAAATTGATACTTCTATACACATGATAAATGCTAACAGTTGTACTAAATTTGTCCAAGTACCACTAGAGGGTACTTGAACACAGTAGGGTGAAAATGTTCTGATTTCCCAGCTGCTTTGTTCTTACCTGCGTTGTGAGATTGTGGCTGGTGATACAGTAACTTGATGAGTAGAATGCAGGAGATAAATGCAAAGTAACTAAGAGAAAATGGTGAAAGTTAGTAGATTGATGTGGAAACACTACTTGAGTGTCCAGTACAGATTCCCTGTGAGTCATGGGTTGCCATGTTTGTATGTTTCAGTCTCTCAGTGCTTTGGCATACCGAGATCTTCGTAACAGATGCTCGCTGGAAAATTATACCTATGTGTATCAGCAGTGGTGGATAGTTCAGGTCCAGGAAGTAAAAATCCAGACCAGGATTTTGTTTCAACCAGCTAGTTGAGCACTCTGCTACTGTGACACTTTATGCGCAACTGGTTGGTTGAAACAAAATATTGGTCTGGATTTGTACTTTTTGGACCCGAACTACCCACCTCTATGTTTCAGCGATAACTCGATAACTTATTACTGTCAATGTTCAACTTTCACTGACACACCAGTGTGTTCTTGTATACTGTCTGTTTATCATAATTATAAAAAGGAAAACTTATTTAAAATGATATACCCAAAGGTACTGCTGCATTGTCTCTTCTCTTTTTGTTTCAGTTATTTTACTGTTCTATCTTCACAGAGGCCCAAAACAAATCAGTTCTTTGGAGACAGTTATTGAAACGTTTTGAAGAGTTTTAGAGCTTCTGGTTTTCCTTCAAAGTAAACCATTTAAAATTCATATTGTAATGAAAAACGATTGCATTGGCCTAATTAACCTTGTCCATTGAATGCTTTTTCCCAGCTGCATCACAAACATTTAAATGTTTGGCAATGGGTGACTATGAATGGGAATCTCATTAGAGCAGCGTTTCCCAACCCAGCCCTCGGTGACCCCCAGACGCTCCACGTTTTCACTCCCACTGGGCTCCCTGCCAGACTGTCCACATTTTTGGGGGGAGGTAGAAGGGAGCACAACTGTGGACCGTCTGTGGGTCCCCTAGAGTAAAGTTGGGAAACACAGCGTGAGACTTTGGGAAATGGCTGTATAGGTTCCTTTCTGCTTCTTTCTTTGCTCTTTGTCCACTTAGACAGCTGAAACGCTACTGTTGGATAAGTCCAGAAAATCTGCTATTGAACTGAGCGATTAAATTGCTCTTTCCTTGCCTTCACAATATTTTGCATTTATTTCTTGTAATCGTCATGATAAAAACTATACAATGAAATAATAAAGCATTTCATTAACGTAGGAGTGCTTCAGAGCAAGGGCTGGAGGCAATCCGTGCCTCAGCAATTATTCAGCTACATTAGCTAATGCAAAATATGTACATGAACAAGGTCAGCCGCAATTGAAAGTATTTATCGAAATTCAATGGCAGCAGCATGCAGTCAGATGCTAAAAGCTAACAGGTATAATACCTGCCTGCAGTCAACAGTCTCTGTAGTGAATACCCAGACAGACAAAGCTAACAGGTGTAATGCCTGCCTCCAGTCAGCAGTCACTGTAGCCATGCCCAGAAAGACAAAGCTAACAGGTATAATACCTGCCTTCAGTCGGCAGTCATTGTAAGTCTGTTCAGCGGATGTAACTTGAATCAAGAATTAAAAGGTGTCACGAAAACACCACGCAACATGTTTGTCCTCTGCCACCAATCAAAGTTCAAGGCTTTGCCACAACTAGTGCTGTGTACTTTAACATCCCTCTGTATGCATAATTCAGCTGACAATTTCTGCAACTGTAAAGAGCTGCAGGTTTGCATGTGTTAAATGCCTTTTTCCTCAGGACATGAAAAATCAAGAATTATGTCATCCTCTAAATGGCTGCCTGTTTCATGAAATTGAGGTACAGAAACAGTAACAGAATAGTAATAGGGTTATTAAAGAAGGGAGAGAATTGTCATCCATGGCGCAAGTACACACAACATGTGACCCGGTGTCAGATGTTACTATACATATCCAATATCTGTTTTGAAGCACCAGAATCAAGATTCATTCATTTGCATTGGCAATTTATTCCAAATTGCATTGTTTCAAGATGTATGGTATGTATGTTTATAAGGGGTATGGTGTGTATGTTATGAGGTGGATAATATGTATGTTATAAGGTGCATAGTATGTATGTTATGAGGTGTGTAGGATGCATGTTATAAGGTTATAGTATGTATGTTATGAGGTGTGTAGGATGCATGTTATAAGGTTATAGGATGTATGTTATGAGGTGGATAATATGTATGTTATAAGGTGCATAGTATGTATGTTATGAGGTGGATAATATGTATGTTATAAAGTGCATAGTATGTATGTTATGAGGTGTGTAGGATGCATGTTATAAGGTGTATAGGATGTATGTTATGAGGTGTGTAGGATGTATGTTATGAGGTGTGTAGGATGTATGTTATGAGGTGTATAGGATGTATGTTATAAGGTGTATAGGATGTATGTTATGAGGTGTGTAGGATGTATGTTATGAGGTGTATAGGATGTATGTTATAAGGTGTATAGGATGTATGTTATAAGGTTATAGTATGTATGTTATGAGGTGTGTAGGATGCATGTTATAAGGTTATAGTATGTATGTTATGAGGTGTGTAGGATG
>JAODKF010000126.1:15573159-15605226 GCA_026779585.1 Mormyrus proboscirostris
AACACGCATTCACACCGTGCAGTACAGGTGGGCTGTAACATGCATAACACGCATTCACACCGTGCAGTACAGGTGGGCTGTAACATGCATAACACGCATTCACACCGTGCAGTACAGGTGGGACTGGAGGGGTGAGGCATTAGTGCTGCCGTCCTGTAAAATCCACGCTAAGCAGACCGTAACACCAGGCCCCTCAGTGCCACCTGGCTTTCGTCAGCTTTAGCGTTTCCTCTCTGGATTCTCCCAGCATTGTGTTGACATAGTCTCTTCTTGTTCCCGGAGAACCCTGACAAAGGAAGTCGATTTATGTGGGTCTTTTCTTATCTCTGACAATTCATCTATCTATCCATCCATCTATATTACAATGTATTCATTACGCCGTGTAAGTCAGCGGCCTGATACCTACCACAAGCAGCACAGGGCACAAGGCCAGGGATGCCTTATGGGATGTCAGTCAGTCTCATGCATGCTCACTCTGTGGCCGAATTTAGGTTTAGTCGCATTTGTGTCTCATTCACTTTCATTATAGCTGCACGACAATAAAATCAGATTCCTCACTTTTATTTTGAGGCGAGTTCATCTTAATTGAACTTTGACCCATGAATGTGTGCAGCTCAACTAATCAGGGCCAGTGTGGGTGGGGTTGCCCCATGAATTTGCATAGATCAACCAATCAGCCGCAGTGTGGGAGGGGCTGACCTTTCAGTTTCGCTGGCTGTTGGACAAAATGGGATGCAACCAAGGCTTTATAACGGTCAATTGTCAGAATGTAAAATCAGGAGAAAAGCTGCATGATGGGCAGTGAGCATTCGAACGGGTCTCAAAGGTAAAAGCATATTACGGAGCGTTTTATAACATCATTAATTAGTATGCGTCACACCTAGCTTATCAGGCTAGAAGGCTAATCTTACAGTATGCACTGAGTGATACTCATTTCACCAATACTGACTGGCGAAGCACAAGCAAAAAAATTAGTAAGCAGTTTTCAAACACATATTTTAACGGCAAACTGAATGTGACTTATTCCTTGTTAACATTATTTCCCATTAACATCACTGCAAAACCCTATGCCATGCCCACTTTCACTTGGCACTGCAAAGATGACATGTTTTATTTGCACTGGCGTGACCGCACCTGTGGACTGCAGTTAGCCTAGCTGTCTGCCTTCGGGCCACGGATAGAAACAGACAGAGCCAGAGGAAACTTGCGCCCCATGAGGACAGCATGCAAACTCCACAAGTCACAATGTGTTTGTCACTAACGTACACTGTATTATCCTGTCATTTTTTGTTGTTGTGAAAATGGCATTATAATAGACTTATTGCAACAGATTTATCAAAATGTTACCTCACTGTTTTTTTTAACCACAAGCTATTTCCCTGCCTCCCCTTTGCTCGCAAACAAAATATAAGGAAAGCAAAACTGTTACCCTTTTTTATACATCAGAGTGCATCACTGTTGCTGGGGAGATTAATATAGCTTCTGTATTATGGGGGTTTCTTTTGCTCAACGTGAAATATGCATGACAGTTAGGACACTCGCAGAAGTGTGGCCTTTCTGTGGTGCCGTAGGAAAGCTGAAGACTGAAAAGAAAATGCAGCCTGTACAAGGCAAGCCATCATACTACCACAAAGGAAACCTTAATATTCAATCATCCTTTGGTGTGCTGGTGGTTGCGGATGGAAAATCGCCCGTCAATCTTGTCGAAAGGGCAAGCGACTGATGAAAGACAGTACATTCCTCTGACACCTTCTGAATCCTGCCTTCATGGCCTTTAATGGCAGAGGCTGAATTGCAAGCCTGAGGCAAAATTAGATATAATAGGCCGAGAGAAAACAGTGGATTTCAGCCACAGTGAAGCACTGCATGCCATTGTACATGCGCTCTGTGAACCTATGAAGCTGCATCTCTATTGAGTTTGCATCAGATTTTGGGCCTCCTGCCTTTCGTTTTCATTGTGACTTGTGATAAAGCTTGACTGTGTAAAAATGGTTATGATGACTGCATTGATGGCTGCATTGATGTGTGATGCATAGAAACCAGATGCAACAAGCCAGGTGCCGGGGCACATGCAGAATTCCTCATCTGAGGAAGCCCACCGGCCTGCGTCTGAACAAGTAGTTGAGGTGATATATTGTGTTCACACAGATATGCATCTGTTAAAGTAGGAATCATTCTGAGAAGAGTTACATGGCCTTCAAGTGGCAGAAGGTCACCAGTTAGAAATTCACCTTTTGTAGATTGTGAAAATAGATTCAAAATCACAAAGGATAAACAAAATTTTCACTTACAATGGAGTGCTTGCAGGCAACCACCAATACTGAGCAACAGGTGCACAGTGCATAGGTGTAACTTAAATAATGTATCTGATGAGGCACTGGTGTAGGCATTCTCCTAATTCAGCAAGTAAATAAATCAGCTTAAGCAAGAAGATATGTCTCCTGGCTTCCTCTGGTGGCCAGGTTGGGATATGACACCCTCCTCTGGGGCCGTCCCCTGATAGTCTGGGACAGTCAGTGTGGTGATAGTGGAGGTTTTAGATCCGGAACGTATCAGAAACTGGACACCACTACTCAGTGCTATAACCCTTCCAATTAACTAAGTATTGAGTGCCCCAGTCACTGTGATAGGAATCTAGTCTTCTCGTTGAATAAGTAGGACCACCACATCCAAGGGAGTTTGCAGAGGGGTTACTAGGAAATACAAAAGGTGGTAAACGATTAACTTGAAGGATCATCAGTGGCAGGTCCTTAGAGGAGAGTCAGACCCTCTGTTCAGGCCTGCTGATCTGTCTCTGGTACCACCCAGACAAAGGCTGATAGGGCAGTCGAAGAGGCAGCAAAAACCTTTCCAATAATGAGAAATAAAACTCAGATCCTGATGAAACTGTCATTTGGAATGCCATGTATTCTGATCATGTTGTGCAGAATGAGTTCTTTTGGCTCCAGTGAGAATTGGAGCATAGAATGACACTGGTTAGGCAATTTGTCTTGAGCACAGGCAGGGCGGGTTTGTGCAAAGTGGTGGTTTTCGTAGATCCTCAGAAAGATCTGTCACACATGCAGAACGTGACGGAGAAGATCAGGATATGTGTATTTGAGTAGACAAATACCAATTGATTTTCCATGTCATGAAAAACATCAGTGACAAAACCCTGAAAAAGCAGGAGTGTTTACTCAAAAAACATCAACTACTACTCGTAATGGCCACTATTGGTATTAAACAGCATTTTCTACTCATCACTCTTACGCCAAATAGTTGCTTCCCAGAGGATGACAAATAAAAATGACATAAAAGGATGCAGATTCTTAATAGTGATTTTAATGAGGCCATGATGATTTGCATGCAGTATTTTCACAGATTACTGTCCCTAGCTACAAAAAAACATCTAGCCACTGAAAGAATCCTTTCTCAGGGCTCAGAGGCCTCTGAAGGAGCCGGTCTGGAACGCATCTGCTCAGGGGTTGTAGTCCTACAAATTGTTGCACAACTGGAGATACAGAAAGTATATAAGCACATTGGTATGTAGAACTCCAACAAACTAAAAATCCACTGGTCTAGGAGAACTGTGTGTTGTGTAGCTGCAACCAGAGATTACCAAGGATTAGAGGATTTCAGGATGACATGATAAGGTATGGGGAGATTGGGGAGGATCATGTGGAGACCATAATTACTCATTTAGTAAATAATAGTTCCAGTGGGCTTACCATCTAAAGCGTGAACCCTCTATTACAGGGGTGTCAAAAACCAGTCCTGGAGGACCGGAGTCCTGTATAGCTTAGTTCTTCCCCTGTTCCATCACAAATAATTCAGCTCAAGATCTTGATTCAGGTGTGTTAAATGAGGGGAAACCCAAAAATGTGCAGGGCTCCGGCTCCCCAGGGCTGGAGTTTGACCCCCGTGTTCTATTACAAGGGACAATGCAATGTTTGGAACAACCTAATATCAATGAAGGTGTCAACTGCACCAGAATCCACAAATGCTCCAAGGGAAACTGTCTTCTGGAACGGTCATTCCAACTGAGAGAAGCAAGCAGAAGTAGATGGGAAAGAGGGTTTTCAGAAAGGCTGCTCTCTTTGCTACTGTCCTTCCCTCCCCTAGCAAGGCTTTGGCCCAGAGCAAGAGATGCAGAGATGACTGAAAACCCCACAGTAAAAACACAGCTTCTCTCACTTGCGACTCTCCCTCTCTATAGGCTTCAGGAGTCTTCATCCTGGTTCCATCAGCTCATCAGCAGGCTGCATACTGGAATAGGTTGCCTCAGGAAATGAAGACTGTGGAAAGGGAAGCTGAAATCTGGCTTGGCCAGTCTCCTCTCTTCTTCACTCTTAGACTCAATTGGCAATTCAAATAGCCATAGTTACGAGGTCCTCGAGGCAGGGCTTCCACTCTCTACTCACAGGCACACCCTTCAGTACATCAGAGAAACCATGATGGAATATTCAGAGAAAATTCCATCTGCTTTTCACCACCAACGTTTGGAATTCACTGTCAGGGAGTCTGCAGTTGGACTGAAACCCTGGTACAGATCCACCACCTATTTTGCTGCCTCCCAATCCCCCACGGGAGGTTCAAGCACATGCTTATGGGGGTTTTATTTACACAAATATGTTCTGAGGGCAGAACGAAAAATGATTAGTTCAGAGAGATAACCAATGAGATCATAGAGAAGGTGGGTCCAAGCAACTAGAGGAGGCAGGACCAAGATGTTTGATTGGTTAGTCACACCTCCTTGAGTTGCTTGGACCCGCCTCATCTTCATTCTGCCCTCAGAACATTTTTGTGTAAGTAAAACTCCCATGAGCCAAGTACTTGCTGCAGGGTTGTACTGAAAACCTTCTGATCTATACACATCAGAGACTGCTGATTATAAATGGTTGTGACCCACTGCAAAGCACAGTCAGAGAGCAGAGAAATACAAATACCATTCCAGTCTTCTCACGCTGAAAGACTTTGGCTGAAGTACAGAAACAACAGAAAACTGATTTGGAAGCCATTAAATTTACCTGGGTTGCCATCATAGTTCTGGAGGTCCAGGACCTGATGTTCTTAATGAGCTGGGAATAGGGTGAGTTCAGATCACCTTGGTCCAGATGGAATATCAGTTGAGCATAATTGACTTTCCAAATCAAAACAGGAATAGACATGACGAGCTGACTCAGCTAATTGCTTAACGCTGTTCAGGAGCTCCTGCAGATGCTCTTGAGGGCTTCCCAGCAGGTTTCTTTGAGTGTCGAGCCACTACAGTAAGTGGATCCTTCTTTGCTGGATTCAAACTGTCTCAAGGACCTTGGAAGTCTGTCTGCTCTCAGTGTACGTTGGGTACACAGTTGAAGAGTTGTAGCCCTCTCTGTGAAAGTTTTGATAAAACAGGGATAAACATCAAATTTTCATTCACTTATCTCACTCTGGAGCAATGCACAACTAAATCATGTGCAAAAACCAGATCCTTCAAAGATGAGGAAACACGAAAAAGCAGTCAAACAACAGTGGCATTCGAATCAGGTTCCCGGAAAGTGCCGCAAGGTGAAACTCAAATAGGGGACCTATCTCAGCACAGATATAGGGACTGTCTGCTAATTAGGCAATCAGTTAGTAAGCAGGTGAACTGGTGCAAGAAAATATGATGTTGTCCCTCGGCTCCCTCTGGTGGCCAGGTTGAGACAACATTTGTACCCATATAAAAGGCACGCAATCTGTGAAAAATATATCTTAAACAGGGTAAAAATATGTGAAAATGGGTAGTTTGAATTATAATGTCAACTAAGCAGCAAGACCAGCCTACATTTTCAGAGGTTGGATTGAATCCAAAATCAATCATCTTCAGACCCAAGCTTACAACCGCATTTCCAGAAGTGGTGTTGTTTACCAGGGGATTTGAACAAACTTCAGAAGAATGAATTTTTGAGTAAGTAACACAAAAACTTCAAAACATTGTACATGTTTAGAGAACAAAGAAGCACCTGATCAGCTTCTGGGCTGCAAAAATTTTTGAAACTTAGCAAATACCGATTTTCACAGAAAGTGTCAAGATGGGGGGGTAATGGGGGTATATGATGTATATGGTCTATATTCCCTTTGTTTATTTACAGATGTACATTTTCTCCTTAGCATCTAATTACATTTTATATGTATCATATATATATTATAAAATCATCAGTATGTCTTCAGAATGTAAGAATCTCCATTGTGACAGTGTGTACCTTTTCTGTGCTGATCACTTTCGGGGAAAAAACAGCCTGTATTTTCGTAGCAATGTGGAGAGCTGAGATAACCGGTCCTCCGAAATAGGACTGAGTTGTGTCGAGCTCTGCCGAGTCACTTCCAAAAGGGGGCTCGTGCTGTTCTGCTCCGTGTCTCCTGCAGTCAGGTGCACAGGCCATGGCTCGCAAATTCCCCCCACCTTCTGCACCTCACCCACCTGAAAGCATAGCAGTCCTCGTCGTAGTGCTGTTGTTGCTTTCTATTGAGAGGAGTGTAAAGCAGTCTGCTTCAGCCTCCCAGAAAGAACGCTCCGTGGATCCTGCAGGAATTCAGATTAAAATGTTAGTCTGTGGCGCATTAATTGACAGTAGTGCTTCATCACTGACTGCGGCACAGCAGCCCTCCTCTGCAGAGCCTCTTCAGTGGCCAAAACATTAACGGCCTCATCCCGAGCATAGGGCCAGTCGTCGAGTGAACAAGCTGAGATCTGCGTTACCGACTAAGACTTCAAGTCTAAGGTCTGACTACTCACTTTGACCAGCCGCATCATGGTGGTAGAAATTAACTGGCATTCTTCCATTGAGGAGTGTTCAGGTTGACCAGAGCCATCTTAGCTAACTGTTTGATCCTACAAAGACCTCCAGTGGATCTTCTCAGAACATAAGAGCGCAGATAGTAGCTTGCACTTAGGGGTGAGAGAAAAAAAATCGGTGCATCTTTTTTCTTTCTCTAACGATTCTAAATCGATTCTCAAAGATTCAGAATCCATTCTGTGTTCTATCAAATTTCGAGTGCGCGCCGGAAACATAAACATTACAACGCTCGCTTCTTACATATGCTGCTCTTCATTTGAACAATGGACAAACTACATCCTGCACCATCAAATTTAAAATCGATTGTGTGGCAACATTTTGGATTTTGTGAAGACAAATAGAAAGGGGTCGTTCATAAAACCATACTGTGTGCAAAGTCTGTCGCGCCAAATTTAAGTATTTCGGGAACACTACTAATATGAAGAAGCATATAACACGGTTCCACTCAGAGCTGCAGGAACGGACTTCGGTCCCGATCGCGCCCAGCGCCGGTTTCACTCAAAGGACTCTCAAGCAAGTAGCAAAGCTTCCATCCAATTCTGAAAAAGCCAAGCGAATTACCCGGTCAGTGGCGGGTTTCATTGCCAAAGATTTGCGTCCTTACTCTGTAGTGGAGAACGAAGGATTTCGCTCAATGTTACAGGTGCTTGAGCTAAGATATCGTGTGTCGTCACGACGTTATTTCAGTGACACTGCACTCTACAGGGAGACTAAAGCTCAAATTTTAGAATCAATAAGTAATACGGACAGGATTGTAATAACATGCGATGCATGGACATCAATTTCAACAGACTCGTATGTCACCATTACTGCAAACAGAGATTCTAACTATGAACAAAAAACATATAATTTTAAATTTAAATTAAGCATATTTGCAAAAAAATTTATATGAAGAATCGTTTTGGAATCGGATCGTGGATCCCAGAATCGTAATTGGATCGGATCGCGAAGTACCTAAAGATTACCACCCTTACTTGCACTGTGTTGTGTCACTCTTCCAGTGTTGTGCTAAAAACCATCAGCAACTACTGATGTATTTTGCAGGCTTGCGTGCTGAACAGCCTCATTATCTAAATCTTTTAGCTTTTATTGCATCGTGGTAGTTGGTAGACTGTAGTTTAAAGGGCTGATCATAAGAATTTTTTTATTATAACAATAATTACCCGCATTTTATATTTGTCTGCACATTGAAACTATTGAAAACAAGCCCTCCAAGTCAGCCACTTTTGTTTAATTCAATAAAGGATTGGCTGTAGACAAAATAATATTTTATGACAGGTTTGTGGCACAGCTGCAGGTTCAGTTCCTGGGTCAAGTTGAGGTCAGGTTTGAACCTTTAGCATCCAAGTTGCAGACAGTTTAATTCTCATGCTACGGCTTAAAAATATAGGAGGATCTTTTTGCAAACCCTGCTCACAATTTCTACATTGCTTCATAAGGGTCAAACACCTGAACTACTTGGAAGGATTGCATTTAATCTGAAACATTTAATATTTAGCTAAAGGGTAATGTCTTAGATAAATTAAGCATAAATAACTCACTTTGTCAATGAAGGATGAAATCTGATCAGAATATGAGCGAAATTTAAGACGGAAGAATGAAGACAGTATCTCCAGATATCAGAGGATGTTCTTTTATCTCTTAAAGTGCATGTAGCAGTGTTCAAATTTGCTGTGGATACAAATGCACAGCAATGACACAAAAATATTTTATGGTATTTAAACACAGGAATCAATGAATTCATTTAAGATGTTTCCTCTTGCCCTGGGATATTTACAGTTTCTTTGAAGTTGCTTATCTTAATGAAAAATTTTTGTTTTAAAACTTAGTATTTATATTTTTGTTATTGATTTTGGGAGCGTTTTAACAACCGGGAGTTGTTTTTTGTATTGTTTTCATTGTCATTTGATCTTGCGTCCCACCAGCGAACGAGCCTATGTTACCGTATCCGGAATGCATATGAACACCTCTCTCCCTCTCCTCCCCCCGAACATCAGCTCCTATGGAAAACAAACATCCCAGTTAGGAACTGACTTACGTGCTGCCACGAAATTTTTAATTTTGCAATTATTTAAACCCTTTTTAATTTATCCGACACTCATGTTTGCATCTTTAAAGGTCATATGTAGAGGATTTTCTGTACTGCTTGTGATTGCAGATCACAGACTATACCCCAGGAACATGGAGGAGAACAGACGTCCACCTAGAGAACCCAGAATACCACACCAGATGGTTCTTCAAGTATTTCTTAGGGAAAGGTGAGTTTATCCAACCTCCCATGCTGTTATTGATTTTCCATATATTCATTATGAACTGTATAGAAAGTTTTTTATATGTGATCTGTTAAAAGAAACTATCAATTTGTCCCATTCTTGAACAAATTAATTATATAACCCATTAAAGAAAAATAAAGTCTAAAAAGTATGTGGGCTTTTTGTCTGGGGGTCACGCTAAAGGCAGGTCTCTTTGGCGCTAATAACCATAGGACCAGAACAAGCATGAATTCCTTTAAGCGACTCCTATGAGTTTTACGCGTGTATGTGCATGTGGACAGTTGGCCTTATTTACTGCACCCCTGGAGGCTATACTGTATCGCGCACGTTGAGCATGAGGAGAAATGCATTATTGACCGTATCCATTTGAGGGATCCGGCTGAATAATTTGGCACCAGTTAAGGTTGTTTTATATTTTGCAGACTGACGTCTGTGGCAGCATCAGTGTCATTCCATGGTTGTCCAACGATATAAATTGTTGCCGCCATTCACAAGAGCAGTAAACGCAGTGCCAGTGGAACTGCCAGGAACTGTCAGTTAAAAATGCCTTGCTATTCATCACAAAGTCTGCAGCTTTGATATCTGAGGGGAGGACTCGTATGCACTTAATTCTTGCAGCAACTAGCAACACAAGCACAGGTTTTAATTGCCTTTGGTTTGCTAAATCTAGGCTGAAACAGTAATATGAACAGTAGCCTAATTTACTCATGTGTATAGGACACGCACAATCAAGTATCCTGATCTGTGAGTGCTGCCTGTAATTTGAAAGATGAATATGAAAAAATAACTAAATGAACCAGACTGCCAGTTGCAAAACATATAATAATAACCAACTAGGAATTTTTGTTATTGTTGTTGTTTTTAATATTCTGTTAGAATCCAAGTTTGTGCCGTATAGTGGCAGTGATTAATGTCATAATTGTGATCCTTTGGTTTTATTTATCTGAACTTATTTGACTAGAAAACATTGTTTAGCACGAACAAAGCTTTAGCTGGCGATCATTTATTTGACGGTCACCCACTGCATTGAATATGTTCTTGGGAGTTTTACGTACACAAAAAATTTGAGGGCAGAAAAAACAATGATTGGTTCAGAGAGATGACGGAGGAGGTGAGTCCAAACAAGGAGACAGGGTGAAGAAGATTGTTTGGTTCCATGTCCTCTGGTTGCTTGGACCCACCTCCTCTTCCATCTGATTGGTAAGCTCTTTGAACCAATCATTTTTCGTTCTGCCCTCAGAACATTTTTGCGTAAGCAAAACACCCACGAGCATTGAAAATGCTTTAACTATGCAACAGATATACAGTACTGTGCAAAAGTCTTAGGCAGTCATAGGAAATATTAAGAGCTATTTATTTGAGTAGTAAATTTATATTTTCTCAGTATGAAAAACACAATTTAATATTAGATTATTAGAACATATACAAATTATGAGTAAAACAATAAAAACTAAAAGGAATTTCTTATGTTCTCCAAAAAGTTACTGATATCTTGTTGGATGGTTAGATGAACACCACTATGGTTCCTAAACCTCTCCTCAGGTTCAACTCAGCCATTTCATGTATTTGTTAAATTTCACCACCGGCTGACTTACTTAATTAATGAAGCTAGTTTTAAAAAGTCGCTGAGGTATTCATTAGCTATATGTACCTTTCAGTAGTGATGGCCAGACCAAATTGTACAGTATAGCCTTACAATGACCACAGCAGCAGTGTCTCTAATACCTGAAGTATAAACTGATTGCTGTTGTGACAAGTATGTTTATCACTGCAGCAGGACAATAACACAAGCATTTCTCAGCGGTGCCTCGTCCAGGGGCTTGGAGCTTCTTTGTTTGCTGTGCTGTTAGTCAAGTGTAGCCAGGAGACGATATCCAGAGAAAGCAAATTAACTGGTGATCCTGTCCTCAATCCAAGTTGTCTCTGCTTGCCAAGACAGTGGCTATTTTTAATTCTACATGTGCTTCTTTGCATTGGTAAGTGAAATGGTTTATGAAATGGTCGAGTTGGAAGAAAGCAAAAATCTTAATAATTTTTAGTGAGGATTTAAGAAAAAATCAGAATGACTTTAGAAAGCTCATCTCCCTCAAACCCCAAGCCTTTATTTTCAGACTTAATCAAAATTCTTTAGCTGGTTTAACTATAGAATTGTCTTAACACATTTAGTTTCTCTAAAGAAAAGGATAATATAATGTTTATTAAATCAGACAATGGAGTCAATTGGATAGTTAAATGCTTAACAGAGGTAAAATTCGAAGCATTTAGGCGTTTTAGTGCTGCAACACATACTGTCACACAAATTCAACTTATATGGCTAAATGATTACACCTGAGAAATCATATTGTGTTCATCTCTGTGAAAAACAATCTGTACAACCCAGGAAAGGATACAGCAACTCTAGTTTTGTAACGTTTTTTTATATTCTCTGGGTCTTTCACTTAAGCCAGTTCCCTTCAAAGCAAAGGTTGCAATACAAGTTTGAAGTTTTCAGCAGGTTAACTATAAACACACATTTCAAAAAGTTAATTTAAGTGAAACCAAATGAACACCAGAGATTTGCATAAGATATGCCAAAATCACTCACTGCACACACCACTATGCAATGCTACCACACTGGCTACAGCTGCAGACGGAAAGGTATCGCCAAACAATATTATGATATATTCTTTTTGCCACTGGATGCAGGAAAAGGTTTTAAAATATGCTTAGACCCCTTGTTGGTGAGTCACGATATGGAATTACATTCAGGTTTAATATCCATAGTAGATTGTGAGACTAGGCAGACCTACCACTCCAATCTAACACAATTAAAATATGAGGATCTCCTCTTACAATAATCTTGTCAACGTGGCAATAGTCAGTTGGCACAGAGCTTAATGATGAAGGTCATTAAAAATGCATTATCGTCCAGCTGCACTGTTGTTCTCCAAGAGCACAGGAGGGACGGGAGGGCACATTTTGTCCAGTTAATTGATAAAATCAGGATGAATACCTTTTATGTGGAGACCAGGAGCACACACTCTTGATTTTAATTGGATTTGGGTTTCCTTTCTTTTAGGATGAATATGTTGCCTTGCCGACTGAGCTGAGAATTACTGAATTTCAGCCCCAGTTCTTTAAAAAATGTAGTCAGACACTAGACTGTGGTTGAGCTTGGCAGCAGTGATAATTGTTCGTGCAAAGTATTTTCTCATAAAGTTTGGTTTTTGTTGCACAGAAAGGGTCCAGCCAATTTATTGAAATTTCCTCTATTTTTAATTCAAAATTTATTCCTACAGTTTTTGCCCCCCCACAACACAACAGTGATGGAGTGGTTTTGCCGTCACGTCCTTCAAACAATCTGAAGCTTTGTTATTGTCCATCATCAGTGTTACAGTCTAATTTTGTTGTTGCTTGTTCTCCATTACTCAGTACACCAGAACTACGTTGGAACCGATGCTGAAAAGAACCCTTTTTACCTGTCCGTGGTTCTGTCAGACCAGAACAACCAGCGCGTGCCCCAGTACCGGGCCATCTTGTGGAGGAAAACGGTGAGCAACTTCAGCGAGGTGAACGTGAGAGACCGACAGAGAAATGCAGGTTCACCTTTAACAAGACGGCAAAGACCATTAGTAGCCATTTTCTAAGTCTATGCCAATAAACGTAATTTAGCAATTAGCAGTTTATTTTACTTCTGTAAATGTCCATTGTAAAACGTTTGCTGAATGAAGAGCTGGATTTACGCTTATCGGAAATTAGTCACTGTGTTGTACTCCAGAAGGGCACAAAGTGAGAGTGAGGCCTTAAGATAAATGCATACGGTGTGTCCTCCCAAGTCAGTAGCGTTCTGTGTCGTGACCCAGTGTGCATGGCAGCTTCGAGGGCCGTTTTGTCATGGCTGCAATTACTGCGCCGCTTTAGCGCCTGTGCAGCAGCGTACGCTAGCAGAGGGACTCCCAGGGAAAGTGCTGACACACGGGCTGGGGATCCTTTTATGCATATATTAATATATCGAGTTGTGTGACTCACACACACACACGCCTATAGCGCCGCGGGATTTATATGTGCGCGTCTCGCACTCTGCAGTGGGTGTGCGTGTTCACTCTTGTGATTTAGGAGTTTTTCAGTTCCTCTTTAATTCCCCCTTCTGCCATTTCACGCTAAATAATTATGGAGGACGCCCAGAGAAAGATGAAATGAGAGAGAGAGAGATGCACTGCTCCCCCTCTACTTCTGGTGTGGAAACCCTGCCAGTAGTATGGATGTAAAAAGGCAGATGAAGCAAACATCAAAAGCACAGCTGTACTGTATGTGCGATAAACAAACAAGGGCAGAGGATGGGAATGTGCCATATTCTTCATGACTGAAATCCCTTTCACTTTTTTGTATAAGTAATAAATCCAGGGAACCCTAAATGCACGCATTTAATTTTTATACCATAAAATTTTCAGTCATCTTTAAATTTTAGAATTTATAAGCCTTATAAATGTGAAGCACATTGTCCTATTTAAAAGGAAATAGTATCTTGCAAAAGCCACGCAGTGAAGGTAATCAAGATAAATCCCCCAAAGCTGAATTTTTCAGTGCTGCTACTCTGCTGTATCACATGACCACACTCAGGTTTTACTCAGAGTTCCATAGTTACTGTAACTGCATCGTATTTCCACCGTGTGTTTAGTGGCTTATTATTGCTGAGGCCATGCTTCACGATTCTTACGTAGCAGTGTCTATTGCACAAGACACATTACTAAAGGAAATCCTGGGGGACTTTTAAGATTAAAGATAATGAACTTAAACAATTTACATGCATTGTCATGTCTGACACTGTTCTGTCTAACTATTCCTTGAGAGTGCTTTTTAATTCAGTTCAATTTAATTCAGTTCAATTTTATTTGTACAGAACATTTTCACAACATTACATCCTGTCAAAGTGCTTTACATTTTCCCTGCCCAAAACCCCCAGTGAGCTTAGAGGCAACAGTAGTAAGGAAAACTACCTAGAAGGAAGAAATCTTGGGAGGAACCAGAAGGGGGAGCCCGTCCTCCAGGGGGCAGCAGAGGAAGCCCTAACCCTAACCAGAACCAAAGGGGGAGCACGTCCTACAGGGCGCAGCAGAGGAAGCCCTAACCCTAACCAGAACCAAAGAGGGAGCACGTCCTACAGGGCACAGCAGAGAAAGCCAAATCTTAACACTCAGGAAGAGCAGAGGAGAAAGTATATGCATCTCAAAGGTGTTGTTAGGTACAGTAAAAGGAGGAAACAAATGATCACCAAAAGTATTTCTTCCCATAATGCCCATGTTCTGGTCGAACACGGTGGTCCAGTGGCCTGCTACTAAAATTTACGTTTGAGTCCACGTCTCATAATTTAAACACATATTATACATTATACATAATTTAAACATAGATTCTGTCCATCCATCTTCTGCAGGGAACTCTCAAGATCTCTCTTCCTTACAGCCCCACAAAAACACTATCAGTCAAGTCCATTTTAAGGTAAGTGTAATATTTCCATTTCGTTTGGAAGAGTTAGCATTTTACATATTATATTGGTAATTGATTTTACAAAATAACATATACTGCGGTATGCTACATGGACAGTATGATGGTATGAAGCATGTGGAAGGAGTAGGGATTGGGGGGGTGAAGGGGGTCAGAGGAAAACGCTGATGTCATCAGACAGCATCTAGTTTTATTACATGAAACTCTTGTCTGTTCTCACCGATGTCATACTATTCATATTTTAAGTATGTTTTATAGGCAATTAAATCTCTAGCCAGTTCTAGCTAACTGTAGAGTAACATACGTTTGACCTGCTGTTCTTTAAGTATTAATCGGATTCAAGTGTCCATTCACGCAAACACTTCAGTGAGGTCATAGTCACCCAAGGGCAGCAGTGAAAGCCGTTCCCGACTCACTGGCCAGATCTTCTGCCTCGGTGTTCTGTGAATGTCTGCTGCGACTCTCACTCTGATTCCCCTGTGTTCCTTCACAGTGCCATGAATCTTGACAGGTTCGAGAAGGCCCCCAGGGAGATACTCAACCCAGAGATCCAGAAGGTGAGGCTCAGGCTGGCCCAACGTCACCTTCGTCTGTCTGATGCTGAAGAGTCACTGTATTCCTGTATTCAAACATGGTTATTACTGGTCACATGCAATTTGTTGGGGAATAAATCTGCACGGCAATGGCTGTAGCAAATGTGTCAGTAACAGATTCAGGCAATAAACAGGGAAACCACAGAGATGTAACCGGAACAAACCGTCAGTAACAATGTAGTGACAATAATATAATTTCTTGGCAGGACCTGCTGGTGCTGGAGGAACAAGAGGTAACATTTCCTGATATCTTAAAGTCCAAATTTGTACTTGCTAATGGTATTTAATAGTCTACATCAGGGCTTCCCAATTCCAGACCTGGAGGGCCGGTCTGCGACACAGTTTACAGATTTCCCTGCTCGAACTCACCTTATTCAGCTCACTAGCCAATTAGCAGGTTTAGTAGGTGTGTCTGAGCAGGGAAATCTGCAAAATGTGTCACAGACTGGCTCTCCATCGTTAATGGTCGACATTAACTTGTTACAAGCCTGGTTCAGGGTAATGCAACATCTAAAGGGAGACCATGGGTGGATACGACTCAACTAATAAAGTTTATCGAAAAATAAAGCAACATAAACAACTTAAGCAAGACATCAGTAGAAAAGGAATGTTAAAGGAAAAGTATTGAAAAATGAGTATTTGCTAAATCATCCAAAAGGTGCTGGCCAGGAGGAGATGACACGCACACGGAGCAGGCCAGCAGCTGTTAGTGCCCCTAGAGGCCTGGTTGGGCAATTAAGAGTCACCACCTATGCCTGCTTGAGGTCTCCACCCTGCAAAAGAGAGACAAAACACAAAGGACACATGAAAAATAATATCTTTATCATTTCTGTTCTTGCATTTTGTGTAATTTGCAATATTTATTCATTTACAAAAGCTTTGGAAGTATTATTGCATGATATTCTTAATATAAGATCTGTTATGCATTTGTCACAATGAAACACCCCAAACAACTGAAATTCTCAAAATGTATCACAGTACAAAGCATCTTTAATTCTCATACCGACCATTAAAATGCATTCTGTAGTGACATATATATATATATTATCTGTAGTGCATTATAGATGACAGTTTGACATAAAGTGTTACCCTTAATGTTTCTCTTAGGTCTGATTTACCACAGAAAACTTTCACATTTCTAAATTTAGTCTGCATAAATTATTTACAATGCATTTAGGTCTTCTACTGACTTCCTGGTTTGGTTCAAAATTACAAATTGTGTAACATTAAAGGCGCAGGCACTTTTGAAACTTAATATTCAGCATCCTCTCAATTTGCATTGTGTTGCTGTGGTTTTGATCACAGTGACTGGGATAAGCAGCCATTGACCGCAGTGATCTGAGTGAAATGCCTGAATAGTTCCCAGTGATACTAGGCCAAGGGGAGACGATGTCACAGCATTGCACAGCACAGCACAGCACAGCGGCACACAGCACAGCACAGAAAAGTAAAGTATAGAAGGAAATAGATTTTATGGCATTGGATCGACTCCTGTACCATGTGTAGAATTTGCCCTGTGTTTGCTTACATTTATTTTGAGCCCTTCGGCTTCTTCTTGTGGTCCAAGCTGTCTTCCGTGTTTCTGAGCCCTGATGAAATACCACTTTGTTGGGCGTGTAAGCTGTCCTGAGGTTTCTGGAGTTTCTCTGTACCGCATAAGTGGTTAAGGAAAATAGATGGGTACGTACTGACATATGCGTAATCTGAAATAACCCAGAACACTGTCATTTTGTTGTCCTCCCTTTTCTATTTGTTAAAATTATGTTTTTGAAATACATGTGTAAATGGATGGAAACTGTTTTTCTAGGGATCTGTGAACTTCAAGTTTGGTGTGCTGTACGCCAAAGACGGACAGCTCACAGATGATGAGATGTTTAGCAACGGTACGTCCTATATTTATGTATTAGTACATTCAGTGGGCAATTCATTAAAGTATATTTACATATTGTCAGATATGTCTCTAGACCACTTTAGACAAGCTAAGCAAAAGAAGTCCAAAGTCTGAGAAAATACTGAGAAGTTAAGCACTTCTCTTGGTCATTGCAGTATTTGCTGTGTACAGTGTTTTAACCGGTACTTGCATCATAAACTTTTACTATGAGGTGAATAGCATAGCTAAAACAAACAAAAACAGCTGCGTCCAGTTGTTTGACTGGTACTTGCATACAGTAATAATGGTAATGGGAATGGTAATGGTAATGGTAATGGTAATGGTAATCCCCAACTTCAGTGGTAACAAAATCCCTTTACTGTAGGATTGTTAAATATGTTCTTTGATAGAAGCTCTGATTTAGATGACAGAGTATTTTCTTTTGATGCAGAAATCGGGAGTGAAAACTTTAACAAGTTCCAGAACCTTCTTGGAGACACAATCTCGCTACAAGGATGGGCGGGGTACAGAGGGGGCCTGGACACAAAGAGTAAGAGCTGCACCCCACAGCCTGATACATGTGAAATTCAGAAACGGTCCGCATATGGAGTCTTCATTTCACAGTGTTTCCCATATGTTCTACTCATAGATGACACTACAGGAATACACTCCATTTACACCGTATACCAGGGTCATGAGCTCATGTTCCACGTGTCCACCATGTTGCCATACTCCAAGGAAAACAAGCAGCAGGTGAGTTCGTGATTACCCACAATTCTATGCTGCACAAGCAAAAACAAAACTCTGTGCTACAAGGGAGTCTGTCTCCTGGTGGTCATGGTTACCAGTGTGAGTCACTGTCGCCAGTCCGATCAGCGTAGCTCAGTTGGACGGCATGAGGTTTTCTGTGAGGGCTTTTATTTCGGAGGTCTTTATTGGATTGCCTTTTGAGTCACATTGATTTGAGTTGTTGACATAAGCTGGAATTTCATTCCATTGCGTACTTTCATTGTGCAGTACAGAAGTTGTGGAATGCAGTCCTGAAAATCTCGCTGCCAAAGAACTAATTTTATAATAATCACTCTTTAATAGATATTCTTAACATTTTTTTTGATGATTCCAAGTTTTCATTCTGCCTTAATCCAGCCATATGGTAGATCCTTCTGATCACAGGAGTGTCTTTGACTCCAACCAACCCAAATGCATGGATACAAGGGGCTACAGTACCTGACCCAGCATCAGAGGCGAATAATTCGGGTCCAGAAAGTACAAATCCAGAACAATATTTTGTTTCAACCAAACAGTTGAGTATTCTGTAACCGTGACTCTTTATACTCAATTGGTTGGTTGAAACAAAATCTTGGGCCTTGGGAATTGAGTTCCCGATAGCAAAAAACGTGGACTGTCTGCGGGGCAGATCGGGAAACACTGATTTAGGGGAGCTGAAGTATATCACTCACTATAGACATTCAACCACCTTCACTGCCTTTGTGTTGGCCTTAAATACTGTATACATACACCATGGTGCACATAGCAATGAATTCAGAAACGCACTCAATGAGACAGAACAGCCAATACAGGAATCACATGTGGCGGCATTGCTCAGAGTTGGACTGTCAAATCAGAATCCTTTTATTTCCCAGTCAATTAATAAATAACCAGGTAAACATATAAATAAAGGTGAGACAACCCCATGTACAGTGTAAACAGCTCTGGGGTGTGTAAAATAAGCTTATAAAGTCAATAAGAATCTAAGTTTCCTGTAGCCTACCTTTTCAGGCTATGTACTGTAACTCATATTGATTTATTTAAACAAAATGAAGAACAGATCTAGAGTCAGTCTGTTATCTCAAGGAGCGCCAAGAACTTTCCTCCTTATGAATAATAATTTATCTTATTTATGTTCTAGCAATGGGATCACTGCCTAATGCAGTAATAATTGAATTTCAACATTCACTGAAAAAGTCCCTTTTGTAATTACATATTATTTGTGTTGGCAGTCTATGCCTCTGCCAAAGAACAGCAAAGATGACATTCCAACCCCTTTCATTTGAACTGGAAATGATTTTTTTTTCCCAGAGAGTTTAGTTTAATACCCTTTAAAAATGTTTCCATTTTAAATGGTTGTGTGCTTTGTACATATTGCAATACCATCAAACGTTTGCACATACTGTTAGAAAATACAGTCAGTTAATTACTTTAGATACTGCATTAGCATTTGCTTGAATGTCTTTTTTCTGGCACTGTAATTTAAATTTTTCTTTTGCACAGATTTATATATAATTTTTTTGCTCTCTGTCTCTGTGTGGCTGTGTCTGTCTGCTTGCGGTGTGCACGCTGTCACAGGTGGAGCGGAAGAGACATATCGGGAACGACATTGTCACGATCGTGTTCCAAGAAGGGGATGACGCGTCCCCGTCGTTCAAGCCGTCCATGATCCGATCCCATTTCACGCGTATCCTTCTGGCAGATGCTGCTTCATCTGACAAGCGCTCACTTCCAAAGCTGCACGTTTTGGCGTGATTTACTGTAGAAATATTGACATTTTACTCAGGCTTAGCTCACCTGTTAATATAGGCACTCTCGGCTCATTATAGTGCTGTTTGCCCTTAATGCCGCCTATAGATATTTTTGCCTTAGTTCGATATAACAGTCAGAATGACAGTTACAGGTAGGTAGCTAAATCCGCCGCTTTTGCCTGTCTCTCCCACTGCACCTATTTGGCACTCAGTCTGAGTGGCTCTGCTCTGACGTGTAACAGGTTGAAGATTTTCTCAGAGGAGAGCGTGCCGCTTTTTGGGCCCCCCCTTCCCTCCCCGCCAGTGTTTACAGACCACCAAGAATTCAGGGACTTTTTGCTAGTAAAATGTAAGTAATGACGCCGCGCTCCACCAGAGCTGCCGCAGTTCCACTGTTTTTGCAGATCAATAAGCCGGGCGTGTGGAGACGAGGGCCGCGTGTCGGAGTATCCGTAGGCAGGGAAGTGCTTGTAGACGGGCTCTGTCTCCTTCTGTGCAGTAATTAATGGGGAAAAGGCCACCCTGGAGACTCCGACGTTTGCACAGAAGCGGCAGCGGACGCTAGACATGCTGATCCGATCGCTGTACCAGGACCTCATGCCGGACCTCTACAAGGTATTTGCCAGATTCACGGCCAGGCCGCCCCCTGGGGGCTTCCTGTAGTGTCTGCCCTGCAGTATCTGCCCTGCAGTGTCTGCCCTGTGGTGTTCACCCTGGAGGGTCTGCCCTGTGGTGTCTGCCCTGTGGTGTTCGCCCTGGAGTGTCTGCCCTGCAGTATCTGCCCTGCAGTGTCTGCCCTGCGGTGTTCACCCTGGAGTGTCTGCCCTGCAGTATCTGCCCTGCAGTGTCTGCCCTGTGGTGTTCGCCCTGGAGTGTCTGCCCTGCAGTATCTGCCCTGCAGTGTCTGCCCTGTGGTGTTCACCCTGGAGGGTCTGCCCTGCAGTGTCTGCCCTGTGGTGTTCGCCCTGGAGTGTCTGCCCTGCAGTGTCTGCCCTGCAGTGTCTGCCCTGCAGTCTGCGTGGTTTAAAATAACAGGCCACAGTCACAAGGGCCAATTGATAGTGCCGCACTGCATGTGTCTTATCTTGTTAAGTTGTTTATGAGATATTGCTTAGGACAACACAAAGATCCAGGCTTCAGCTATGCTGAAATATGGCTAAAGAATCTCCGTTCACAAGTATACTTCGTACTAAAGGGGTAAAGGGGTGCTTGACCGTGCTTGCTGGCTGGTTCCTGACTTTCCTAGACCCGTGTTGTCCCAGTGCAATTTCTTGCTGCCACGGGCCTACGCTGAACCCTTTTTCATCTCTGCTTTTGTCCCCCTGCAGGTTCCCTTCTCCCCCCAGAACATGCTGAACCGGCGGTCGTTCAGTGACGTCCTGCCTGAGTCACCAAAGTCCGCCCGTAAGAAGGAAGAGGCAAGGCAGGCTGAGTTTGTCAGGATAGGGCAGGTGAGGGGAAAAAGGGATTTATTTGGGGAGAACACATTCAGGTACACAGAGCAACAAGGAGGACTGACATCATGACATTAATGACCAGACTCACAAAACATACACTGACGCTCACTTAAATACACCAAACAAATTAAACACAACTACAACCAGCTGATAACAAGAGGATTCCACACGAGGTAAACGAGGGGGCGTGGCACACAGGAGGATCGGAACGATCCCAAAGAACGACAGAGGTTAGCATTAATGATGCATCGTACTATAGTGGTTCAAACTAACCAACATCCGAAGTATGACTGTTTCCCAAAACCATTGTACCACAGTAGTTTGAACCACGTTAGTTCGATGGTTCCAGCGATGATTGGTCTGACTCACGGAGAGTCGTGTTCAAAAACTAACAAACTTTATATCAATGGTCTAACTTTGGTTGCGTACAAAAACTCATGATATATATATATATATATATATGTCATCAATTTATTGTGTTATTGTGTCACAATAATATGAATAGCAATAGCAGCAAAATAATGAGATGCTCCTTGGAGTGGTAAACAGTAGAACTTTTAGCAAGGGATAATGATTTATTATTATTTTTATTATTGGGTTTTATTCTTTTCTTTTTATTTTATTAATGTTTTTTTTATTATTTCTCTTTTTTTTTACTATATGTGGCACAATGACCACTGGGTACACAACATCCTTTACCAAGCAATACAGACTCACTGCATATGCTACAACAGGGGTAGGCAGTCTTACCCAGAAAGGGCTGGTGTGTTTGCAGGTATTTCTGGGATCGATCAGTTGTGTACATTGTGTGTCCAATGGCCCTTTCTGGGTAAAATTTTCCACCCTTGTGCTAATACAATACTTTGCAGTCTGAGATTTCTCCCAATTGCTCACTACAGACAGTTGCCGCCTTGGTCGATCTAATGTACAATCATACCCTACTTATGATCAGAGGCCCACACAAGAATTACATTTCAAACTACATTTTCAGACAGCTTCACATTATATGTGATTATATACCTAAATTATTCCTTATGAGGTATTCAAGATTATTAAATTTCTTATGTATACAGTGACTTAGACTGCATTTTCCACCATCGCTCACATATTTACCCAGAACTAAGCTTCAAACTAAAGCTCGAGAGCTGTAGTTAGAACTACACAACTTAACGACACGTTCGTTCGAACTATGGTTTTGGGAAACGCACCCCAGGATGAGACAGCAAGCGATATACACCAGTGGAGTTATTTCAGAAGCTTCTGGAACATTTAAAGATCTTTTGGTAACACTTATCCATTATAATGGTTGGTATGAGCATTAAGGATGGTCTGTACTGCATTATAAAGGTATCTATAGTGCATTATAGATGAGAGCTTCATAGAGCATTCATTATGCAAAATACATACAGCCATAATGTTCATAATGCTTTATGAATGCATTGTATGTGCCAGAATATTTTAGAAGTAGGAAATATTACTGTTACTAGACACCGACACTGTGGCTCTTTGCACAGGCACTGAAACTGAAGACCATTGTGAGAGGTGACGCCCCTACTAGTCTTGTCACCACAGGGTTGTACAGAAAGGAGGTAAGCTAGCCTCACTGCTGAGTCCCCTTAGCGACCTGCTGCTGCTTGTCGTGCTGCTTTTGCCAGGTTCCAGTGTGTGCATGAATGTGTCCCGGTCATTTTGAGACATTTTGCATGTCTTGGTCTGTCTTCGCCTGAGATCTGCATGACAACTCTGTCTCTGTAGTTATGTGGACTTTGCACATTTCGTTCTAAAAGGGATGGATGTCATTATCTTTATAAAGACTTTTTAAAAATACTAAATATATTTATATAGCTACGTTCGTCAAAAAATGCAGCTCTATTCAGTACGCAAAATGAATAACAGGTAAAACTAGTATCAAAGATCAATAAAAAAAAATTATCAGACTTTACGTTAAGTCCAACTAATTTCCATCTTTTTCTTAATGAAATGTGCATGGCTTACATAAACATGGAGACAGACCTTGTTACAATATCTGTGGCCACTTTGATTGTGTCATACATTTGTTGCGGCTCTCGAGTCCCCTTTGAAAACACCTTTCCACCATCTTCTCCCATAATATATTTAACATTTTTAAGCTGATTTAGAACCTTATTCTATGTTTTTGTTCCTATAATTAAACCTTGATAATTCTTGTTTTGTGAGAGGTCGCATCTCTCAGATTTGTTTATTGGCTAATTACCGCTGAAGCTTTTATTTACGTACTCATCATCCTCCTTTAATGGGCACGAAGCGGGGATGCAGGCCTGACTGTTCCGATTTTAATTGACTTTATAGAGCAACTTTGAAATGCTGTGATGTTTAAGAGCAAGGAAGCGACACTTTCTTAAAAACGTCTAAGAACACAACCAGACTCCCTCGCCCTGCACGTGTTCTGCGGGGCCACTGGCTCACGTGGCAGCAGAAGCATCATTAAGGGCCATGCGGCCTCTCGCACTGCAAAGTGGGCACTGTCACGCTGAGCTGCTCACTGCAAATGCTGCTCTGGTTCAGTTTTATGTGGCACATGTGGGAGTGCAACGGCATGAGACGATGAAATAGAGCCTCGACAGGCAAATAAAAATAGGCAGAAAAGTCTTTAATAGCCATTAAAGTACAAAAACAAGTATAGTGTTCTCAAAAGATGACGGAAATGTGTCATCAAGCAGTTTGCATTTTGGCTAGCTCAGACGACATATAGAGTGTGACCTTCAGTTTGAGTTTGCTTGTCGACAGTGTACATTTCTTGTTTTTTTTCTGTGCCATTTACAATAATCCCGTGTTTTTATTTCAGCCCTGGGAGCCTCAGTCCTTCTACAGCAGTTTTCCACATGAGGTTGTGTGCAGTGACTCCTGGGGTCAGTCTGTGCTCATTGCTACAGACACTGCAGGAGTTATGTTGCTGGACAGTAAGCACCAAGGCCTACAATTCAGATAATGAGTTATACACATGTGGTTTGTAATGAATTAATATCTCAAAACTGTTGTTTTTCAGGTCAGGATCCCACTGCTCCGAACTCAGGTGTGCATGTTCGCCTATATTTATGTCATAGTCTACTAGTAACAAGTCTTACACATATTATAAACACGAGTATGTGCCTTTGGGCAGATTTTACAGACCTCCCTCTCTTTTTTCTGCTTTGGTGTATTAATCTCCCACCAATTTCCCATCACAGAGCTAATTTTAATTCACTGTGTTCACTCACTTCACAGCATTGCCGCTGGAACATACTGTATAATGATCTTGCAGCACAAAACTGATCAGATGGCCAGAAAACCATTTAGTAGTTTTGATTTTCATTTTTACTGCAGTGAACTGGGATTTTTATTACATCCACACATAACTGATATATCTCTCCTATGCAACACAAGTTTTGTGTCAAATACTATAGTAACATGGCTCAGAATCAGTATATACTACACCCATCCTGCATATTTAACTGTTTGTTTCAAAATAAATGCTTATTTAAAAATATTTAATGAGGATGTCATGGTAGTAGTTTTATTAATTTAGCAATACATTGACTTTATCCAAATGAACCATATAGTCAGGGATTAACATAATTGGTACGCAATACACAATCACCTTTAAAAGCGATACGTGCGGCAATCGATTGTAGCAACAGCGTGAATGCGTACGTATTTCATGCGCATTTGCGCCAAATGACATGAAATTATCGTGCATTTTAACGTTTATATGCAATTCGTACTTCATTTGCGGTATAGAGGTTAAAATGCATAGTAATTTCTTGTCACATAAATGCACATGAAATACGTACGCATTCACGCTGTTACAACAATCGATTGCCGCACGTATCGCTTTTAAAGGTGATTGTGTACTGCGTACCAGTTACATCGATCCCTGTGCATAGTAGTATGTTATCCTGTTTCTATTTCCACTTACTTCCAGAATTCTATTTAACCTATATGAGCAATACCGAGTCCATTCCCACCAAACCCGTTAAACTCTCCTCAGCCTAAATTGTAGTTACTTGGGGGCTGTTGCGTCTACAGGCTAAAAGGGACAGTTGTCGCCGCCCTTCTGATTTTCACAGACACGCCGCCACCTCCTGCGCAGGTGTTTGACAGAACCATGCTGGTCAAGCAGATGCATGTTATTGAACCTCAGGATCTTCTAATCACAAGGGCAGACAAGGGTAAGCAAACGTTTCCTGGGGACATTTGCGGTCAGGCGGTTTTGTGTGTTAGCCGTCAGAGTTTCTGTCTGCCCAGATGATGGTTATCTGTTGGTGTTCACCTGTCAGCACGCGGTTTATAATTTTATGGAACTTGCGGCCCTGCAGACCACAGCATAGATAGTGAGCATGCATAATAGAATATTACTCATAAAACATAATGGATTTCCCGGGTTCTAATTTTAAATGCTCTTAATATTAATAACAGCTATTAATGTTCCGCATTTTCCATGCAAAATATTTAGTTGTTGAGCTGACCCGAAGCTCACAATGATCATTATGGAGAGTCTGATTTTATTACTGTTCTGTAAAACTTGTCAATCACCATGGATACATGATAACTACAGTGATGATGATTAACTGACACATTCGGGTAACATGCAACATAAAGTCTGTCCATTTGTATAGCTACATTTTATTTCCTGAAGCACTTGATGTTAAGTGTCATTCTCAGAATTACAACTGTTTCTGTCCTCATAGTAATTAAGCACTATGTTACATGTTCCCGGGTGTCCTTGTTTTATAGCATGTCTAACAAGTACTTAGTAATATGAGTAACAGCCGGTATCACTCATTTCCCAGTCCATGGCAACGGCTGTACACTAAAATGTTAAAAACTGGGTGACTTTAGAAGGCTACACACCTACTGAGAACATCACAGCCAAATGTAACGGTTACATTTCCTGTTGTTTTACTTGTGAGTAGAGAGAAATAAGTATTTTATAATTTATTTACGTATATTTGTAATTTTCCATGAAAAAAAAATTATTTTATTTTAAACTGTCATAGATGAACACCGGAGATGTTTTTACAGAATTATTAGGTTTTTCTGTAGATTGCCAGAACACAATATGGACTCCTGGCAGCTCCAGGGCTAAGCGGCGTCCTGTCCTTTGCCCGTGGTTATTGTCCATTAGCCCCAGGGCGGCTGCGCTTGCAATGTGGCATCCTGTCCTTTGTCTGTGGTTATTGTCCAATGGCCCCAGGGCGGCTGCGCTTGCGATGTGGCGTCCTGTCCTTTGCCCGTGGTTTTTGTCCATTAGGCCCAGGGCGGCTGCCCTTGCGATGTGACGTCCTGTACTTTGCCCGTGGTTATTGTCCATTAGCCCCAGGGCAGCTGCACTTGCAATGTGGCGTCCTGTCCTTTGTCTGTGGTTATTGTCCATTGGCCCCAGGGCGGCTGCGCTTGCGATGTGGCGTCCTGTCCTTTGTCTGTGGTTTTTGTCCATTAGCCCCAGGACGGCTGCCCTTGCGATGTGACGTCCTGTCCTTTGTCTGTGGTTTTTGTCCATTAGCCCCAGGACGGCTGCCCTTGCGATGTGGCGTCCTGTCCTTTGCCCGTGGTTATTGTCCATCAGCCCCAGGACGGCTGCCCTTGCGATGTGGCGTCCTGTCCTTTGCCCATGGTTATTGTCCATTGGCCCCAGGGCGGCTGCGCTTGTGATGTGGCGTCCTGTCCTTTGCCCGTGGTTTTTGTCCATTAGGTCCAGGGCGGCTGCCCTTGCGATGTGACGTCCTGTCCTTTGTCTGTGGTTTTTGTCCATTAGCCCCAGGACGGCTGCCCTTGCGATGTGGCGTCCTGTCCTTTGCCCGTGGTTTTTGTCCATTAGGCCCAGGGCGGCTGCGCTTGTGATGTGGCGTCCTGTCCTTTGCCCGTGGTTTTTGTCCATTAGGCCCAGGGCGGCTGCCCTTGCGATGTGACGTCCTGTCCTTTGTCTGTGGTTTTTGTCCATTAGCCCCAGGGCGGCTGCGCTTGTGATGTGGCGTCCTGTCTTTTGCCCGTGGTTTTTGTCCATTAGGCCCAGGGCGGCTGCCCTTGCGATGTGGCGTCCTGTCCTTTGTCTGTGGTTTTTGTCCATCAGCCCCAGGACGGCTGCCCTTGCGATGTGGCATCCTGTCCTTTGCCCGTGGTTTTTGTCCATTGGCCCCAGGGCGGCTGCCCTTGCGATGTGGCATCCTGTCCTTTGTCTGTGGTTTTTGTCCATTAGCCCCAGGACGGCTGCCCTTGCGATGTGGCATCCTGTCCTTTGTCTGTGGTTTTTGTCCATCAGCCCCAGGACGGCTGCCCTTGCGATGTGGCGTCCTGTCCTTTGTCTGTGGTTTTTGTCCATTGGCCTCAGGGCGGCTGCCTCCCATCAACTTGTTCATACTTCCGCCAGTATGGAAGTATATTCCTGCTATAATGTAGAACAAAATGCAAAATAATTTTTGCATCTGCAGTTCTGTGTTTTATGTCGCACAATGCTCTTCCTAAGCAGACATTTTCCCATATCCATTTATAGAATGTGGTTATAACAGTACACTGCCTTGGGATCTATAATTTGCAAGCATATGAAGCACTTGGGTAATTATGAAGAGCAATTCCATGAGACACTGGGATTCCGTGGGGAATGATGGTTTATTCGGGTCTATTTTTCAGGAAAAGCAAAGCAGACATCAGCACGAGGAAAAAAAACATATAAACAAGAGAAATCAAACAGGCAGTTAGAAGATATGATCAGGACAGACCAGGTACATCTGAAAGGGAAAAAAATGGTATCACTTTCCGTAAGGCTGCCAACTATGATGCACTATACTGTAGATACCTTCATAATGCATTATAATGGTCAGTATAATAACGAATAAAGCATTACAGCATCTTCTAATGACAATCATAAGGCAAAGTAAAGAAAATAAAATAAAATAAAAAGAGAAAGGGTCCGGAGCCTATCCCAGAAGCAATGGGCACGAGGCAGGGAACAACCCTGGACAGGGGGCCAGCCCATCGCAGGGCACACTCACACACTGATACCATTCAGTCACACATGCACACCTACGGGCAATTTATTAACTCCATATAGCCTCAGCATGTCTTTGGACTGTGGGGGGGGGGGAAACCGGAGTACCTGGAGGAAACCCCACGACGACACAGGGAGAACACGCTAACTCCACACACATGTAACCCAGGCGGAACCCGGGTCCCAGAGGTGTGAGACAACAGTGCTAACCACTGCACCACCATGTCGCCCTGTTCTTAATATATTAAAAAGCAATTACATAAAATATATTTTAAGAACATGTGCAAAGAGATAGCCTTGTATGTGAACCATGAGCTGATAATCTGACAGGTCTTACTAATGTTTACTACAGACTTGGCGGAGATTTGTCATGAGTACCGTATCTCTGGCATCTTCTGGAGTACCACGTCATGGGGGTAAAGACTATCCAGAAAACATTAACGTCCATGACCCTAACATGACTGTTAGCAGATATGTAGAATAAAGCTATTGCCCTCTCAGTCTAGCCAGGTATATCAGCACATCCATCAGTGGTATTGAAGTCCTTATATAATGTCAAAAAATATGATAATTAGGGTCAACACAGCACCACCTGAAACTGGGTGGTGTAAATAATCTGAAAATAATGGAGATGTTGAACTTCTGCTATACATATTACTGGACAAGAGTATTCACTATAGCCTGCTCACCAACAGGCATGTGCGACCGAATGACTCACTCCAGTCTGAAGCTACTCCTTAAGACGACCACGAGTCAAGCCTCTATGAGCGGCTACCTCACGCTCTGCTATCGCTCCAGTGGGCTTATTGATCCCTCCCTGCAAATGAGGGAGGGGGCGGGACTGCAGTCTGACCTGGTGTTGACCTACGTGGACAGGATATCTGGGAGGAGGCCATATTCCACCCCCGGCAAACTCTCAAAACCACCCTTTCAGGTTGTGGCTGTCGGGGGGCCCTGCTGTCACAGAGTGACAAATCACACTCGGGGGTGCCACAGCCACAGTCACACATGAAGCCGTTTCCATGATCGTATATTAGTCCCTCACCGGTATACAAATGGGGATACTTCATCAAGTTGAGTCTTTAGCAAATAGCATGTGTGGCTAGTGAGTATCAGGCAGTATGCAGTGAAGAACTGCACTGTGATTTCATCAAATATATAGTGCCTAGGAAAAAAATATTCAGGCAGTCAGATACAGGGTAATGGCCTCTTAGAGCGTTCAGCAATAAGAGAGACAGTTCTGGAAATGTATTGTGTGATCACACACATTCGTTGTAGAAACACAAAGTGGCCATTTCAGCCGGGGAATCTGTATGTGTATCTGTGCCGTGTGATGGACTGTATTGTCAACTGATTTATACATCTATATAAGCATAAGACTCATAATGATTCCTCTTCTAACGCTTTTTCTGAAAAAACGAGGTTGTCCCCTTGATTTTTGTTTTCATTAAGCACGCTTTAGTTTGTCGTTTGGGCAGTGCCACGTGAACGGTCACCAGGTGGTTGGCCTGTCCGCCTGCTGCCTTTTGCATTTTCCCTCGACAGTGTAAAGACTAGCTGCAGATGAAGAGACAGCTCTATGCTGAGTGATACGTCGCCAGGCGGATGGTCTCACAGCCCGCTACTTTTTTTGCATTTCCACTCGACAATGTGGAGAGTAACTGTAGACGAGGAGTCAGCTCTCAGCGGTGCACCACAATTGACGGGGTTGGGCGGACAGTTTACCTTAGACCCTAGGAGATCTTTTTTTTCTTATCCCGACTTGGGAGTTTTTCATTTCTCTCCTCCATTGACATCCAGCTTTATTTCTCTCCGTTGTGAAGGGCACTGAACAGTGCTGAGTGAATGTCAGTGAAATGGACGCTTGAAGGGCTCTCTTGCTGCTTGAAGGGCTCTCTTGCTTCTTCCTTCATGTAAGCTGCCCTTCGGTGTGGGGCACTTGCTTTTGATCTTGCAGTGTTTGCCAGCAGACCGTCGTAGAACACAGGGGTTCACAAAAAATATATATTTTTACAGTTTAAAGAGTCAAACAGAGTTAAATACAAAAAAGCAAGTATCATCGGTTAATTATTAAAACCATCATGAATGGAACTCTGATACTTCATAAGGTCCTCCTATTCCATCTGGCCCCCCATGACACACATATAATGCTCAGGGCAAGCTTGGGGGGGGGTTAACAGCTACAGTTAACCTGTCATATAAAACCGTGCTAAGTGTGGCACATCATGCCAGTCCCCTTTGCGATCAATCCTCCTGCTCCCCTCCCCAGGGAAAGACGCCCGGCTGTACGTCTTCAGACTAAGCAGCCTCAGCAGGGGTTTAGATGGGCAGCTTGTCCGTACCAAGTATGACAGCCGGGAAAACAAGCTGGAGAAGACGAAAGGTGAGAGGAGCTGTTTTTATATACAGAAATTCATGCATTATATCTTCTTTGAATCATCTTCCTAAATAGTAAATTCAGTATCAACACTGTCTCACATGATTATGGTTTGTCCTTAATTTTATCATATGCTCAGTGACAAAAAAGGTAAGCACTCTGCATTGTGGTGAAAGGTCATGTGACTGTATCACAATGATTATAATATCAGATCAAATGGACAACAGAGTTGGCAGCATGGACACGCTGCTGGTCCCATGTCAGTAGTGCCCCCTCCCCCACCCGGGCCTGGGTACGGCGCGTCGTACAGTCATTGTATCCTCTCCCGCAGCAAGTCGGCCCACAGCTGTTGTAACTGGCCCTCGAGATCCTGCAGACTGGCACTGGGTCTGAGTTGACATCCGAGCTGATCTCACACATGTTTGATTGGGGAAAGATTGGACCTGGCTGGCCATGTGAGGACCTCATCATGACACAGGCATCCCATAGACACACGTACCGTATGTGGACGTGTGTTGTCTTCTTGTAAGGCTGTACCAGGTTGCTGTCTCAGGTGGGGTAAGACATGCGGACTCTGGACGTCGCTGACGTAGCTCTGTGCCGTCAGAATCTCCCCAATCACTACCAGAGATGGCCTGAAGTCATACCCTATGGCTCCCCACACCATGATGCCAGGAGTAACGCCGGTGTGTCTCTCCATAACATTGGCAGATTGGTCCACTCCCATCAGTGCCGCCATACGCACACAGAACGGTCATCCATGGTAATGCAGAACCGAGATTCATTGCTGAACATTATACAAAGCCATTTGTCATCAGTCCATGGCTCCCAGTTACCGCACCATACCAAACGTAGCAAACCCCCCCCCCCCCGTAGCCTACACATGGGACGATGAACCCGCAGTGCGGCTGATGGCAGTTGTCAATACACGGTGCGAGTAGTTGTAGAGAGTCCAATACCTGTGTCCGGATGGTAGGCGCAGATGTCATGGGGTTCTGTAATGCTTGGTGCACAATATGACGATCCTCCCTTGGTGTGATCTTGGTGATCAAAACCTTCACTATGTGTGTGGGTGCCCTCAAGTGTCCATTGGTTCCAACATCGGGCAACTGTGACGCCCGCATGCCCCACATGCCGGGCAATGACACGATACGACCACCCGGCCTGATGCAAACCCACAATGTGACCCCTATCAAACTCCAGCAAGTGCTGGTAATGCTGTCTAATGAGCCCAGGAGGCATCCGTGTGTCCGGTGACTAGACCTGCCAGCTCCTTGCAAATAAATTCATTTGCATACCCATCGCTGGTCTGCACATGTACCAGTTTACATCCAAATCGGACCATCACTTCTGGGTGCTTAACTTTTTTTGTCACTGAATATATTTATGCTTATGATCTTTCCATTGGTTCTATACATAAATATAGTCATTTTTTTACAACTTAAGGAACTGGGGTATTCCTTATATTGTACATTTTTGCAGATTACATGTATTATTCATTTCAATTCACCTTTATTCACCTATTTTTATGTAGTATTTACATATTTTTCTCATAATGTGAAACCATAGTAAGGTCAGCTGCAAATTGACTGCTTAATACAAATGCTCCACAGCCCAGCACCATCTGTAACCCCTTTCTGCTGTGGCTCATTTTTTGGCCGTGGGCTTAAAATGAAGTCATTGCTCTGTCCTTCTAG
>JAODKF010000126.1:15614262-15628139 GCA_026779585.1 Mormyrus proboscirostris
CGGTTAGGGTATGGTATAGAAAGGGTATGGGAAGGAAGAGTGTGGTATGCGGTTAGGGTATGGTATAGAAAGAGTTTGGGAAGGAAGAGTGTGGTATACGGTTAGGGTATGGTATAGAAAGGGTATGGGAAGGAAGAGTGTGGTATGCGGTTAGGGTATGGTATAGAAAGAGTTTGGGAAGGAAGAGTGTGGTACTGTATGCAGCTGGTGTTTATGTATTAACTTTGTATACCATAAGTGAGAAGAGATTTCAAGCTTTCAGAGCAATATTTACCTGGTTGCATTTATTAGCATTCTTAATTGTCTGTAATTTTATGAGTTGCATTTTAAAGTAGCTTTGTGTTTGTTGGTAATGCTGTTGCTAGACATGGTGTTAATGTCTTTGGAGCAACTATGTTGTGAAAGGCACTAAATTTGAACTGTTTGGATTTTCAAAACATGAATATGTCGTGTGTATGATTTCTTTCACAGACATCTGCTACTATAAGAAAGTATGTCCATTTAATGGAGTTACAACTATGATCCAGTCCAGCAGCTCAGACTTCCATTTCAGCTGGAATCAGATGCCTAACTCCATCGGTACTTAACTTTAGGTTTTATTTTTCCTAAGCCTGTTCCTGCATGAATGATATATTTAATCCTGTTATGTACATACTTCTTACGCTTGTCTTTTTATTTGTTTTCCAGTGTGTGCTTTTCCCTACATCCTAGCCTTCACTACAGACTCCATCGAGATTCGCCTGGTGGTGAACGGCAACCTGGTGTACACCGCCGTGGTGCCTGAGCTGCAGCTGATCGCATCCAGGGTGAGGAAGCTCGCTGTTTCCCATATACAGAGCAGCCACTGTTATCTTGGCACCACCTATTTATCTAAGCTGTGGCACAAAGGAACAGCAGTCCCTGATCACTGCAGTACATTGAAATAGCGGTATATCTGATCACTGTAGTACATAGGAACAGCAGTCTGTCCCTGACTACTGCAGTGCAAGGAACAGCAGTCTGTCCTTGATCACTGCAGTACAAAGGATCAACGGTATGGCTGATCACTGCAGTACATAGGAACAGCAGTTTGTCTGATCGCAGCAGCACATAGAAACAGCAGTCTGTCCCTGATCACTGCAGTACATAGGAACAGCAATCTGTCCCTGATTACTGCAGTACATAGGAATAGAAGTATGTCTCTGATCTCTGCAGTACATAGGAACAGCGGTATGTCTGTGATTACTGCAGTACATAGGAACATTTCTGCAATATCAATGTTAGCTAATTTCCCATTTGTGCTGCATCGCTATTATTGCTTTGATTGCAATCAAAACTTTAAAGTGTTGTTTAATATGTAATTGTACTTCTTAGTAATATATGTGAAAAAATGAAAACACAGATTAAGGAGGTGCACTTGAACAATTAATTAACTGGACAGACTTAATTAGGATGATAATGTATGTCCTGTAACTCATGCTCAGTGGGTTGAAAATGTACAGAATGTGATTATAAAAAAAAATATTGTAGTATAAAATATTATCAAATATTATCAAAGTCAGGGCAGAAGATATAACCTACATCAGTGTTACAAGCTTTTCTTTCTGTTGTGCTGTATTTCAACCCCCCTCCCTCTCTCACTCTGCAGTCTGATATCTACTATGTGTCTTCTGCATCTCTGAACGCAGCTTCCAACTGTAGTTCCAGAGACACCAGTTCTCAAAGCTCCCCTCAGACCCCCACGGCTTACGAGATGCCTGTCTTCCCCTCGCCACTGGGAGATGGTGAGCGCCCCCTGCAGGATGGTGTTGAAAGGACCCAGAACACTGAGGCCTCCAATGTAGTTGAATTCACAAGTATAGTAAAAGGGGTGTTTGAGGTGATCATTGGGGAGGTGGAGGAGGGGGTGAGCCCCATTGAGATACAGATGAACTTGCGAAATGGCACTAATACAAGGTCCACAAGCTGATTGGCGTAGATGACAAGAGGGAGGGAAATAAAGCCAAATGAGTGGAATTTGTTATTAAAGATTAAATGCTTCAGTACCTGATAGAGCCTCTCTGTCCTCAGGCAGAAGCAAGAGGATGAGATAGCGTAGCCTGCAGTGCTCCCTGAATAAACACTGGGCTCATTTGAAAAAATAAGGAAATTCGATTTAGAGTGACCAGAGTGTTGGACCTGCACCTCTGGTACGGTTTAGAGACCATGAAGGAAAGTGTTCTGGAGCAACTCCATCCTCAGAAACCGTCCGGATGGTTTACAGATGACACAGGGAGAATTAACTGAACTTTATGATGTTTTGCTGCAAGTTTAAATTTAATCATAAGAGCCAGCCCAGTCTGCGGAGTGTGCGGCGCCCCCTTCAGCCTGCTGGGAGCAGACAGAAACATACGGCCTTGTAATTAGAGCCTAGCTGAGTCATTAGGTGTCCGCTGCTGATTAGTGACAGGCTTCCTGTGAATGAGGATGGATCTGGAAGGAGGATGTGACAGTTTGAAGAATGTAAACAAGTCCATCTGGGCTGTGTGTGTATGTGTCTGTTTGTGTCAGTGTGTGTGTGTCCGTGTGTGTGTGTGTGTGTGTGTGTGTGTGTATTAGTTACATTTACACTGCAGAACTTGAAGTTCTGCTTTAAAGTCGTGTGTAAAAAGCTGAAGCTGAATCCGGGGTCCCCCAAGTCGCCCGCTCCATTTGCTGTCCCCTCAGCAATTAGCACACATTGGAGATTAGCTTGAGCATCCTGAGAGCAGCCCATCAGTTCTCAGAACCATATATGGGCATAAATATGGAGGAATAACCTTTTAACTAAATAAGAACAGTGGCCATTTGCATTAATGTGGCTGTAAACAGAAACCCTGACTCTTTCATCATTAAATTGTTTGCCCAGTCAAGCAGAGTGCCTGTGTTATCCATGAGATCCTCTGACCAGAATAACTCTCTTAGCTGAAAGTGTGGAGTGCTGGTTAATTACTGCTGCTATTTGACCACTGAACAGGTACTACAGTACAAGGTTAAAACTCCTACATGCAGCTTACCGACAATCAATAAGTTTGATGCTGATACTCCACGAAATTACGAGTCTCTAACATTATTCCGAGCGCTTTTTGCTACCATACAATCAAGTATCTCTTTAAAAATTATTTTAATTCCATTTTAGCCTGCTTCCATGACATTTGTGCCATGAGTTATAAATTAACTGGGATATTTTCTTTATGCCACATGTACATGTCAGAGGCACTGGGAGCAGACATGAAGCTTTGCTTTTTTCCTGGGTCTGAACTCTAAAGCACACTTTTATTCCTTGTGTGGTTATGAACCTGAGACCCCCTTTTGCAGGGAAGATTTCCCTGCTGGTTTGGCTCATTTAGCCTCTGTCATGAGCCACTGTTGCGGTTGATCCAGGCTGCTTCGCTTGTATGATTTTTCATGGCAAATGATGTAAAAACATTTCTTCTCTGTTTTGTTTTTAAAACTGAAGTGCATTAAATCAGTTCTTGTTGAGACTAAGAATAAAGGCTGTTTAGGTAATGCTTTCCTCTGATGAATCTAATCAACTTAATATATCTGTAACTTGGCAACGATGCTCGTACGCAATGTCCTTGACGTTTATAGCGGGCGGGCCACACTAAACGAAAACATCGATCTTTGAGGGGGGGGCAATATGGGGAATTGGTAATTCACTCTCTGGATTTATGATTAGATAAAATTCTAACTTCAACCTCAGTAACAGGAAAATTACAACAACACAGAAATTACATTATCTACATAAAAGGGTTACATATAGTATGTAGGGAAAGGGTTCCAAACCAAGGATGTCATTTGTTAATAAGAGATTGATCAAACCGGGTATTGAAATGCAAAACAGAGAAATGTTCGAGTGGGGATCAAAGCTGGGTGGATTTATACCTGGGATCAGACAGTCTCCGCAAACCTGAGCGGCAGTATCGCTAGTGCTCAGAACGTGGCGCTTTAGCTTCGCAGAAAGCCAGCTGTGGAAATGACCCTGAGGGGTTTAAATGATCAGGTCCTAGGTTTCATTTAGATTTGGTTATGAATGAGATTCCTTTATATAAAGCAGCTGCTTCATATAGGAACAGGAGAAGTTTAGGAGCTGCCCGCGGAAAACATCAGAAAGGCCCTGGGGGCAGAGCTGCCCGAGGAGAACGTCAGCACGCCCTGGGGGCAGAGGTCTCAGCTGCCTGGGGGTCGCTCCGTGCGGCCGTCGTATTCTTCTCTCTGTCCGACGTGTCATAAACACACTGTGTTTTGTTGTGTTTCCTTTCACACATCAGATTCTATTAGGATTCCCTACGGCAGCAAGCTCTCCCAGTACATGTCCAAAGAAGCCGAAGGTATTTAAGGAGTCACTTCGCCAGCATGCCCGTCATTCACAGCAGCAGCATGCGACTGCACTGCCCCCGATTGCCAGCATTCCCGCGCTTCTCGCCGGCAATGCTGCTCATTCGGGGCGAGCGAGGGGGGTGGCGGCTCTGCATGGCACCCTAACAACACCGACCCCGTGTATGATTTTCTTAAAGTCATCCTTCGGTCAGCGGTCAGATCTGCCAGAGATGCAGAGGAGGCCTTTTGCCAGCTGCCCGTACGCATCCTGTGTGCTCTGCAGGGGCTTCTGCTAGTGCTGTCCACCCTAGACTGTCATATTATGGATATGTGATATTCATAATATCATATGATACTGGGCACCCACATGAAAAATCTAATTTGCTTCATTCTAAAGAATGTTTAATAGTTATACACGGAACAAGCTCTCCCAGCTTTACTTAATTTGTCAAATTTTTTTAATTTGTCTAATTTCCTTAATTTGTTTAATTTCTTTGTTATTTAGCTTTCTGTTGCACTAGATGTTGTTCGAATCTGAATGTAAGAGCTTCCTCTAATTGGCTAAACCCAGAAATGTAATAATGTTTTAATATCCCAGTATCATATCTTATCACAGGAATGTTGATGGTTGAAGATAACAGCATTTTTAACATCTCCCTTAACATGTATTTGTATATTCCAAAATAATTCCATATATTAGTCTCGACTAACATTTTTTGTGAACTCGGCTCCGTAATATAATGTCTAATAGTGTTGGTTGTGCATTTGATTTCCTCCATTGCATGTTGGTTTTGTCTCACCTTTGACCTGACTTTCTTGTCTGAGCTTTGCACAGTGCAGTCTTCTGACAGTTTATTCACAGATCCGTATTAGCATTCCACTCTCAGCAGTCAGAGATGCGGGGGAAAAACCTGCACCTGGTGCCCCCCGATGGCCGCATTAAGTTACTGAACCCTGAAATTCCCCCATAAATTCAGGCCCCGTAGTCCTGGAGCAGAACCTTGCAGCAGGCTGCTTTGTCTACTGTTGAGATCAGCCCTGAATGTTGATTATTAAGCAAGTTATCCTAAGGCACATAATTTTCTCATAATGTCCAAGTAGTAGATAAAGGCTACATTCATTTGTATTAATTTTTTTATTCAGTAATGTTTAGTGTGGCATTAGAAATTTAATTCATGTGTTATGTACACATCTGCAGAATGAAGAGGTTAAACATAGAACCTAATACAATTTTTCATTTCGAGTTTAACTCTTCAGTTCATAATGTAAGTACTTTAATGATAAATATGTTAATTGGCTCACCTTTGTTCTGTGGTACAAAACACTATTAAAAGTAACCAGAAATCATTTCTACAAAGATAGGAATGTTTTAAGAGATTTGGTTTAATAGAGTGCTTGAAGTGGGTCGGTACTCACTGGTACTCAGTACCAGCACCTCTTTATTTTTCTCTCCAGAGTACTGGTACCTCTCAGTATCTACTAGTACTCAATAACACAGGGAGTACCTGCACCTGGTACTGAATAACAAGGGAGTACTAGCACTTGGTACTGAATAACAAGGCGAGTACCAGCACCTGGTACTGGATAACAAGGGAGTACCGGTGCCTGGTACTGAATAACAAGGAGAGTACTGGTACCTGTTACTAAGTAACAAGGGGAGTATCTGCACCTGTTTTTTTCCCACTTCTAGCACTGGTTTAATCTACCTTTGCTCAATTTACTCACATTAGCACAACATAGATACAAATAAGAAAATACTATGGTATGGCAGCTGCTAGTACATTTCATTCATGTATCTGACATTTTTATCTTAAACAACTAACATCAGAGGGAATTGTTATCATTCATGTTTGTTTGCGGGGATCTGAACCTACAATTTTTGCATTGTTAGCTAACGGGTGATATACACTCACCGTAGTACTAGTACTTTGTATTAGCTGTAGTACTAGTTTTGCATGAGATTTCTATCACTTCCTGCTGCGCCAGGAGGTCTTGTAGTTCATTCTCTCAGGTCTTACAGGATCACCCTTCATTCTTTGCTGTCCTGTACCCCCCGTCCCACTGCTGTGTCTTGGTCGCTCTCCCTTTGCTCTGCCCCCCTCCCCCCCCCGTCTGAAGGTGAGGCTCAGGCGAAGCAAATCTTCAGGATCCCCCTGTGCAACCTGGTGGGCCGCAGCATCGAGAGGCCCCTGAAGTCGCCGCTTGTCAACAAGGTGGTGACCACGCCAGTGCCCAGTGCGCCCACTCCCTCCCCTGTGGTGTCCGTCTCGCACTCGCTCTCTCTGTCCCGCATGGAAATCAAGGAGATTGCCAGCCGCACGCGGAAGGAGCTTCTCGGTGAGCTGAGGCAAAACACTCTAGTTTCACACTGGCTCAGTGTAAACCTGTTTCAGCTACAGTATGTTCTCATGCAGACTTCTCACGTGCCACTGTGGGATGACCATAATCCACTTCATTTTGAAAGATGTATAACGCATTGGTTGGGAATTGAATCCAGGTCTCCCCAAGGGCAGAGACAGTTCCTCTTATGGTGACCCTGGCACTGTAAATCATTTTGGTTGACGGCCGATGGACAATGCTGACATTTGTGTCTGTGAACAGGTCTTACAGAGGAGCCCAGCAGTAAATCAGAGAACACAGTGAAGCAGAGGAAGACCAGCAAGAGGCTGGCAGAGAAGGAGCCCAAACTGAGGGCCTTGAGGTCAGCCAGCAGTGACAGGTGAGGAGGCGCTTAGGTAGGCAGAGTCCACAGCGCAGGGGCACTGGCACTGGACCTGGACACGCTGAGCGCTAAACCAGCTACCATCCTTAACTGAGCAATGTACTTAGTCATTGCTCTTCTGAAGGGTTTTTGGAGGTCTTCACGTTTATCGACGCTTCCTCAGAAAACCCATGCATGTTTGGGGTTATTTGGTTTTATTATAATTATAAGTCTGCTTTGTTCAATCAGAAGAGATTTAATTAATGAATCATATGCCACGATTGCTGCTACACTGTTGACTAATCATACTTGGGAGGAGGAGCACATGCTGATTACAGCGCATCGCCACAACCACGACATGACAAACCACCTCTGGAATGAGAACCTGAATGCAGCCGTGCAACAGGCGATACCTCAGCACCGCACTAGTCCGAATGGAACAGCGTGAGTTTTTTCCAGTGGCTGCAGTGCCAATCCTGCCACCAACCCCCAAATTTTCCCTGAAAGATGGAGGACCTCCTTGCAGGGCTGGATGTCATATCCAGGACAAAACAACTGCAGGTTAAGGGCCCAACATAGTAGACTCACTCTGTGCATTCACGGGATTTGAACCAGCAACTTTACGGGATTTGAACCAGCAACTGTACAACTGCTGCGACAGATCCCTAGCCTCAGAGCCCCCACTGCTCAAAATCAATAAAAATGCATTTAAATAATAGAATCTATGCAGTATTTAGCTTGCAACCAAAGTGCACAAATTCTGTAGGTTTAGACCACTAAACCAGAGCAAAAATGCATTAACTCAGAGGCTGATTGAAAGAACAACCAAGAGAAACTGTGGTTCCTCAAGGTTTAATGTGTAAGATTTAAGTATTAACTTAAGCCTGAATGAAGCATGTCCCAACGCAGAAGGTTTATGAGGTCTTTCAGATGCATGAATGTTCTGATAGTTCTTTAAAAGTGGATCTACATTCAGTCCTTACTCAGCACTTCTAAGAGCAACTGACGTGATTAAGTACGAAACCAAGAGGTTATCAGCATAGAATCAAATAGGTTAACAACCATGTTGCATACAGTTTGTCCAGGTTAGTAGCGATAATCTCTTTGAGCCTTTGACATTTGAACATCTCAGGTGTCTCCATGTCTCACAGCAGTGAAATATGGCGTGTTGAGGAATGCTCTGAGTGCACAGCCCAGCTGCCTTCACTTAGCGGTAATAAACAGTACTTGGCAGCTATAGGAGCACTGGAACCAAGTGTGTGAGGCCACATGGTGACATTTTCAATACATCCAGTCTGTAAAGGCTGGGGGGGGAAGCTTACATTAGTCACTCGGTTCGCCTATCCCAGAGGCACAGGGGCTACCCAAACACCCTAAGTGGGACACATCAAAGGCGCTACCCAAACACCCTACGTGGGACACATCAAAGGGGCTACCCAAATACCCTACGTGGGACACATCAAAGGGGCTACCCAAACACCCTACGTGGGACACATCAAAGGCGCTACCCAAACACCCTACGTGGGACACATCAAAGGGGCTACCCAAACACCCTGCATGGGACACATCAAAGGCGCTACCCAAACACCCTACATGGGACACATCAAAGGCGCTACCCAAACACCCTACGTGGGACACATCAAAGGGGCTACCCAAACACCCTACGCGGGACACGACAAAGGGGCTACCCAAACACCCTATGCGGGACACGTCAAAGGGGCTACCCGAATCCCCTAACTATGCAGGACACATGAGAGGGCAGATGCAGGACTACTTAGAGACATCACTTTACCAAGCCACATGGTTTGGGTCAGAGGAATCACACACAGCAGGAGAAGCACATGCAAACAGCACAAACACACACACACACACAGAATGGGATTTAAACCCACAACCTGGGAGGTGTGAGGCTTCCCACTGCACCACCATGTCACCCATCCAGTGAAATGTTGATACAAAAATGGCCTCCATGAAATATTAGCTATGCATGGGACATAAAAGTGACCATGACTAATGATTAAGGATATGAATACAGTTACATAGTGCCCTAAATGTGTATGTTTAACACCGATTTCAGACCTGATGAGGCTTCTTAACTGCTGCTACCTCATGTTCTACTAATGGGTTGCTAATGAAGTGCTAACAGAATTGTTGACAGTGTCAGCAATGACGTTACAGTAAGTTCATAGACTAACGTGATGTGTCACGGCAAGACCAGCTTAGATGTTCCTCACGGGAGGTCACAGCATACATTAGTGCTGAACGAAATGTACACACTGTGTTTTATATTTACTGTGTAGCTTAATACAGTTCAAACTTGTCACCATTCCACATGGTTACCCCTAGTTACCAGTTTCTCACACTTCATCTTAAACAGTTTTTTTAAAGGCCAAGAGTTGAATTTCACATAATTAATGAGTTTTATTTAGTTTTGGACAATGTGTTAGTTCAACAGTAACTGGAGTTACTCCTAGTGCAATGTAACCGCGGTGGAGTTACGTTATACTTGTCTGCCATATCAGGGCAAAGGGGATAACATAAGGGTTTGTGTCATCTGTCTGCACCTCTGTTATATGCTAATAGGCACTGGCAGGTGGACTTGAGGATAGTGTGAAAAGCAGCCCAAAACGCTTCACATTCAGCTTATCGTTTCTCTGTCCAGAAATGTCACATGCAAATTTTTTTCACAATTTTTTTTTGTTGCCAGCCTATGCCTTGTCAATACTTCCTTCAAAAGCTACACTGAGGTTATCCATTGAAATGCAGGGATTTTCTAGTGATTAGTTTCACCCCCACTTTTCTCATAGATGCCTACAAAAAGCCCACTAAGCTGGGCACCAAAATGAATCGTGTTTTTGTAATGAATTTGAGATTTGTTATGAAATCCCACCATCAAGGACTGAACCCTGCCATGAAAACGAAAGTGAGGTCCTCACTAGGCTTGCAAAGGGGTGAAAATTTCAGAAACTTTCCATTCCACAGGAAGTTAAGCTGGGGAATTTTGGAAATATTCCACATTAGAAACTTTTCATGGGAATTAATGGGAAAGTATTATAATTAACAAGAGTATTCCTAGAATTTTGCAACCCTAGTCCCCACTGTCAGAAGATACCCCACCAGTCATATCTCAAAAACCATTAAAGACAATAAGACTTGAACTTATTAAATCAAACGTGGGCCAATATTCCATTTTTACCTACCGTCGATATTAATGCACTGTTAATCCGATTACTGTTGTACTTGTGCTTGGCGCTTTGCATTTTTGCTGAAGCAAGCTGCTTACCTGCAGGGTGGGGTCCGAGTCGGCAGACACGGATTCGGACGCCCCGCGGCACTGCTCATCGAGCTCTGAAGCGGAGCTTGAGCGCATCGAGGTTCGGGAGGAGAGCTCCTCGCTGGCCAGCCCCTTCGCACTCACGTCCTCCTTCGAGGAAGACGTCTTGGACTTGAAGTGAAGGAGACGCAGGAGGGATGCCCGCCTGTGCTGCTCAGCCGTGCTAAGGAGGGACATCACGGTTCATTTCCACAGCCCAGCCAAACCTTTAACGTCTGGCCAGGGTCACACCTACAGAGTGACACCACTGAAGATTTCAGTACATTTCGTACTACATATTGCAAAATACAAAAAAAGCAGTAAAGGTAGTAGTTAATTTTTTTTTTTTTATTGTCAACATAGCGTAATGCTTTGCAATATACTATATGGAAAAGTATAGATAAATTTATATAGTATAATATATGTATATATGTGTATGTAGACACATACACACATATGTACATAAATTCATATGTTCCTGCATATTTAGATTTTTATTGTTTATCTCCCATCTGTTCCTGTGTTTTCTTTGTCACACAGGCTTGTTTTTTGATACAATTCGCAGTAAACGTAACAGTATGATAGCGGACCGTCCGTCCCATGTGCCATTGTCCACACAATCTGCTATTCTCGACTTGTTGCTGATTTATAGCAGTCAAGCCTGATGTTTACTTAAGGTACTGAACAACACATGATCGACACAATCCTGTCTCTCAAGGAAGTTCATAGGTATTGTATTCCTTAATTGTTGACCCACTGGCATGTATTTAATAAGCCGAAGAAAAAATCGCCTACACAAAGGCCGTAAATTTATAAACTTGTGACATCATTACTCTAAAAACGCGGCCCTGCTTAGGGTGTCAAAAATCCTGCATGTCTTATCTATGCTGTACTGATGCTTTGCCAGCTTGGAATCCATCGTAACCAAAGGACACCCACTGGATTACAGCGATATTCCATCCGCGGGCGTTTTTTTAATACTGAGAATTATAGTCAAGATAATCGTGGAAAAGGGCTGATATTTCATGCACCTTGTTTAAGGCTCAGAGTAGCTATGGCGCAGTCAGGCTTTTAAAAATCAGGATATATGAGACCAGGTTGGATAGATTGTTTTGTAGTAACTGAGACTTTTTGCCCACTAATATACAAGAGAACTGTAGTATCTCACAAATTAATGTGAGACATTTTAGTGGCTTGTTAAAATCAAATACTTTCCTCAGCTTCAGGACAGGATCCTTTTTATGAAACAGTATTAATACAGAACTATATGCCTTGGGAAAGCGGCCATTTTTGACTTGTGTCAGCCTGCGCCCTCTTGTGGCATATTTGCAACATTGTCGCCGTTGTGTATAATGCATGAAGGACCTTTTCCCCTCTATTACGCCGCTCTCTGTTTACTTGTTTCAATGTGAACTATTCAACACTATGAGCCTTGACATAAAGGGAAATATGGGAATATTTTTGCAAATGTATGTAAGTGTTATTTATTATGATTATAATTATAACTGAGTGTTGGTGAGTGGGGGAACATTTGATGGTTGAAGTTTGTAATACCAGTAAAGCAGTTTGAATGTTTTATTTCCTTTTAATTTGGTCCCATTCTGTTCAGATGGCCCCTAGACGTTTCGCAGTGGTTTTGTATCTAAATCAATATTTACTGTTTAGACTGTTGCTGAACCTCTGTGATATTAAAATGAAACAAAATTATTAAAAAAAACACCAAGTGTCTTAAAATATATTGTATTGCCATTGTTTTTAATGCCAAGTACTACTTGTAAATGTTTGTGTTTAAAATGTGGCCTCCAATGAATCTGAATTATAATTATTAGTATTATTATGAGTTCTATCATTTGAACAATTTTAAGTGCTGTTGACCACTGCTGTGAAAGTATTTAATTTTGTTCATTGACATGAAATAAATATTTAAGAAATTGGATGCAAACTTTCTGTGGTATTTTCGTATCAGACTCATAAACACTTTTTCCAGATGTAAATAATTTACTGCTCGGATGGCTTCACGGTCAGCTGATGTCATTTTCTGTCCAATCAGATACAGTAACAGTCAGTGTGCGGCGTGTTTACTGCTGTCTGGTGTCACCACAGACAGAAATGACAGAAATTACAATTATAACAACAGAGATAAGTATTAATGATAATACATTTTCTATAAAGAAGCAGCTGTAGTAGAACCATCAAAGGTGTAACAGTGCGAGAGCGTGTGCTGGTGTCAAAATATGGTGATCGGGGGAGAATATCGCTTAACCAGCCCATTTTCTCGCTAGATGGGGCCCCTGTTTTGTTGGATGTAGCCCCTGATTTTAAAATATATGCATTAATCCACACCTGCTCAAGGGCCTATCAGTCATTCTTCCAGTCAAAAGAACCAGCGACCATCTGATCATGGGCACAGAGACCCAAGCTGGTGAGCAACACAACACCCAAAATGCATTGAAGACTGCAGAAATGTCTACGGGGTACCTGCTAGTCTTCTCTGTATTGTTCTAATTGCAGTGTTTGCGCAGTGATAGAAGACAGCATTGCTAAGCGTGGTGTGTGTCAGCCTTTCCACAATGCCTGTCTAGCCCATCTCTCCCTCCTTCACAAATGTCCCTGCTGAGTCTATAGGCGTGGCCGCAAGTCGCAGCTAATGTGTCCGCCGGCTGCGGTCGGCACAGATATCGATCTCTTTCATCCTAATGGCGAGCGGCGTCTCCTCCCTTTCCAGCCCTCCTGATTTCATGTCTCAGCTCTCATCCTTCCGTTCTCCTTCAGTTCTTGTTGAAGGCCGTTCCATATGATGCACGTTGCGTGAAAGAGAGCGGACTACATACCAAACCGCTAAACCGGCGACCATCAGAACCCCCCCGGTGAGAATCACGACACGCCTTTAAATGAGGCTTGAAGTTGAGCTTGTCTCTTTCGTGCTGCACACTCTGAAAGAGCCGCCCATTGACGCTGACCTCCCCAAGCAAACCCGCCGTTCCACAGCAGTCAATCATTTCAGATGCTGATGAAAACAAAACGCGCGTTCGCATGCAGATAATATGGAGAATAGTACTTTGCTCACTCACATTGAATAAGTTGATGGATAAGAAAACCAAAATTGTAACAAAAAATGAATCCAAGACGGTGATTCAGATCCTGTTATGCTGCATGATCTGTTGCTCTAAGGGCGAATGGAAGTTTGTGCGTTAAATTGTCATTGACTACATCCTTTATATAGGAGATAAAGAATTTTCCTTCAAATAACCTTAACTTTATGAAGTGTACTATGTAGAAACATTCTGAAATCAACCAGCTTGGTAGGGAGGTAAAAACATAATACGTGTTTGCAATACTGAAGTAAATGTATTTATGCGTTAAATCTGCGATATGTCTTTATGTTTCATATCTGCTTCTACCTATAAGAAGAATACACTACTCACAATAAGCTAGGGATATTGTTATTTACATGAGTGCTTTTCCCATTTGCTCTGAATTTGAATGAAATAAGTAAAAGTTCCCTTTGATATTACTAATAATGTATGAGAAGAAACACCATTT
>JAODKF010000126.1:15649779-15661753 GCA_026779585.1 Mormyrus proboscirostris
TCACACCTGGGTTTGAACAGCTGACCTACAGGTTATCCCAAAAACCTGCATACACACCGGCCCTTTGCGGATAAGATCGGCCACCCCTGGTGTAGAGATGTCACCCCTTCACAGTCACTTCACCTGGAGGGGTTCATGCAGCTGTAAGCAATGGCAGTAAAGACATACAACACAGTTCAAGCCTGTTTAATGGACACTTTATTCAGTTCCCATCTGAGGCTCGATATCAGGACGAGAGGACAGAAACTAGGTCCACTGAACAGAAATTCTCAGCAGGAGCGTAGTTCTTAAGTTCCCCTTATGCTTTTAGGACTTCGGGGGCTTAGAGAGGGGCTTTTCAGCTCCACATAGACATCTTTAGAAATGCATCTGGGAGTCGCAGGAAGAGCCTTTCAGCCCCAGAAAATGTCAGGAAAAGTCTCAGCCTTAAAGAAACTACTCTAAAACAATTCAGCTTACCCAGCATTCCACAGTTTTATCTCCATACATCTCCGTGTGTTTCATCCAATTCATGTGCTTGGATTAATCGATTAGTTGAATCAGAACATTTGCTGGGGAAAATGTAAAAATATGTGAAGGTCAAGGGTACACATTGAAAGACTTAGGTGCTCTTGCACTGTCACCAAGCATCGAGCCATACCCTAGCCTTTTATTGCTAACATAGGATGGTGATGGTAGCAGAAATTAGCACATAGTAAATCATGATGTACACCATGTGAACAGTAAATAAGCATATCTTCGGTCTTACATTGCTGTCTCTCTCCAAACTCGGCAACGCCTTTACCAAACCGACCCTTCTGCAGTGGAAAACCAAAGCAAGCTGGAATTGTGCTGTAACTAGTGTTTCTTCGTAGTACAGCTTGGTTCTTGGTGGCAGAAGAAAAGCAATATTGCATTAGTTAATGACTCGTGTTGTTACGGCCTCCCGCTGTCTGTGGGAGAGGTGCTACATTTCTTCTTCTTGACCCCCCCTTGTCCAAGAAATCGACAAATTGCGGATCAGGAATCTGTATACCAGTGTCTGTGTCGTGTCCGTGGCGGTTAGAGACTAGCACAGTTAACCTGCTATTACTCGTTCTATCCTTCCTTTCTTTTCTATCCTATCCTCAATTTTACAAACTCACACCATCACTGCAGACATGTGCCTCAGAAGATCCCATCCAACATCCAGGCGCCGCACACCCAGTAATCTCATCTACCCTCCCCTGTCATCCCAGCCCCAACGTAGTGTGTTGGGCGGCCTCTGGAACTGCCAGTCTGCTGTAAAGAAGGCTGACTTCATTTCCGCCCTTGCTTCCCACCATTCTGTTGACTTTCTGGCTCTAACTGAGACCTGGATATCGCCAGAGAACTCGGCTACACCAGCAGCTCTCTCCTCGGCCTATGCATTCTCTCACTCTCCACGCCAGATGGGCAGGGGCGGTGGCACAGGTCTGTTACTATCTCGGAACTGGTGCTTCACACCCCTCTCTCTCCCCTAGCTCAACATTTCATCCTTTGAATTCCATGGAGTTGCAATTTCATCTCCATTCAATATTCTTATCATTGTTGTATACCGTCCTCCTGGCCCCCTAGGCCACTTTCTAGAGGAGTTGGATACTCTCCTCAGTCTCTTCCCCATTGACAGCTCCTCTCTCATTCTCCTTGGTGACTTCAATCTCCCCCATGACAAGCTCCTTTCTTCTGGTCTCCTCCCTTTTCTCTATTCCTTTTCTCTGACATCCAACAACTGCTCTCCCACACACAAAGGAGGTAATGTTCTTGACCTGGTTTTCAGCTCCCTCTTCAGCCACCCCACCGACATCACTACTACCCCTCTTCACATCTCTGATCACCACTTAGTATCCTTTACCATCACCCTACCCGCCTTGCCCAATCCTGGCTCTCAATATTTCTCGCCCACTAGACCAAACCTCCACTCTGTCTCCCCTGCATCTGTAGCTTCCTGCACCCTGTCCTACTTTCCTGATCTTAACTCCTTATCCTCACTTGCACTGGAGCCTGCAACTGATACTCTCCTCTCCTCACTTTCCTCATCCATGGATCACCTCTAGCCACTGTCCTTTAACCCCAGGAAAACTCACTCTGCTCCTTGGCTTTCAACTGCATTACGCAACAACCAAAGACAATTGTGGGTAGCAGAGAGGACATGGAAGAAATCTAAACTTGATGCAGATCTGTCTTCCTGCCATACTAGCCAAATTCTCTTCGGACGTGACTGCAGTGCCTTTTATAAAGAAAAACTGGGGCTATCCTCACTCCATAACTCCATAATATTTTTCTCATCACTACTCAACCCTCCAACTTCACCTGCTCCATCCTCCCTGACTGCTGAAGATTTTGCCAACTTCTTTAACGAAAAGATTGGCAGAATCTGCCAGACATTCTCCCCCCCCCCATCCACTACACTTCACACCCAGGATCTCCCTTCCCCCTCACTGACCCAGTTTTCCAGTCTTATGGCTGATGAGATCATGAAAGTTATCTCATCTTCAAATCCTACCACCTGCCCACTGGATCCATTCTCTTCCACATTGCTCCAGACAATCTCTCTGGACCTTCTCCCTTTCATCAGCACTATCATTAATGGCTCCATAACTTCCGGTCATGTACCAACAGCATTCAAAATAGCCAGAGTCATTCCCATCTTGAAAAAACCCACTCTAAATCCCTCGGACACTTGCAACTGCCGACCAGTATCGCTTCTTTCCTTCCTTTCAAAAATCCTTGAACACACAGTCTACAACCAGCTCTCTTTTTACCTCTCCCAGAACAACCTCCAGGATACTAATCAGTCTGGCTTCAAAGCAGATCACTCCACAGAGACTGCCCTCTTAGCAGTCACTGAGAAGCTCATCCTTCTTAACCTGTCAGCAGCAAGACTCTCCTGTCCATCCTTAGGAGTCTTGGCATTGGTGGCTTGGCTTGGCGATGGCTTGCATCCTACCTTGAAGGCCGATCATACCAAGTGACATGGAAAGGATCCACGTCTTGCCCACATTGTCTCTTCACCGGTGTCCCTCAGGGCTCGGTTCTTGGCCCCCTCTTGTTCTCCCTCTATACCAAATCTCTTGGTGAGGTCATATCCTCTCATGGCTTCTCTTACCACTGCTATGCAGATGAGACTCAGCTCATCCTCTCCTTTCCTCCTTCTGACATTCATGACTCCACTAAGATATCTGCATGTTTAGCAGACATCTCATCTTGGATGACCGCTCACCAACTGAAACTCAACCCTAGTAAAACGGTACTGCTTTACATCCCGGCTGACTACCCAGATACTCGTTCAGTCCCTTGTCATCTCCCACCTTGACTTCTGCAACTCGCTTCTAGCGGGTTTACCACTGAGCGCCATTCGCCCCCTCCAACTGATTCAGAATGCAGCTGCTCGATTTGTTTTCAACCTTTCCAAGTTCTCCCACACCACTCCCTTGCTGCGCTCTCTACACTGGCTTCCGGTGGCTGCCCACATCAGATTCAAAATACTGATGCTCACATACAAAGCCAAAAATGATCTGGCTCCATCCTACCTAAAAGATCTCATCACACCCCGCACTGCACCACGATCTCTCCGATCCTCCAGCACTGTGCGACTGGTCCCACCACCCCTCAAGGCACAAGGAAGACACATCTCTCGGCTCTTCTCTGTTCTGGCACCGAGTTGGTGGAATGAACTCCCCCTAGATGTCCGAACAGCTGAGTCACTGAATGTCTTCAAATGACGACTTAAAACACACCTTTTCCAGAAATACCTGAATTAGCAGTTCTGGTATTATACTCTGACCTCAAAAAAAAAAAAACCTGCACTTTCCCAACAGAGTATTAGATCGATGGTATTCATAGCCTTGGTTTATTGAGCTAGTATCGGGAAATTCATTGTACAGTCTTAAGCACTTATGCAAGTCGCTCTGGCTAAGGGCGTCTGCCAAATGCTGTAAATGCAAATGTATACCAGAGAACAGAAAATAGCTCCTTGCTTATCTGTGCAAGAATATTTCTGAGTGAATTTCAGTTAGAGTGAAGATACAAGTGTACAGACTTATCATCCACTTCTTGTCCATGCTCTTGTTCAGTTTCAATGTTTTGTGGTTCATGACTGTTTTTGTTAATTTTTTACACAACATAAAGCTTGTAAACTGATGCCAACCATAGCTACACGTATGTTGGCCCAGCACAGGTGGCAGGAATGAGATCAAAGTCTGGCTCACTCACAGACAGTTTGATGTGTCGGGCTGCTTTACAGGATTTGCAGTGCTGTTTTTGGCCTATTTGTAGCAAGACCTGTTCATATTTTGGAATATATATCCATCCTACTGCCACTTATCTAGTACAGAGTCAATGGAATAGTGGGAAAGGTGCAGTACACGGAGCCAAACACAACCAGCATAGACCACAAGGCTGGAAGAAAACCTAGACAGATGCCAGTCCATCACACGCAGCTCTGTAAATGATACCCTCTTGGGATCTGAACCAACAACCTCCAGCTTCTTTGAGTTCTTGGGTGCAGTCACTATCCTGCTTTATTCCTTACCATGTACATGACAGGCTAAAATGTTAAAAGCCTTTATGCATTCTACACTCCTTACTAGTAATCTGCATGCATATGTAAGGACACAAGAACATAAGAAATTTACAAGCGAGAGGAGGTCATTTGGCCCATCAAGCTCATTTGGGGAAACAAATGTAAAGCACAATAAAGTACGGAAAAAATGGGCTTCGCTCCCAGTGATACAACACGACTGTCAGAGTGTTGGACTGCAAAAAATAATCAGTCAAGTATGACAAGAAGAGGTCACACATTGCTTAATATGCTTTTATTCAATGTCTCTGCACAGACGCGTTTCAAGAGTGTCTTTTTAAAATAATTAACAAGTGCGCTGATTTAATCATGTCCAAGAAAAAAACTGGAAATGATTGCATTTTTAGGAAGAGGCTCAGTGGGTAGTCCTGGGACCTCACACACACAGCACTGTGATTTCTGCACTGCATCTCAGTCTGTATCTATGTGTGGAATGTGGTTTTCTCTGTCTCCAAGTGGCTTTCCCCTGGGTACTTCAGTTTCCTCCCACAAAGACAAAATTCAGTCCAAAGATGGGCTTTTTGCCATTTTATCCCAAATCTCTGGCGTCTTGTGTTCTGGGGTAGGACTCAGTTCCAGTGTCACCGTGCACTAAATAAGTAGCTCTTGGAAAATGGATTGATTGTTCCGCTATTTAAGGATATCTAACATGATACGCTTCCTCTCTGCAAAACGTTTCAACTCCAGCTAATGTTTTAGACAGAACCCTCATGTAATGTTTTATGAAAATCTAAAGGACAAAAACTGACGTTTATGAAAATTGGGCTGAAGGATTTTGTTTTTTATTCTCTTTGGACTCAGAATGTTTAAATATAAAATACTATGACAATGAATGGGCTTCAGCAATTATTGATTTAATGCTTATTAATTTAATAGTTTAATAATTCAGTGTTTTTACTAAACAAAGCATTTAGGCTTTGTTTACACCTCGTCCACATTTTAACACACAGTCACTGCCACTGAGCAACTACATTATTTTTGAATCAGACCATTTTTGTGGATCATTATCCGCGTGAAATATGAAGGTTCAGATCACCCGATGACGCTGGACCAAACTCCATCAAAAATGGAGGAGTCTATGAAAAACAGCAAATATCAAATAAAAGGAGACTTAGTATTCTTCTTGAAGTCATAAATAACTTTTCAAAACTAAATGATCAGAGAATCATTTTAAATAAACATTTTTCAGTCATATAGATGGATAGTTAATGCAAGATAGTGACTGAAGCATTTTAGTTAGTGTCTCATTTAAAAGTGCAACAGCTGTTCCCTTCCTTGCAAACCTTTGATCACTGTCCTACATTGCATTTTCCATCCCCTCTAAAGCTGTTATGTTCTCTATACCAACTCTCCTCTCCCGCATCGTTTATTCCTTCATGTTTATAAACACTTTCCTCTGCTAGCCTCTTATCATCTCTCCCATGAGGTTCTGTGACTTCTCCCAAAATGGTGACGTGCCCCAGCCGAGTTGACCAGAAGCTCCTGTTCATTGCAGGCGGACTACGGGAGCTGAAGAGGACCAAAAAACCTCAAAGAAATTTCCGCACAAAAGTGACCATATGATTACAGGTTCTGTTCCCCCTCAAACACGTTGTGAAGCAGCTGAACGCAGGATGAAGAGGAGGAAGAAAGAGCGCCGCAGTCGGACCACCTTCAGCAGCGGCCAGCTGCAGGCCCTGGACCGGGTCTTCGAGCGCACGCACTACCCCGACGCCTTCCTGCGGGAGGAGCTGGCTCGCCAGGTCAACCTCAGCGAGGCCCGCGTGCAAGTAAGAAGCATGGCATGCTGGGTAGTCCCCACCTTGGCATCCATTTTGATGCTTGGCCTACAGTTTGCCAAGAGTCAAAGGCAGCTGATGTCAGCTTCTCTTGTCCCTCTGATTCTTGCTGCTCCATCCCTGCTTACCCACTGTTTCTGGGGAGGGACAGGGAAGCAGGAATTCACAGGAAATTTGATAAGGTTGTTTTGGGCGGGGAAGGCCATGTGTGTATCTGGGGAGCATGGGGTGTGTACAGAGGAGGGCCACAAGGGCACTGGCCCCAGCTGAAAGCCGATTTGCTCCCAGTGTACATGTCATCACTTAATATTCATATAAAGAAATGGTTTCTTAACCTTTTTTTGCCATGGTAACCTGTGGTAGCTGGTTTGCTGAAGCCTGATGAAGGGACCCCTAAGCATCAGTTTTGGGTTATTAAAAATAAAGATATTGATTTTTATCCCATCCAAGTCCTGAAGTGTATTTACCCCAGGATAAGGATCCCAGATTTAAAGTAAGGTTCATTATGTGTTAAAGAGAGTTGGAGCAACAGGTCAGGTAATTTAGCCTCACAGAGTAAACTGTGTATTCATTAGGGACGGGCCAATCCACATTTTTTAAATTCAGATCAGATACTGATTCCGACACAAGAACTCTTTTTACTTTAGTATTTTAATATGATAAATATATAATATGCATACTTTATATATTACTGTGTTTTAAACCAGTAATGAAAATTTTAACTATTTAAAAGGAAAAAAGGGGAAAAAAGGATACCAAAAAATCTTTAATTAGGCTACTAATTCCACTTCATTCATACATTTTGTTTTATGCATTTTTCAGGCATCTACAGTTCAATTATAATATCATCCAAGAGAGGATATGCAAGCGGCTAATGCTTAAAATGCCCCACAATGTTTCTCCCGCTGGCAACAGCATCACTTGCACTTCGCTGTGATCGCAGCCCCTCGTGTAACACAAGCTGCAGCGAGTGAGGAAAACAGCCCAAGCTAGTGACTCCCAAATCATCCATTGCCTTTTTCATATTACTCGTGTTATCCCGCACAATTGCATGCACTTTGTTTAGTGGGATTTTCCATTAAATGTTACTTCTACCTCTCAAACATGTTTTTACTAAGACTGCAAACTGCTCTGCTGTTAGTTCTGCACTCCCAGATCACCACCCTCCGATCAGATGTTCTTACGCTCCGCCTACTGCGAAGGCTATGCGCATGACATCACAGCGGGCGGGAGTCACCGCGCTCACAACCACTGAACGTCAAATAGACTGAGTGGCAGCGTTAATGTTCAGCTTGAATGCCGCAAAAACACGTCTAAAACTGGAAAACACTGTGGTGCGATTGATTGTACAAATAGATTTAACAAGAAATATGAGCTACTTTTTTACTGTTGGTTAATATGAATGATGGTTTATTCCACCGCCAAGGGCTCACAGTCTCACTTTCTTTTATTTATGAAAAATTCACTGGTAATCTTAATGGTTAATATTTACCTAGTTATGAGGAAGGACTGAATAAAGAACAGAAAAGCCGCTGATGTTACCATTGTTTTTCATAAATGCATAACAATTCATAAGCAAGGTGGTTTCTAGCTATTCAATGGTCAGGAGCTAAGTCCAGTTTACCTGGGGCTTGACTTTGTTTTTGAAGGTAGATCGGGGCTAAAATACTCGTGGCTCAGCTTAAAATATTATACAGACCTAACAAGGCCCATGTTCATAAGGATTGTAGTATCAGGCTGATTAGTACATCATCTACTCAGTAGCCTACAAATGTTATGCAAATAGGAACACAATATAACAAACAGGATGCTTTTATGAAAAGACTTTTATTATGAAACCAGGACTGTAAATCTCTCACTGCAACTGAAAAACCTCACTCTGCTCTTCTTGTACTATGATGTCACCGTCATCTCACTTCTCACTTGGATAATTTTATATTTAAGTTTATATTTATGGCGGCTCAAAGGTCCCAGCGAAACGCTACCTTGCCTTCACATCATAGGTGTGGTTCCAGAACCGACGTGCCAAGTTCCGGAGGAGTGAGAGAGCGGTCCTAGCCAGCCGCTCCAGCAGTCTGCTCAGGCCCGATGAGCGGCAGGCAGCCCTCGGCCAGCAGGTGGCGCCACACTCCACCCTCCTCAGCTCTGCCGCTGTCTCATGGTCTCCTCCCACATCTTACAGGTAGCCCCACCCCCCACCTAGCATACAGATATGTCCCCACGTGATGCGATGTGTGGCCCAGCAGTTTAGAATGTTGTGTCTGTGACCGGAAGGATGCTGGTTCAAATCCCTGCGTCGGCAGAGTGATTTTACCACAGGGTCCTTGAGCGAGGCCCTTAACTCTAATTGCTCCAGGGATTGACTGTCCCTGGTTTCACAATCCTATGACATTTTGGGTAAAGAGTATCTGCTAAACAAATAAATGTTCAAAAGGGTACTACACCATTGGGGTAAATGATTAAATATTTACCAGCACCCGTGCCTTACATGAAAGAATAGTGAATAATAAATATTTATCTCAGCATTTAATTACCATGGACAAAGAGATCTCGAAAGATGAATTGTAATAACAGCTGCACCAGGCCGAGGCTGAATGCAGAGATTGTGAGCCACCAATCGATCTGCTGTTACGTCCCATTTCCTCAGCCTGGCTCCAGCCAATGGCCCCCTGGACGTACAGGCGAGTGGAGCCAGTATGGCCAAGAGCATCGCCAGCCTACGCCTGAAGGCCAAAGAATACAGCCTGCATCACAGCCAAGTGCCGACGGCCGACTGACACCTGCGCAGCGCCGCATGATCCTGCCCGTCTCCAAGAAACGGGACGAGACCACTGGCACAGTGAGACCCCGGTTAGAGACAGAGGGACTGCCAGGAAAAACACTGGGCCACTGGGCAGGTCCCTGAAACATTTCTGAGATCCTCCAGCCCGCAAGCGGCACGACACTCACTGAGTTTTCAATGTAATATTTCTGTGTACAGCAGAGTACAATCTGCTGTAAAGCATGGAGTGGTCAAAATGAAGTTGTCTAATGAAACATTTGTTTAAAACATTGTATTGGTTTTTTGTTGTACCTCCTGATTTTCCCACAAAAGCTATTGATGGCTGTAATTGCATTCAAGCTAGCCAGCAAAACAGTTTAAAACTTGAATGTGTTGAATGTGTGAAAAACTTAGTCAGTTAAATTGCTGCACAAACTGATTGTGTTAATTCATTGTTTTGTTTTATTATTGTTTTGTTTTGTTATTTTTGGGATATGTTCCATGTTGTGGTATTTTTTTCATAGTGCCTTTATGTTTATGACCAGTGTTTTGTGGATTCTTATCAAAACTATTGTTAGATTTACTGTCATTCGGATATCGCAGTGTAACAATCCCACAGTTTTGAAATGAAAGAGGACAAAATTCTCAAAATATCCCAGGAAGCAAATGTAGCCTCCAAAATTTAAGAACCCAAGTGGAGTTATATTTTCCTGTCTGCTGTTAATGAAGTGATCACTTCCTTTGGTTTACCTGTCCCTGTGTTATCAGTAATGCCTCTTTGCATGCCCTTGACAAAACAGAAGTTTCAGGGATGATTAAAATTACCGGCGCCGTGATTGTATCTGCAGTTTAGACCGCACGCCGGCCAGGAAGCTCATCCGCTCCGTCTGGATTTGAATGGAACACGCCTCGGGTGCCCGGCCCACACAATCAGTAATCTACAGCTGCAGGGTGTTACAGCCGAGCGATGCATCACCTGCAGTAGATATTTAAACGTTCTGCTTATGTGTGACGTTGCAGGTTTGCACAAGCTTTAGTGGTGACGTGCTAACTTCTGGCACATCTGCTTCAAACGCGAAGCATTGCCTTACTAGCTATATACGTGATGGGAATATCATTTTTCTTGCATCAGTTTGGAAATGATGCCTAAGTCCAAACCTTTTAAAAGAATTCCCGGTGGACGAAGAAAAACTGTAAAACGAAAGTCAGTCAGAGTCGCACAATGTCAAAGTAGATGGCCGCTACGATATAGTGTTTCACGCTAGATGGAGTTTCCATCGGGTTATCATGTCTCGGCACTTGCCAACAAGAGGGATGTAAGATATGAGAAATGAGAGCAGTTCCGTTTGCAAACTTGCTGTATTATGGCCCTTTTGAGGAGACTGGACTCCTGCAGTGCCGTACAGGCAAAAAACAGGGCTGCCAGCTTTCACGCTCATACAAGAAATCTTTCGACAAATCTGTTATTCCATTACAAACCAATAATTAGCTACATCAAAAGCGTTGGGGCAGTTTGCAAACCCTACAAACTATTTACAATGTAATAAAACTGTTACATACATGTGAATGTGTGTGCAGACTTGGCATTGAAAATCTCACGCTATGAACTATTATAAGCTTATTCATATAGTTTTGTATTTATACTACAGTTATTACTATGTACATACATACACATACATATTACATGCTTACTCATCACTGTCATCATTACTGCTGTTAAAAACTAATTACCATATAATTATCACATTACCCAATTGCCAATGTAGTGTCTATTGCTTTCTGTACATGCTTTTGATAACTGTTGTATGTTTTTTGTAATGTCTTCTAAAAGCACCGCCAAGGCAAATTCCTTGTATGGAAACATACTCGTCTAATAAAAAGGATTCTTATTCTAAGAACTATTTCAACCATAAACCTTACGTTAATCTTTTATTGGCAGTAGTCCTATAGAAAAGTGATATATTTTTGGGTAAAGAAAGTTCAAATTTGCAGGAGTGCAGGCAGCCGTCTGGGCCGCCTGAAAAAACTGCGGGCCCATGAAGATAGAATTTCTACAACTTACACTCATGTATATAAGATCTAGAGAATTATCATTTAAGTATAGAAAAATGTCGGTTATTTGCATTTTAGTGGCAGTTTGAAGGAGATACTAAGTTGCCCCCATCCCCGCTATAATGGACTATCCCACTTTGACACCAACTTTATTTTACCACTTGGTTCTACTGGTTGTTTCACTGCCAACCGGAGCGGTATAGCGTTGCTCAACAGAATACGAAAAACGCATTTTTTTTTAGAATTTAGAGATCAATTGTCATTGTTGACACAACAACGAAATGTCTCCTCTGCATGTAACCAATACGTTACATAGCACGGGGCAGCTAATTCAGCGCCTGGGGGTAGTACTTTAGCGGTGCGTTGCTGGTCGGGGATTCGAACCAGTGATACAAATACAAAGGCGCTTCCCTAACCATTAAGCCAACACTGCTCGCTCGGGAACGATTAAACTTCTTCCGTTTCGATCCGACGGCGCGATACCATCTTGCCCCGAATGGGCCCTCGCCTTAAAACAGTAAAAGCTCTGCATGGTATTTCCCACCAGGTGGCACTATAATGCAATTACAACAATGACATAATTTCCCAGAATCTTAACCCATTTTATACCAAGAAATGGCAGTAGATACCAAGATAAACCACAGTTTTCTTAAAAATGTGCATGGTGGGACTATGTATATGCAAATATATAACATTACAATCATGTATCATTCTGTCTATACGACTGCCTGAAATCCCAGCTGACAAAGAGACAATAAGTTATGCTCCACTACCATAGAATTCCAGTATCTCCCAATCTGGAAA
>JAODKF010000126.1:15663383-15687199 GCA_026779585.1 Mormyrus proboscirostris
AGCCCTAACCCTAACTCCCACCCCCCATAACAATGACCAGGGTTCACAGATCTGAGATGCATGAATAAGTTATGGCAGAAAGATGTTATCCATTGGTTTTCTATTACGGATGATCGAGGTCAGAATCTTGTTGGGGGGGGAGTTCAGTCACAAGGCTGTGCACACCCTGGGTGGGATGCATAGAAGACACAGACACACACAATTACACAGCATGGAGAATGAATTTAAGACCTAATTTCACCTAACTAAAGGACTGTGGGAGAAAATCCTTGCAGACATGGAAAGACAGTCAAATGAAAAAATGAAATTAATTATATATGTGAACTGAGCAACATATGAAGCGGACTGTACCAAATAGCATGTTAGCTGTTGGTGTAAAAAGAACCTGGTAACTGTTCATTCCAAGCAGCATTCCAGCATCATTCCTTGGTTCAGAATATCAAAAGGAAATTGCCTGAGCCTGAGGATATTTCCTGTTACTCCATGCAAGCACTCAACAAGACAGAACAGGCATTCAGTCTATACAACTCACATGCATTCAACCAGAAACCAGCTCCTTTCTAAAACATTGATATGCTGGGATTACAGTACAGCTTTCTACTCTGCTTCGGCTCCAATGTTAGGCAGTAACAACACAAAACTTTCATAGTTCTGAGCGCTCACCATCTACAGTCATAGCCCTTGGTCCTGCATTTAGGTTAAAATTGCTTTGGTAAATCACACCATTAAAATGCAGTGTCAGCGTGTGCAGACAATCACACTTTGAATCGGGGGTCTGGTGTAAGTTAAACAGGCCCTCAGGGTGTGCTCCTACGCCTCTGTGGCCAGCTGGATTGTCTGCCCCTGGGAGCCTTTTGCGTAAGCAGCTGAAGAATGTTGGAATAAAACGCCGGGTGTGTTACTGGACACAGCCTGGGCCTCTGTTAGGGGGAAACAGTCTTTCCCTAAAATTTCTATGCTGAATCCAAGGCTTACGAATTCATTATGCTCCGAGAAGCACAGCTAATATGGAAAATATTAGAGGTTTTTGTTTGTCTTGCACTACAGACACAAGCAAAAAGTCTTGGCACAATATATAGGCTGAAAGAAGTCTGATCAGATAAGAGAGCCATTAATCTAATTGTTTTTGCTACGTACCGTGGATTGTACAAGGCCAGAGATGAAGGCTTGTGTCGACGAGTGCTGGTGGCTAGATCCCAGCGCATCTGCATGACACCCTCATGCATCCGTCTGCCTAAACGACTGCCTGAAATCCCTGCTCACAAAAAACAATAGTTATGCTCCAGTACCACGAAAATCCCAGTCTGTGATACAAAGCTCCCACTGTGGTAACAACAGTTTGTGCATTTTTCAATCCCATTTTCATTGTTTTTGCTCTTGAAAGGCCATTAAATTGCATTCGACGTTGCAGGCAAAGACAGGAGATGTATACGACAGTGGCAAATAATTTTTTTATACATACATAAAATGCTAGTCAACATTCTAGACAGACTTACTGAAAATCATTTGTTGTTTTTTTTGACAAGATAACGACCCTAAGCACACCTCAAGGTTAGGTAAGTCCTGTGTTATCCTGTGAACAAGGAAAAAGATGGAGTGCGGTGACTGAGGATCTGGACCCCACAATCCCCGACCTAAACCCTAGTGGGCTGGTTTAGGGTGAGCTGGATCGAAGAGTAAGAGCAAGGGAGCCAACTTGTGCTGAGAACTGCTTCAGGACTGTGGGAGCAGCATTCCAGGTGGATACATCTGGAAGCTGACTGGGAGAATGCCAAGAGTCTGCAGTGCTGTTATGGAAGCAAAAGGGAGCTGTTTTGAAGAGTATAAAATTTGACATTGAACACTCGTCTTGGCCGTTACAATATTTGATGTGCATTACTTCATTGCCTGAAGGCCTTTCAGTATAAGGTGAATAACAGCTGAATCGAGGACAAATGCATTAAAAGCAGTTGTGTCCAGATTTGCGACTGGCACTGCAGTAGGATCAAATAATAGTTTAAAGTGCTCGAGATTTACACAAATTCAAATGTTAGAGACCGCTACCGCTAACCGGGCTTTTATGTATGGCTTAGGGGGACACATCCCATGATATGGTTTTTGTTAGTTTTGATAAACTTCATTGATCATTGCAACTCCGTGAACATTTAGGGAAGCAATAAACTGCTTGTCCAGTACAGGTTCATCCTACAGGCTGGAGCTTGGTGCACAGGTAAGGCATAAGAACCCTTAACAGTCCATTGTGGGGGATACACTCTCACACATAAAGACACATAAATCAGAGACACCAATGTATGTAGGTGGATGGATGGATGGATGGATGTATGGATAACTTTATATACATTAACTGATGCTGTCAGCTAGAAAAAACCAATAACAACAGAAAGTTACGCTAATACAAGACAAATACTTATGAATCTATATTTAATACAAACGTGGATGACTGTATTTTACCACTTTTGCAAACTTGCATACTACAGCCCATTTGTAGTACCACATTGTAATCTCAGTATAAAACTACATGCACAATACGATGTCTTGATACAGTTACGCAAAACATGCACTATTCTAAGTGACACCCTGTTCAACTGAGCATCCATGGATAACAGCATATTGCTACAACGTTGCTAGAATTTTACGGCACATTCAGAAAATAGTCAGTCATGGAAAATATTTTTTTGAAATAATCCTTTTCACAGAATGGCTCCCGTTGCTGATGCACTGCACTGCATTTTCCAGACAGGATGATTAAGGCATAATGACTTCTTTCTGTTCTACGGAAAACATTTTCTAGGAATGAGAAATATATCATCAGTGGTAAAAAAAAAAAAAAACACACACACACATACACACACACTTAGTAATGATAACAGCCTTCATGAAAAACACTTTTGGTCACAAATAAAAAAATATTGCAAATACATTATGCATAATATCCGCACTTAAAGTGTTCCAAGGTACATTAAAGCAGCTGCAAGCTATACATCCCTTGGCGCACAGTTGACGTCATCATCTTGGAGGCAACGATGTCTTTGAAGCCACGCTAGGCTAAGAACAATCACCAGTGGGAGGCTACAGCAAAGAGGATCTGCAGAAGCATAGAGAGGCACGGCACCTGGCCGATGACGTAGGCCGCGGAGCGCGTCGGCGCCTTCAGCTGGCAGAGGTACGCCACGCTGTGAACGATCCGGCAGAGGAAGAACACCAGAAAGTGGAGGCGTGCCACAGACAGCGTGGGCTCCGTCAAGGAATAAATGGCGCCTAAGAAGATGAAGGGAAATATGTTCTCCATATCATTTTGATGAGCCCTGCAACAGAAAAACAAAGAAAACAAGAAGATTGAGCCTCTGTCCTCGTTTTGCACCATTCCAAAGGGGCCACTTTAACATTTACAGTGAAAGTGTTTGCCAAGCAGTATCTGAACTTTTGTTCCAAGTTCCATCTGCAAATAAACATCTAAGTTTTGTTGTTTTTTGTTGAACATAAACATGGCATTTAAAAAAAAGAATAGCTGCATGCATAAATTGAACTGGCAGACAAAACATACTAGGAATCTTGCAAAAATATATGATTCACAGTCAATTTGAGGTTTGATTTGTCAATAACTCCCTCTCATTTTGACTTGCATCATTTAATCATTATCAAAATGTGAAATTCTGCATCACTTCTCAGCAATGATGACCACTGCCTAAACTCTGGGATTGAGATGTGGCCAAAATCTACCCCAAAGGCGACCAAACACCCCTGATTCATAGTCACCGTCCCAAAATCTAAAAAAACACACTGTATTATGCAATGCTGCATATTTTCACTTGTGAATAAGACTCACTTCTTTCATTTAAATGCTCCCTCACTTTCACTTCCTGTTGTGGCATTTTGGTACTAATAGCAAAGGTTCATAGAACAGAACACCAGCACCATTTTTGATAACAGTTGCTAGACAATAAGTGCTTTAATGTTTTTTCAATTGCTATTCTTTTTCTTGAATAACCTCATTATACTCTTGGGGTATTTGTTTTGTTTACTTGACAAGAATGGAAAGTATATTGCTGTATTTAAAAGCAGTTCACGATATTGTGATGTAATTTCACCAGTCCAATAAACCAACAATTTCTATAGCGAGCCAAAGCATACAGAAACTATTATGCTGTGGTCCACTTTCTTACTGATAAGCAAGGGTATCGCTAAAGCGGCAGCCCCTAAAATGTTCTTTGACCCCGCCCCAATAAATAAAATGAGAGGCCCAGTAAAGCATTACCCCTCCCACATGAATCTCTAGCGACGGTCCTGCAATAAATGAAACTGGTTCTGAAACCCGATAACTTATGGGAAGGCAAGAGCAGAGCAGAGATTGTGTCATAAAATTCTGGCTGAGAACAATAATACTGTTAGTCATTTAATGACACCGCACAACTAATTTCCTGTTGCAAAATGCGCTCTCTTTAGACTTATAATTATGGTATTTTGTTTTTGTTTTATTTTCAAAAACATTTTTAAGCAAGGAGCTCATTGTGTTTAAACGAATAAGGATTTTGCATAATTATACAGATACCGCTTAGCCTCCTGAGATTATTAATGGGTATTAGTCCTGTAAGAAAACGCCGGTATTGCGGGCAAAACTAATCCCGCGGAGTTGGACGGCTTGGTTTTGCATAGCATGAACCCAAGTACTGTACAAAGACCCCACACCGGAAAAAAAAACACCTACCCTACTTTTAAATATACTGGGAATGATTTATCGACATACCCCAACACATAAGCAGCGGTCTTTGAAATATAATATACGGTTAATTTGGTATTAAATCTGACACCAAAATCGAATAAACGAATGGAAATCATTTTAATGCTAAAAGTATCTCGTGTGTTGAACGACCCTAATCAAGTCGTGGACACTTATTCATCGTAATAATATCCAAAACAGGACAGGCTGACCTCCTGCAGCGCTCCACGTAGGGGTCTTCTCTGTGGTACTGTATTCCTCCGTGTCTGAATGCATCTTCGGGGTTAGCGAACGCCTTTTAAATCACAGTATACAGAGCGCGTCAGTACAAATAAACACATAAAACATAGCAACGCGCTGAAGAGGCACGTATTCATAAGACAACTGCAATCCTACTTCTAAGTCACAAAAAATACGTGCATCGTATAAGTCCGTTAAAGGATTCCGTTTTTCAAAACAAATACTCACTTTTTTCCGCAGCCTGACTTGCCCTGTGATAACTGCGATGACGTACATTTTGAGAATAAGAAGTACGCTATAGAAAGCGAAAGAGGCGAACACTTTATTATCCAGCATGGCTCGCTGCTGCTCGCGGACTCCGTGTCAGGGCGACGACTGAGCGCGAGCCTCCCTCGCTTGTTTATAACTCCCGGTGGAAGCGCGTGGCTTCTTTTCCCCGCGAGTCACTATCTTATTTCATCATAGCTGAGGCAAAGCGGCCAAAGGAACGCTGTCTTCTTGAATAATACTCTTTATGGTAAAAACTATATTTGTATCAACGTTATCCTCTAACATTTTTCATGCTAGATATGAAAATAGTTTCTCATTTTGATCTTTTTTTTCTTCTTTTTTTTTGGAAGGGGCAAACTTTGTCTGAGTTGAATTGGCTCAAACGACGCGTCCCCCTCACATTTCATTTTATTGATTATTCGTTTGGACCCCCCCCCGATCTTCATAAAACGTTTGACTCAGTTGACTGAGTTGCCCTGTGGGACATCCTGAGACTTCGCAAGATCCCCCTGAAATTTCTGGATGTCATGGCAGGCCTGTACACTGATATTGTAAGTTCTGTGCAGAGCGGAGGGCAAACCTCTGCGTTCTTCCCTGTTGATTCTGGGTTTCGCCAGTGGTGTGTTCTTGCTCCTACTCTGTTCAATGCTTGTACGGACTGGGTGTTGGGCAAGGTCGTGGGGTCCAACAGCTGTGGGGCATCCATTAGTGAAGAAAGATTCACTGATCTTGACTTTGCCAATGATACTGTGATGTTCGCGGAGTCAATGGAGGGTCTGATCGGGGCTCGGGAGAGACTGAGCGAGGAGTCTGAGTGTCTGGGCTTGCATACAAACCTAGACCAAGGCTTTAAATGACCCCATGAGAAAAGCCACCAGCAGTGTGTCAGTCTGTAGAGAGAATGTCGACTGCATCGAGGGGTTCACTTACTTAGTCAGCAGTGTGTGTGTGTGTGTGTGTGTGTGTGTGTGTGTGTTTTAAACTGCTTCAGAAATGTGCAATGAGCTGGAGAAAATTAGTGGGTGTGGAACTTATTCAGGCAATTGCAGGCTGGATTTATTTAAAATTGCAGAATATATGCAGGAAAACAAAATATTGGAAAGATTGTTGGGGACCCGTGGATTAACAGCATATAAAATACACTACTACCAATTTGGATGCCCTACATTTCGCCAGCTTTGCGATAGTCAGCAGGGCGGAGGCCATCAACAAATTAGACTTTTTTTTTCTTAGGAAATAGAACTTAGTAAGCTTTGCAGTTTTAATGATTTTGTAGTATATATTTAAAAATGAGTGTAACGTTTACCTCTGCTGGGTTTCCATAAGCTCTGCGCGCGCTCTCTCAGCCAGTGATAATTTTCATCCTTGCTGTAGGACTCATTCGTGGACATTATGGTTCATAGTAAGGAGAAGAAAAGTGAAAATGAATGAATATAAAAAGCAAGTGCTTTGTCGTCACTGATTTGTGTCTGTTAGCACACTTTACAGTAACACCACCAACCCGTTGATCAGACTCTATTAGTAGATAGGCCTAAGTTCTGTTTGGCTGTGGTTTATTTCAGGTAACTCCTGTTCAACTCTTGTTCTGGGTTTATAAATATCACAATAACACATATAGGAATGGGTCACACCCTGAACAGGATGCAAGTCATCTGATTTTTAACTTATTTCGTAAACGTGCATTATTATTTATTACTTTATTACGACATATGAACATTCACCAAAGCACTTGTTCACAAATGGATAAATGAAGGCTATTGAGTAGTAGACAGCTAAAGATAAATGATAAGCATCAAAGAAGGCTGTATGTTTTCACATTCACTGAGAAAACTGCAAACATATACTTTTATCTATTTACCAAGACAGGAACTCTGCTTCAGGGAAAGAGATATGCATTTTTTTTTAATCCACAAAAACAGTTTCGGTGGTATGTGGTTCTGTGGGTTCAGGTTCTGGCCCTCGGATGGGAAAGTCACTAATTCAAGTCCCCTGTATGACAACAGTGATCACATTACTGCTGGGCCCTTGAGCAAGAGCTGTAACTCCGAAAAACGCCCGAGAGCTGCCAGAAAATAGCTCATGCTGCTCTCTGAACCCAAACTTTGCTCTCATCTGCCTGCTTGGTTTTGGTTGTACTTGCTACCAGTTCAATGACGATGAAGTTACTCTGTTTCATCTCATGCAACTTCACCCGCCTAAAACATAGAAAGTGAAGAAGTTCAGGGACTTTTCAAATTGGGTATAATATCTATCATACTTTTATAACTGTATGATACCTTTGACTTGGAGTGAGTGCAGTTTTGCAGCCGTGGGTCTTTGCAGTATAACAGCAGACAGAGAGATATTTTTTTCCTACCATTTCCTGATCTCATGTGTGTGCCATTAGTCTCACCACAATGCAAAATGACTCAGAAGATCTACTTATTTACACTGCTCTATCTCCCCACTTTCACAAGATCTACAGTCTCAAAACTGGCAAGCGAAAGTCATACTGCCCGGCCAAAAAATAAGTTTCCATTTGAATTTTTCGTTGAACCGCCTTTAGCTTTGATTATGGCGCACATTTGTCATGGCATTGTTTCCACTAACTTATGCAACATCTCACCCTTTATTTTCATCCAAATTTTCATTAATTTCTCACCAAGATCCTGTATTAACAAGTGAATTGAACCTCTCCATAAAGCCTCCTTCAGCATATCCCAAAGTCCTTCAATGAGGTTAAGGTTACAACTCTGTGGTTACCATGTCATGTGTGAAAATGATTCCTCATGCTCCCTGAACCACTCAAAAACAAGTCAATTCAAACCCAATGAATCTTGGCATTCTTATCCTGGAATATGCCCATGCCAACAGGGAAAGGAAACCCACTGATGATGGATGGAGGTATAACCTGGCCATTCAGTAGATTCAGGTACTCAGCTGACTTCACTTTATTGCTGCATAATGTTGCTGAGCTGTAATAATGATCCAGTCATTGGCTGGTATTTGCTGATATAATTCAAATGGCGACATTTTTTTTTGGCCGGGGAGTGTATTTTGCATTGCTATGTTAATTTAACATTTTTTTCATTAGTTTCTTGCTGATAAAGATGCAGCCGTGGAAACTTTTCAAATGAAAGTGAGTTATCCCATCACCTGATTTTAAATAGCATATAATAAGAGTCTTTGGCAGAAATCATCATCACCATCACATCTCCAGCACCTGAGATGCCATTTTACACAACAGGATACACATTTAAATCCATGTGTTACAGACTTTTGTGCTCATTTAGGGAACCACACCCAGGAAGGGTGTCTCATACACACCATGATACATATAATACACAAAGACTAGCACAATAATCTCTGCGTTTAGTTACATGCCTGTACCTTCATTTTGACATATATTGCTAAAATGTACCTCATTCTGCAACATTCTTGTTGACCACAGACGACCATTTTGCCTCCAGATATTTCATAGGGGCAAGAGGAAAGGTTAGCCAGCAGAGCAGGAACCTTTAAAAATCAGCAAAAGAGATAAATATTTACTTGTTGAATGACTGTAGAAGAACTGATGTAGAACAGATCCTGAAATATTCTTTGTTGTAGATTTTTAGATGAATCTGCGCTTTAAGGCCCACTAAGGCCCACGAGAGCCAAAGTGCCTTAGAAGGTTATACCCTAATCTCACAACCTTATTGGCTGTTTAAGTGATATCGTTCATAGGATTTTTTTTACTATTTAGTTTCTCTAAAAGTTATTACCTGCCAGGAATGAGAAGTAACATTTCTCTAGTGGTCATGTAGCGTTTATGAAGGACAGTGCTGGCTGATTGTAACCAGAAAATGTAAGAAAGGTGCTGTGGACAGAAGAGAATTAAAGAATTAAAAAGCTCAGAAGAAGTTAAAAAGTGAAAAACCACTTTAGGAGAAAAATTAGTAAACAAAATAGTAGCAGCACTGCTACCCCCCACTGGGTTCTGACTCATACGGCCCGGCCCGGCCCGGCCCAGCCCAGCCCTGCCCTGCGGCCTATTCCTCCCTCTCCCTCTCTCTCTCTCTCTCTCTCTCTCTCTCTCTCTCAAATTGATCTTGCCACCCTATTATTCCAAGGTCCAATCAAGGCCAGCTGGGTTTTGCTAAATTCATTAAACACACTTGTTTGCATTAGATTGCCAGATGATTTTTCACTATGGCAACTAAAAGTCTTGGAGGCCTAACAGAGCGAACGGTTGACATTCTTTTGGCCGGGACACTGAAATATAAAGGCGTTCAGTCTCAGACATCATTTCCATTTAGGCTCATGATTAATAATCCAACATTTATAATTGGAAGAACCCAGACATTGGAAATAGTCACTGGCTGTAATTAGGCCTGAGCAATATAAGCCACTGGGAGACTTTGATAAACTGTCGATAAGGAGCATTGGTTAGCACACCTCACAGAAACAAACACAATTCTAACCAATCATACAGTAGTCTTTTAAAAATAGACAAGCTACACCCAATAAACACAGCGAGGTTGAGGAGACATTGGTGTGCGTGAAGAAAGAGACAGTTCAGCAGCCACAACATCATTTCAACACGGAGATATGGATAAACAAATGGAAAAGATGTCAGTGGTGTGGCAGTACTTTGGCAAATTAAAGTCCAACGTATGACAGAATGTTGCTGTGTATCATAAACTCTGCCAAAAACCTGTGCCAACTAAAACTGGAAATACTACAAACTTACAGGGGTTGGACAATGAAACTGAAACACCTGGTTTTAGAACACAGTTATGTATAGCGTAAGGACTCCTTCTGCAGCCAGTTCAGCATCAGTTCATCTTGAGAATAACAGGTACGCTCCCGCACACACAGTGGCCAGAGGGATTTTGCGCCATTCCTCATGCAGAACAGTGGTCTCAATTATAACTGTTAAAGAGTTTTCTGCATACTCAGAAAACCGGACCTGAAAGAGGCGCACGCAACTTCCCACGCAAACGTTGCGATCTATGGAAATAAACTTGGCTGCAGACTGTGCACATCCATACAGAAACTCTGAACCATTGAGTATGAACATTTTAGAGAAAATTGAATCCAGATTGTAGGAAAAAATGTGACCATCACACATACATGCTTTGTGCTTGTGAGCCATAACTCGTACATTTAAGTTCACCTCACATCACACATACACCTACTTTATCATGTTTTATTTGTGATAAAAGACTTTTCAATTGTAAAATATATAAGCCAACTCAAATCTTACATCAAACTACACTAGTAATATTGTCAGCACCGCAGCTGTTGAATTGTGAATATATTAGTGAAGGACATGACTAGATTACCATGATCATTTGGACAAAGTGTGAAACAATCAGTCGGATTGCTGGAAACATATGAATACTGAGGAAAAACATGTGCGTAATGTCACTCACTGCGTTTATTTCGTGTGCCACCATACTGCTGTGACCACCAAACAAAATGGTTCGTTCTCATCTCCACAAGCATCTCCATTTCTATTTTAGAAAAGTTTTTTCTTGCAGGTCAAACTGATTGCCATGAAAATGAAACATCTATCTGACCTAGTGTGTGTATCAGTATTCATGAGTTGTTTTGCATTGACCCTTTATGGTTTAAATGCAGGCATGCAGAGGGTGGAATATGAGGTTGATCCATGATTTACAAAGAGAACATTGCTTGCAAGTGTGTGTACGCGTGGTTTTATAAATCTTTTTTTTTACGCACGTCATTTTCGCCTTTTGTGCGTACATGTACTTTCAGTATGAGTTCTACACATGGTATCGTACATCTGACTTTTTTTTTACAGCACGCCACTTTCGTCTTTTGTGCGCTTTGAATGTGGTGATACGCCAAAATTACCCTGGGTACTGTTGCTCTTTATCGTGATGACATATTTTGCCATATCCCCCAGCCCTAGGCGTAATTTAAATTAACTTAAATTTCAGAATTTGGTGTAATTAGATATTTGAAAAGGCAAAATAACTGGCAACCTTTCAATGATACAAGGAAAATTCAGTTTAAGGTTACATCAGTCAACATAGCATTTTTTTTAATGATTTCAAAACCTTTTTTAAAGGTTGAAATGGGCAATGAAGTCACTCCATAACAATGACACCCAGCGAGGTTTCTGTGAACACAAGATTTATGCTGCTCTGTTACTGAAAACGTATCTGCAATGTCGTGCTGTGACTAGAAAACATTTGCCCAAGAATTCTACTGTCTATCTTTTGTATGTCTTCATTTTTTTCACATTTGTCATATAAGGTTATGCATGTTAAACCACAGTAGGGTCTATACTTTCACAACAATATATATTCTCATCTGCTCTTAAGGTTAAAAGTCACTATTTAGCTCTATAAATTACTTATTTGTTTTGATCCTATCAAGCTTTTATCCAACACTTTCCATTATGTGCTGCACAGTCAATCCTTTGATCATTCTTAAGACATTAATAAATATTCATTTAAATTACTTGAAAATAATTCAGGTGAATGCAAGCTGTTAGTTTAAGATGCATTCCATTTTCATTTGGCACAGGCAGAGCGCCATCTCCTTCAGAGTGTAACTAGGCTTGTTAGAGCGCATGATGAGTCTTTTCTTTATATAAATCCGCAGCCTGGAGTTTTCCGTCTCATCATGGCCAGAGAGTGTGTGTTGACATTTAGAATTCTTGTGTAACTGTTATCGCAATGAATCATGGTTTGGATGGAGCTCCACTGCAGGTTTGCATTTACCTGAAATGTGGGGATTCATCCAGTGCAGAACACTCTGGAATTACTAGTCATGCAATCATTTCTGCTTGCAGGCTTTATGATAATATTCAAAAGAGTCCTTTTGTCTTGGTTTTGTCTTGATTGCAGTACAGGGTGTTCAACCATTAAGTCAGTATATTCAAAGTATAGTTCAATACGATACATTATATGCTACCATAAATTCAACTCTGTACGTGTTTTTTGACCTTTTACAATTACAATCTCAACATCTTCATAGTCACTATTTTGGTTTAGTTATACTGTCACACTTATACAATACAGAAAACTATTTCCAATGTAGTTGGTGCGTGGCTCCAGGCCTTAGGACACTGTACCTCTCGTTGGAAGGTTACCGGTTCCAATCCCAAGACTGGTAGAGTGATTTCACCATAGGCAGCTTGAGGCAGGGCCAACTCTACCTGTTCATATGCCCTTAAGCAAGACTTTACTGGGGGATCTCATACCAACTCAGTGTTTTACACAGAACTATTACTCACAGAATTAGCTCTGTGACTTGGGCGCTAGTGTGGAATATTTCTCAGACTACTTTCAGTAACTCTAGTTAAAGCCCCCCCCCCCGAAAGTTTCAGACCGAAAGTTTACATGCATCTAGGCTAAAGACTTTCGAACTCGGTGTTTCACAGCTCCACACGTCATGTGACCATACCATACAAGGCAATGCCACCGAATAATACTAAAGTGTATGTAAATGTTTAACCAGCTGAAAAATTGATACTGTAAATAAAGGTTGAAATGAATTTTTCTCTTAGCTATTATTTTGACTTTGAGAAGAAATTTATGGCAACATGACACGCGGAGTTGGGAAACACTGAGTTTGCAAGTATTTCACCTAAAACTTTTGGCCTCTACAGTATATTGTGACAATTAACAGCACAGTAGCACATAAGCAACCAGACCAGGCAATCGGAAGATTTATGCACATCATGTTTATTCTGTTTTAATCTTTTTATTTTCTTTTGCAACTAGGCATAGAGTGAAGCACTGATTGAAACTGTAACGAGACAATTCTGCATTTAGCCAAACACACACGTTACAGCTACATGCACTGAATTCTTCAGTACAGACCTCCTAGTGGAGTGTAACTTGACAATTATCTAATAGAAATCCGTTATCAAGAAACAACTTCATATCATACTGAGTAACAGGAATCAATAAGTGAGTACGGTATGGGAATTCATCCTAGAGGACAATATACTGAACCGTAAATTAGTAAAAACAAAATGCAATTAAGGATTTCTACCTATTAAGCGTTTCCTTTGTCCTTACATCAAATTTCATGTCACCCACTGAAGACTGCTTTCCAGCAAAGCCTTGAATATTAGTTTGCCATTTCTGCTGTAACTTCTTAGTCTTGTTATGGATACGTGAACTTCTGCATCATTCGCTGTGCAGGAAGCGAATCTGCTGGGCTTGTGCATAAATGCATTAAAGCTAAACCACAAGAATATTTCAGTTATCCGGATGATGTTACCCAATGCCTGTCATCTGTGTCTTTCTTTGACATTAACGTTACAAGTATCACTTTGGCCAGCTTCTTGTTTAAAGGTAGCATCCAAGGTCATAACATATCAACAAGGTCAATACAGGTCATTCATTTGGTCTTGTATATACATTAAAGAGAAATCCTGGGTGTTGTCAGCATCCGGAACAATACGGGCTGTCCATGGAAGATCTCGCAAGCATTTCCCCCTTTCCTCAGCACTAAAAGTCACTCACATCAGTGGTAAACTTGCTTTTGCTTCAATTTACTGAGAAATATTACAGGGTATTATAGTCACTCAAGTCAATAAATGAAGCCAACAATTCATAATAAGACATAACCAAGAGAATGAAACTACAGCTAAACAGTCTATTAAAAATTAACAACAAATATTGTTACTATAATGAAAAAAAACCTACCCATGGCTATTAAAAAAATCATAACAAAGCAGTTATCAAAAAAAAAAACAACAAAATGTAAGGCAGCATTGCAAAGAGCACGTTAACTAGTCACTTAATCAGAGACTCAGTACTTTGAATCATATGATATTTTTCATCTTTTTTCTTCTTGCAATTATGACAGCACCATAAATGTTTGCAACTCTTAGTCCAAAAAAATCTCCCTCTTTGGACTTCTTATAAATAAGTATCGGTTAAATAATCATATAAATAGTCAAATAAATAAGTATGCTTATATGGCTCTCAAGAAACCGTCACATGAAAGAGACGATTGTCACCCATCAACAGAGGCCTGACCTATGTTAGATTCTGCAAAATAATAAGAAAATTAAAAGACACCTAGAGAATAAGATCATACTTGTCATGCACAATCATCAGATGATACTTATAAAAAAAATTGTAAATAAGGGCATGTTACATCTGTGAAACAAAAAGTGTCTAAATATTTTGTTGATCCCGCTTTGACTAAACATCTTCTACTTTGTGATAAATATCAAATATGACATTTTTTAATCAGACAAGTGAATGCTTTTTAATGGCAATGAAATGTGTATTTAAATATTCACTAAAATCTTAAGTGTTACTTGAAAAAGATGGAAAAGTACAGGCCAAGATTTTCAAATGTTACAGGCCTGCTTCATAACCAAAGGAAATTTCTCACAGCACAGTTCTGTGGGCATCCTGCGTGCAACCAGAAATACATCTTCTGTCATTCTGAGCAAGGCGGGTACATAAACGACAGGGCCACCAGTGCCAGGCAATAAGGCATGAGAAATTAAATGTCAGTCACTGCAACAAGAATGATGATTACCATCAAAACTCTTTAACCCGTTAACTTTTGCCATTCTGACATTTACATCAAAAGCAAACCACAGTTGTGGTAAATGTAGCTATTTTATAGCCAGCAGTTATGTGATAGCAATTTAGTGTGACTAGCTAACTGCAATGAATGTTTTTCACACTGCACATGGATATCATGTCACGAAAGCTCAAAGAAAGAAAATCAATACACGAAGTATTAAGAAACTAAATTTCAAGTATGCAAGAAGCAATGATCATAATCAGAATCTTAAAAAAACATTTCCGTCAATGTCGGAAAGAACTACGAGTCCAATTTTTTAGTTCCCTGTTCTTGTGTTTCTATAAATCAAACAGATACACTCTGCGTAAGAAAATGTTTGCGTAAGAACTGGTAAAGGACCATTTTTGAATGTTTAGCCTTTTGTAAAATATTTAATCACTAAATATTACAGTAATAAATTTAAAAAGTTGTGACTACACTCAAAGTTTTTAGTGGAAGATGATAACCAAACGCAAAATGCGGCACAAACGCATTTAACATACTCTTTAGAATGTTGTTAGTGGTCTGTGTACTCTGCAGTAAAGTCTGTAATAATTTAAATATCATCAAAAATGATATTTATTATTAGTATGAATGTACTGCCACATACATCACTGATACAACGAACAGGAAAACACTAAGGAAAACATTAGTTGAACTGTAACCAAAATGTCATCATATTACTGGATAGCCGGGTGCATAGCGAGTGATACAGTGCTCTGTTGGTGATCAGTTGCTTATGCCATGACATTTCCATATTTAATATTTATTAACAAATATTATAGCTCCTATTGGTGTACCTACCATCCATCCATCCATCCACCCACCAACTTATCCCAGTCAGGATAATCGTGGAAGCCTGGCACCCATCCCAGACAGTACAGGGCACAGGGTTGGGGCACAACCTCCAAAGGAAGCCAGTTTATCACAGCATGCAAAAAGATACACACACGCTCATATGCTACAGGCAATTTAGAAATTCCAGTTAGCCTCACTGCATGTACTTTGGAGAAGGCAGAGTCCCAGAGAGACACCTGCACAGCAAAGGAAGCACATCTACACTTACACACAAAGGGGAGATTCAAACCCCTAATGCTGGAGGTGGCAGGTGACAGCGACACCAACCGAGACACTGTGCCACTCACACAGTACACCACGGTTTAATTATTATTACCACTTTCGTTTAGATTTACCACATATGATTGGAAGCCACAACATGTGGGGAATGTTATCCATTCTGGAGATCTGCTGGTTAAGAAACTCTACATTATGATGCCACAAATATCGCCAAGGGGCACAGTAAATCCGTGTCTTGCGAGTTACCGCATGGTTACATCAGAAATGGGATGAAAGCCTTCATAAAGAAATTGTGCAACATATTGCTCCAATGTGTAAGCAGCAGTTCAACAGAGAGAGAGATTTTTAGACAGATTATTTCAGGTGACAAACATAGTAAAACAAGTTATCCTTGTTTATTTCCTTACCTACTTGTCTGTCAAGGGTTGAGCAGCCTCTACCCTGTTTTCCTAGTAAACAGTGCAAGATTAAAAGCACAGGTAACACGCAAAGAAACTGCAAAGCAACATTCGGGGCCAAGATTATTTCACGACAACGATCCAAAACACCTTCAGTTCGAATCTGAGCTGAGCCATGCTTCTTCGGGAGAAGATTTCCGCAGAAGGGACACATTTATCTAGAAATATCTAATACTCATGGTCATTCTCCTAGCTAACCACGTGGTTCGAGTAGCCAAAGCATTAATTCGAGCAGAAGTCCGGAGATTACGTCATTATGATACTACAAGTCTACTACAGCAGCCGTCTTCTTCATCACACCCAGGCTAAGACGACTACTGTTGGCTTTCTTTTGCCATTTCTGAGAAATATGCTCAAATAGTACCTCTATTGTTAACTTAGATTACAGTTACCACTATGTTTTTATGAACATGTAATAAAATGACAAACCAGTACATTACAAAGTGCTCACGACATTGTTTCACCAGGGTGCAAAGCCAGGGCTGCTTGCTCCTGAAGGAAGTAGGACCGATCCTGAAGGGAAAAAAACACACACACACACACACACACATATTAGGAAGGAAACTGACTTTTTGGTTCCATAAGAAAACAAGCAGAGAGTCGGCATGCCGAGTAGGGCCCCGAACTCTGATAAAGAACGAACTTGTCTGCACACCTCCCTGTAGGAACGGAATGCCCGGAATGAAAATGCTTCCACTGAAAATTCAGCGCCGTGAGACACTGGGACGCTATTGTTGAAATGGAGGCATGTCACATGTACTTGAATCACCTCAAGTGTGTCACCGAACTGCAATTCAGGTTTTAACTGGCCAGCGGGCGGTGAGGCTAAGATGCAATAGGTGTGCGTAAAAAGAAACACACCGTCAGCATCGTTATCGTCATCATCCTCATCATCATCATCATCATCCCCACGTGCTGAGGAAGCAAAGGGCTGGGACTCACTGATCGAGGGTAACTGTGCTCATCAGAGTGCTGGGAGTCACTGTGCTCATCAGAGTGCTGGGAGTCACTGTGCTCATCAGAGTGCTGGGACTCACTGATCGAGGGTGACTGTGCTCATCAGAGTGCTGGGACTCACTGATCGAGGGTGACTGTGCTCATCAGAGTGCTCGGGTCTCTGCCTCGATCTTGCGCTCTCCGTGTAGCCCATCGGAGTCTGCAGGCGCCACCGTCTGCCGCACCGCTATCTCTGGGCCGCCGCCGTAGATGTTTAGGAGATACTGCCACGTCCCCTCTGAGATCTGCCCATAGTCTGCCCCTGGGGTCAGGGTGTCAGAAGGCAGAGTAATGGGTCTGGCAAGCATTAAAACTCAAGCCAGCTGGCATGCAGTAGTAGTGAGAAGCTGGGACACGCCTACCAATACAAAGCTTTATTTATGCTATACCCTGCATTTTACAATAAAGACATCAATTAAAATTAAATTTAATATATATATATGGAATTATGTATTGTCCAAAAAAGTATTAAGCAAAATAAATTGTTGGGGGGGCTCTATGTGTTGGGACTCAGGTGGTTGCCAGTTCAAATCCCTGGGTCAGTGGGTTGGCAGAGTGATACCACCACTGGGCTCTTGAGCAAGGCCCTTAACCCCAACTGCCCCAGTGACTGGCTGACCCAAATGTCTCCTCTACGCCAGTTTCATGAGGTGGCCTGGTCATGTGACGTGATGCCGTCACTCGTTTGTAGGCGGCTTGGTGTGTCCAACCTGTTGACTGGTACTGTACATACAAACATACATACACAAACCAGTGGCTTTTTTTGCTTAAATTCATTTTAATTGCCCACGTTTTTGCAAAAAAGCAATTCCTCAGCGTTTGTGTCAATGTTTGAAAATGTTTTCATATGAATCGTGCATGCTGGGTACATTTTTGCCTTGTTAACAATATTACCAATAATAGTAATAATGTGTTGGAACATCATCCTATCAAAACAATGCAAAGATACTGTAAGTAGGAGCAGAGGCAGGCATGTAAACCCAGGAAGTGCTTTTTACTGCTTTTTACATTTAATACCATCACTCTAATTTTGATCAATTGACCGTTTTAGCATCACCAGGGAGTGAAAGAGGATTCCGGTGCAGTTTCTGAACAATTTCTGCTTGCAAGTTTAGACTCTTGTTATAAGCAGATGACTTTTTAAATTCAGACAGAAAGTGCACAGAGACTAAAAGTCACTGTATTGTTCCCAGGTCAGCAAGGAGCCCCCCCCCACCCCGAGGTTACACAATACCCACCTTGCTTGAGCTGGATATGCCCCCCCTTCATGACGCCGATCTTGCTGTTATCGATCGGTCCCGGAGGCTCTGAGGGAAACACATTTCAAAGACACCGTGAACGACCCCCCCACAAAGAAAGCCATCGCCGGTTACCCGCTGGTAGCATCCTCTCCCGGCTCCCTTGTTTTTATTAAAACTATTAATGTTTGTTTTATTTTCCCACCCACCTTCCAACGCCCATCCTCTTCCCAAGCTGACCTTATCGCCCCCCACCAGCCTGAAACGACTCATTTTGTATTGGTTCTCTTCTACTCCACAGTAGCATTATATTATACTTCACACTTGTTTTCTACTGGATATCATGTATTTCCTACCTTTATATTCCAATATTCAGGATACCTCTGTTCCTGTTAAGGTCCTTATAATTAGTCAGTACGCTGCCCACACTATTTCATTCCTTTATTCATTGATTCATTATCCATTTATCTATTTTTCTTCATTTATGATCTTTGTTCTAGGATATCTGCCAAAACATATTCCTACTGTATGCAATCGAACCTGGCCAATAAAGTGAATTCTGATTTTGATGAAATGGTTGGATGTTGGATATAACTGATTTTTTGTAATACTGCTGGACAACAAAAATTCACCCCTGGGGGGAATTAATAAATTTCTACCTTGTCTTATTTTATCTTGTTACGATATTGTCTTAACACTTTTCCAAGCCCTGTCACCCTAAAGAGAGAAAATGGGCAAGAGACTTGAATGTTGGACACTAGCAGGAGAACGATATGGGCAGATGGCAAAGGAGGGCGGTCAGCGTACCGTTGTCCCTGCCTTTCACGAAGCTCTCCCATTCCCGAAACCACTGCATGCTAATGCAGAGGATGACGCTGGGAGCCTCCTCCGCTTGGAATTCTTTATTGAGCTACAGACGGAAGGAAGGAAGAAAGAAAGAATGAAAAAAAGACAGACAAGAATGAAAGTTAGAATGCCACGCAATGACGATGATGAAACTGAGTTCAACAAACGTCAATTACTCTTAAAAAAAAAAAAAAAAAAAAATTAAATCAACCCAACTGGTTTTTAAAACATCCCCTAAAGCTGGCTGGGCGCCACGCCCGCTGTGCACGAGTGCGTCACCTTGATGAACGTGTCGATCTCCGTCTTCCGCCGCTTCACCAGAGCTTCAATCTCCACCTGGCAGATGGCACACACGTAGAGGTGATTCACGGCCGGACCCCCTCCGAACCTGGGGAGAGAGGAAACCCCTCCGTGACCCCCCATAAAGGGATGCTGATTGAACTGATTCATATGCCTGATTAAAACACGGCAAGTGACATAACCGATCAAGTGTTGAGCAAAACATTCCTTGTTCTGCCTGGTAATATGAAAATCTTCCCAGGCACTAGATTTTCCGTGTTTACTTTTTTAAAACAATGACACACAGATGGGCATAGGAGCTATGGGAACTAGGCGGAGGGGCGTGTACCTCCCGATATTTAATTTGGGCTCATTCATCCCCCCAGTGGATAGACCTTTGTATTTAAAATTATAAATTTGTGCTGGTTGTGCAAACTTTCCATTGCCCTTGCGCACCACATCGGCCACTAAACACACTGAGGATATACACATTCATTTCCTTCTACCCATCCTGTGTTAGAAATACTTTAACACACCTACCAGAATAAGCAGTGAAAACAAGTTTACATAGTGTGCAATCTACGGGGTTTGATCTAAAGCAACAATCATCAGTGACATGGCAGTCGGCCCTGATAAGTGACGCAGATAGGCTGATGGTCACGAAGATCAGTAGGAGAGAGAGCACGCGAATAATGATGAGTATCTGATGAGCTTCAGCCAGCATCAAAGTACCTGTTGTAGAGATATTCCCACACGTTCTGGGGCAGAATGACTACGAGGTCGTCGATGTAGTGGTACTTATTGGGGGGAATTCCTGTTTTAAGAAAGACAAAAGAGGTGACGTGGTACTTGAGTATTGGTGTTCAAACCAACTACCACACTCATAGGGCTGGAGGGGTGGCGCAGACAGGCACACAGGATGACAGGAGGCTGGGAGTGTGCGGGAGCCGGCGGCCTGGGACGCCTCTCACCTCCGTGCTGACACAGGAATGTGTGGTTGGTGATGGGGCCGGGCTCAGTGAAGGTGTTGAACTTGTTGAGCCACTCCCTGGAGATGTAGAACTGGAGCAGGCTGGGCTCCTTCATGTTGGCCAGGGCTACCACCTTCTGCCTCTCCCTCACAGACTCCTCGCTGCTCTTCCTGGTACACAGGCGGGAATCGGAGCACAGGTTATCAGCCACCACACCTGCGCATATTAGAGGCTTGTCTTGGCAGTCAGAGGCCAATTTAGGGTTTCTGGGTTTCTTACTCAAACAGTCATTTCACATGTTTCGTAACCTAAGTAAAGAGCCAGGGAGTAGAGTCAGAAGACGGCTGCTGCTGAGTTGGGTAGCAAAATATGCTGCTTCAAGGAATGTGTTCAATGAGCATTTAGAGTAATGACTGTTAGAGAAAAGGGGCCCCCGGTGTGATGTCAGTTTCGGTAAGCGATGCCATGTCGGTATACCGGTGCCACGATCAAAGAGTCGATAAAACAAAAAATTAAAAAACAAGGAAAAAAAAAAAAAAAATAGAAGATTTAAATGCAGAAATAAAAGCTGCACAAATCACAGTCAGTAAACCGGCATGTACAAATATACGCAATGTGCACAGATGTTCAGCTACATGTGCAAGTTTCAATACTTCTCTGAATCAAATTCCCAAACACAGTCGACCCTGTGCACAGTGACTTTCCCCATCACAGTCTGGATATATTGCAGGGTCAATGGGAGAGATTAAATGGGAAATTTTTTTGGGGAGTTTTCGGAAGGTGCAGTAGCTCCTAAAGGCATAAATCAACATTGAGTCCTGGTCTGTAGGATGTCAGGCGTGTTGACAGCGGCCTCTGGCACGGTATCGCACAGTGATCTTTTTATCTTGTGTCTCTCATATCTTTTCGCTTCTTTCCGCTCACCAAGGGAATCAAAATATTGTACGTGGTTTTACAGTTGGTGGGGGCCTGTGCACCTCCACCCCGCCATGTGAAAGGGTCCACAGTAAATAAAAATCAGTATCATTACACATTAAGTCCAGATGCACCCGTTTGTGCACAACCAACTGCACGAATCGAACCTTTGCCCATCTTCGTATCTGTACCATTTAAGGGTAATTAGTAATTACAACTCTATTGATCCCCGTGGGGAAATTCTTTTTTTTCTCCTCCCTCAACTTGCTCTTTGTAGAGCAAGCTGTCCGTGAAGGGCAGCCACCTGTCGGGGCACTCAGGGAGCTGGGGGTTAAGGGCCTTGCTCAAGGACCCACAGACATGCTGAGGCTGGGTTTGATCCTGCAACCTTGTGATTACAGGCACACAGACTTAGCCCACTGAGCCACGTGCTGCCCCCCCCCCAGCATTTTAAAGAAGGAATCTCACAGAAAATCATGTCCTTAGAAAGGCATGCAAAAGAGACAGCTGGTAAAAAGCTAGCTTCTTGTGCAAGAAATATTTCACATAGTCTGCATCTGCATGACACAGCCCATACACATCCAAACAGAAAGGCCTCTGTTTGCTTTCAGTAGAGGAGCGCCCTACCTGTAGAAGAGAACATAGGCCTCTGCATTCTGCACCACCGTCTCATGGACCTCAGTCACATACTGGTCGTCAAACTCATACCACTGCCCATTGATAACATTCTGGCAGTAGGCAATGTAATGTCCACCTGGATATACAAAAAAGCAGAAAACAACAGAATTCAGTGAAGCACCCGGAAATCCTGCCCCCTGGTGTCAGACTTGGGAACTTTATGACATTTTCATCATGATATTTGTGTCCGGCACTGTCAAGCATCGCTGCCCACAATCACTCTGTCCATGCATTTGTCCTCTAGCTGCTATTCTCAAAGTGGCGTGGTGAGGGAAGCCTGGAGCCTATTCCAGGCAACAAAAAGGCACAATCACGAACTACCGGCACTTACCGACATGCATGTCACTGGACTGCAGAAGCAAACTGGAGTATCAAGAGTTACACCCAACATAAGAAGTAAGGAGAAACTAGGAATCGAACCCTCAGCGCTAGAGGTGTGAAGCGACAGTGCTGTCCGCTCAGCCACCATGCTACTGTCATGTGTATTAAACACATCGGGAACGCTTTAGATGACGGGGCGCAAATGGTATTATGTTATTACTTATGTATTCATTTACCACAAACTAAGTCTTAGTTACACAATGATCTAATGTTATTTAATCATTAATGAATTGTGACGCATGCTTTATTTATTAAGCGATTACTATATTTGTTACTATATCTATAAATTCTATGAAAATACTGAAAATAAAATACTGAAGGAACTACTGAAGGATCAAGTAATGAATAACACAAGTGAAATACTGATCTCATGTTTGTTCATCATTAAAAAATGTGCCACGATCTCAAGTAGCAACTATGTTTGTTCATGATTTGTACTTCAGCAGTAACTGAGTTATTACTAAGTATTTGTGCACCCTCAGTTAATGCGTTACCGATACATCTCATGCTCACATTATTTCACTTCGCAAATTGCTTGGTGCCATAGACGAGTCGGCGAACTAGTACTAGCCAATCACAGGGGCACCAGCCAGCCAAGACGCACTGACGAATCGGCATCTCCCCATTAGCTGTTAGCACCACATCGCAACCAGCGAATTGTGCTGATTGGGCCAATCTGGTAAGAGCTGCAAATGTATAATAAAAACGAACAACACTTACTTCCTGCAGTGCCATGATGACAAATCACAGAGAGCAGGTCGTAGGTCGTGATCTGTGAGGGGCTATCTTTGGCCAAGAACGGCCGGAGGTCCAGCCCCTCCAGCGGGAAGGACACGTGGCTATTGATCTTGAAGGAGTACATGACTTCGTGCCGAAAGCGCTTCAGATGTATACATAAAATCTGAAAGATTCAACAGAAACACTGCCAGTGAACATGTACTGATTATCAAAAGCCAACATCAGTTCACATGACAGCGGGTTCTTCCTCTATGAACCAGAAATAAGAGAAGATCTTCAGAGTGGAAAGGAAACGCTTACTTCAGGAAGGCGCAGCACCTTGCAGTATTTAACCCCATTTCTCAGTCTGGAGAGTCAAATAAGAAATAATCAGAAAGCCTTGCTCAAACATATCGCCATATATGGAAGGCTGAGACCCTGCTGTTGAATACAGTGCCTCTTTCTACTATAAGAGGGCAATAGTGATATTATATATATA
>JAODKF010000126.1:15690808-15736005 GCA_026779585.1 Mormyrus proboscirostris
CATTAAATTTTATTGAAGTGCCTCCATATGTGTGACTGAGTGTACACCACTTACAATATTATATTATATTATATTATCGATTACTCCATGAGTCGTTTGATTAATCGATAGATTACCTGATTATTCATATTCATGAATTCATTCATTATCGACAGTGACAGCCCTAGATATGATGTAACACACTTTGGCATTTAGTAGACATAATGGACTTGGGAAAATTTGGTTAAAACACAGAAAAAACATTGTATAGTGTGTTGTTAAACTCTGTATAAGATGCGGCCAATAACTAGAGACTGGAACTGCGGCAGTGTGGATGCTGCTGTCACCCGGCATCAGTAGAAAGTATCGCGCGGCATATTTCTAGCCTAGGAACTGATTCAGTGTCAAAATTCAATGCTTGATGACCACTGAACGCGCATCACTATCGCACCATCATAACATCGAAATATCGTAAATCAAACCACAGCAGAGAGCAGCATCTGTATACCATTATAAGCTCTTATTAGATGAGAGAGCAACAAGTCATGCATACGAGGTCACCTCCAAACATCATGCAGAGCAACTAACACTACTGGCAAATCGCCCTCAGATGATTAACGGGCCTACAAGGAGATTATACTGTTGCCCCCTGCTGGAGGTGCTCCCTACCTGCTGAGCGTAGCCTCGGAACATGGGGTTTACCAGCTTGATGCCATGGGACAGGCTGGTGGGGACCACGTAACTTGGCCTGATGGGAGTCAGGGAGACACGCAGTTACATTTCACCCTGACTTTCTTCATTTGGAAAGATTTACTTGTGTTCTGAAATTGTGGGATTTTCATGGATCGACTAAACAGTTCAATGGTCACTCACGCCGTTGCATGTTTTTAAAAAACACTTTTGTTACTTGGTGCCCAGTGATATATAAACATTAAGACTAACCAACCAGGGTGACAGTAAGCCAACACCTCTCCATTACTCAGTGCACGTGGGAGAACAATGTGTGGGCTTCAGTCAGGAACTTAACTGAAAATCAAAAATTAAATACCTTTTCTTGTGCCACAGCTCAGAGATGAGTTTTTGGTAGCTTTTACACAAGGCAGGTTTCTTGTCGGTCCGGACCAGACCACCGCATTCCAGGAAAAACTGGGTGAGTGGTGGACTTTGCAGGGATGGAGAAAACACATCATCATTATGAGCCACTAATCAGATCTTCCCATAATACCCTGCGGTCCACTTCAGCATGTTGTCCTCAGATGACCACGGATCTAAACAGCCAGACTGAAGAGCCTAGCTAGGGACAGGGAGAGAGGCCAGCTCACCAATTGGAGAGAGCCTGCAGAGCGGCATTCATGTAGCACGAGTTGCCGATGTTCTTCATGCCAGTGAGCCCTTTGCCAGAAAGAAATATGAACAATATTTATTTATTTAGTTGACAGCGTTGTATTGGGGTTAGCCAATACACAGTGATGGACTGGGGTCAGCCACAAGCCCGGGAGCAACTGGGATTACGGACCTTGTACAAGAGTTAAACTCTGCCAGATATGGGATTTAAACTCACAACCTTTTGGACATGGGGACAGATCGCTAATCCGGTTGCTTTTCTGCCCCAGACATCATCGCCGGTATGCAGCTGCCCATTACAGCGGCACCCATAGGCAGGACTCAGGATGTTTTACCTCGAGGCTTTAGCTCATCTTCCTCTGACTCAGACTCCTCCTCATCAGCCACGGCTATGGGCACAGCCTTTAGTGGGTGGCTTCCTGTCTGCAGCACAGATTCCTGGGAAATTCAAAAGGCGTTTAAAAAAAGAAATGTGTAGCTCTGTCCGATTATTATTTTATAATAATCTCATCTCTACTTTTTCCTGTGACTCTACAGAGCAAAGTGCAATATGATATAAATTATATATAATAGAGTCAAGCAGAGTAATGTCTGTTCCAGAACCAATACTGGAATAACAGAGAGTAAGAATACCGCAAGTGGCGAAGCCAAAAATACAGCACTCTTGTGACGGAGACTCTGCCAACGCTGGGTGAGGTCATACCTGCTCCAGAGGTTTGCAGGGTTGGCTGCCAGGTGCTGGTAAAACAGGCCTCTGCTCCAAGAAGACCTCCCTCTCGCAGACGTAGCACCAGATCCGGAAGGTGGTCAGGTTGACCGTCAGATTGTGCTTTTTCGCCTGAATGATACAAGAACGCCGGCAAGATTCAATGTAAAGCAGTGAAAATCACATACATGAACACATCAAATATTTGCTGGGACAGATCTCTTTAAATAAGGAACCCTGTTGATCCCAGGGGGAAATTCCTGTGCATTGAGCAGCAAGGTATGTATATAAGGTTCAGATAAACAAACGTACCGCAAAGTAAGACAAAGTGCACAGACAGCACACGTAGTGCAGACAAATATTTCAAAAGTACACAGTACTTCCTACAGAACATCCTAAAAGGAATATTAAGGAAATAAACAAATATACATGAAAATAAATTAATGTGTACTGTATGTATAAACAAAAAACGAAAAAAGATTGTACAGAACTTTTTTCAGCCACTAAATCTGGCTAGACCTTCACCTGTGATGAAATCAAAATACCATAGCATAAATTTGAAAAACACAGATAGGTATATCTCAAGTTAATTAAGACAAAAAAATCGCAGTACAAAGGGCGGGTATGGGAGACTTACCTGTGCATGTAAGGTGCTATGATCTGAATAGGATTCCCCACAGCCAACATACGAACAGTCCTTCTAAATGGAAACAGGGGCACAAACTGCTAAGTATCACTCTGCGCCCACACTGTGCTAATACTGCATTCATCCTTTCCTTACTGATTTAAAAATGTACACAACAATAATAAGGGCAATGCTGATGGATGCAGGAGGAAGAGGTATGAAATATTTATGGGTAATTAATGCATTCAGGAAAAACTTATATTAACTGAAAGGAGCAGATTCCAGAAAATGCAGAAAAGCTGCCCATCCTTACCTGCAGACAAGCCCATAGGTTGGGGCCCACAGCACCGCATGACTGACACGTGCCCTTTAGCGCAACACAGACAAGCAAAGAGCACAATTACCTCATAAAATCATTAAAAACAATATACGGTGTGTTTTTTTCCCCATACAATAAGTTGGCTTTTCATTTGTATTGGAAACTTCTTTAAGGTAAGATATTTATTTGCCTTTTGAACAAGGTGCATAGGACGTCTTCGGTTTTCACAAACCCCACTATGACAGATGTAGTTTTGGGGTAGGATTTCCGAGCCCGTCAGCGTGCAGCAGCCATGAAGTAGGGGGACTTAAGAACTTTGCACTCAATGTGATATGATTACTCTACCTGCACTGGGATTCAAACCTATGCCCTTCTGGACAGGGGCACTAAAGCATATGAGCGGCATACCTGTAGAACAAGTGGTGCATAAACCCTTTACATATTTTAAAAACATGCTCAGTATTTCTATTGTGGTATGTTTCACACTTTGTCACATCTGTTATTATTCATATTAACAAAAAAAGCATTAAAAATGCATTGCTAAAATGTCAATTATATACAGCACATTACTGTGAAGAAGGCAATTAAAGCAATAATTAAAACACCCATACCTTGGATTTCTGCAGAAGTTCCTCCTTGGTAACCTCTCCAATGGAGTCTAGATGAGGGCAAAGCTCTCCCTGGTTTGTCATCTTTCTAACCTTTGTTTTACCTGCAGATTAAAAATATCATAGTAATAAAATATAATAATTGCCATGTACATTTCTGTATATGCAATCCTACAAAATCATACAAGCAATGCTTATGTGACATTTTGGAGAAATCAATCTCCAATCAATGTTCATAAAGGTTCTCATAATTTAAATATTCTAAAATAAATACACACTCACCACTCTCATTTGTGTTTTGAACAAAGTAAACATATAGAAGTCTTTGGGATGCATATGCTGTATGCTTGCCAAGACCTGTCATGTTAATCTTTACTACGGAAGCCAAAGAAAATGCTGTTTCATGAAAGCCTAACACAGCAGAAAGAGTACACTGAACACGCCATCTCATACGGAAAAGTATGGGAAATGTATTCCAACCCTTTGTTTACACGTCGTTGCTGAGAGTAATCTCGGTTATCATAAATACGGCCCAGAAAAAAGATTACAGTACGAGCAAACAGCAATGTCGGCGCCAGAGATGCAAAACACGTAGCATTTGGTCGCACAAAATATCACAACGTAGCGTTTACTTATAGTCAACATAGGAACTCACACAAATAACCCGCATCACTATGCTGTGCAACGTCATACTTAGAAATAACTTTTAGCCACCTTACTGTTCAGCAACAGAATTATAATACCTGTTAACTCCATCTGTCAATATTCAGATATAGACAGCAACGGCAGTCACGACACACCTTGATTAAATGATACGTCGTTATTCTTGGATTTTACCCAGCCTGCACTGAATATGATAACGCATTCTGCAGATAAACAGGCCCCGTTTTTACTTCTTAACACAACTGGGTAGGTGCATTCGCCAGTAAACGGGGATGACACTGCACGCACGTATGCACAGTAAACCCCCAAATCAGAGACGTATTCACCTCCTCCACATAATGCAAAGTCGGTGTTCGGAGATATTCATTTTGACGGGCAGAAATGAGGAAGCTGACCCAGCTGATGCCACGGAGAGATCCCAACCCTTGTCCAATTATTTACAACACGGTTTGCGTCAGATTTGTTGTGTTTCCGGTCCCCGAATACTCAGCTGCATTCACAGACAGCGGAGCAGTTTCGATTTTGTGATCGTGATACACGATACATCTAGGTGAATTATAAAGGAACAAAGATAATTAGAAAAGGAGATGGTATTCATATAATGGATAATGATGCTTGCTAGACACTAGTAAATATTATTATGGCCTGCAGACATGGGAACGTTATACTTTAAACTGACATGGAATCCCGTAGCATTTCCTACATCTTCCAAACAAAATGTAACAAGCATGATTTCAGAAAGCGAAAATTTGTAAGAAAATTATACAAGCCAAAAAACAAAGATACAAAGAAACGTGTATGCGAGACAAACGATTTTATTTGCGGTCCCATACGCATTACTACACGTCATGTCCGGTTAATGAATAGTTCTCGATTAGAACTTCCGCTTAATATACTGACCATGCGCTGCTGTTTTATCACGTGACTAAGCATCGTCGCGCTAAGGCCCCAGAAAGTACACTGTAAAGGAGTTGAGCTTTAAATCCGAAATTGTACCGTAATAATGCCGCCATCAAAGAATTTCAGGAGAAGGAAAGCCGACTCGGATGACGAGGAGGATGAGGAGATAACTGCCGAAGTCAGGTGGCTAGTAGTTAGTTATATCGTTAGTTACATGGTTTCTCATAGTTTACTGGATCGTGTTAAAATGTCCGATGGATATACAGTATTTATGCAATTGTGTATTGCTAATTAATGAACCACATTCGGCAAGTGGAAACTGAAATTATTTTGATGTTAAACGCGAATGTAAACAATGCCATGCTTCTGTTGTGCTTCAGGAAGCAGTGTTTGCTTCAGGACTGGCTTGTGCCTTATGCGTCGTGATTTCATCTTCTCATTTGCATTCCGTATTTCACACAGGTCTAAAGTGGATGAGGTCAAAGAAATTCAAAGTTTACGTAAGAGACAAAGCGGCGTGAGGTAATTTTGTAAAATAAATGTAATTAACTCAGCCACCAGCGGAAGAGAAACCCTCATAAACTTCTGCATATCCATGAACTAATTAAGTTGCAACCTGGTTTATTTATACTAAAAAATAATTCGCTTTTTTTAATCAGGATAAAGTGTGTGAAAATGGCGAGAGCTGAGGTCTGGTCCTTGGTATAGAAATAATCCTTATATTTCACACCTCAAGAAAATGGTTCTAAGGAAACGTTACATGTCATATTAAGGTTTTTTTTTGTTACATGTCATAATTTAACGAATTTCTAATTCTCTGTTTCAGTATAGTATCATTGCTGGTTGGTGAGAAACTGCCACCAGAAGCTGAGATAGAGGTTGGTTTTGCGCAGCTATCTCGTCTTTTTGCACTTCTTATTCTGGTGAAGGTCACAGTTTAAACCAGTTTTATGTAAAGCTGCTCAAAAGTTAACCAGATATGCCATAATATGGTGTATCACTAGAAATGATAAATCTGTTATTCCATTTGGCCATATCCTGTGACCCTGATAAAGATACTAAGAAAAGAACATCTGACTTAGAGACAACTCACACTTACGAATGGGCTGCCATAAAGCCTGATATGTTAAAAATTAAAGTTGAATACAATGGTTTAGTATTACTGTATCTTTTTTATTGTACTGTATTATTATTATTACAATTATTCACACTTTTCTACACACTTTTCTACACACTTTTCTTTTGTTTTTCCAGGATGATCCTTTTAAGCTGAAGACGGGAGGTGTTGTTGATATGAAAAAGGTTAAAGACCGAAACAGAGACATGTAAGAATGCACATTTCCAAATGGGAACAAACATCAGTATTTTCAATGGATAATTATTTTCAGGTAGTGTCACTTGCATTGTATTATTTGTTAGGGGAGCTTAAATGATGTTTGTTTGTGACTGATTCTTCAGGACCCAGGATGAAACTGATCTGAATCTGGGAACGTCTTTTTCTGCCGAGACCAATCGAAGAGATGAAGACGCTGATATGTACATCTTTAATTCTGTGGCTTATACCCCTTTAAACTTGGAGACAACTTTATTTTTTTAAAATGATATTTAACCACAGTGTTACACATTTTTTTTCATACTCCATCATTATCTGTATGATTTGAGACTGTTTGGTTAGAATTTTATGCATACTTCTGGATAAAAGTTAAAGCTAATTATTTTGCTAATATAATTTTGAAGAAAATATTTATTCAGATTTATCATATTACTGCAGTTGCTGGTAACAATTTTGTTGTGACTGAAACCAATTAAAGAAACAGTGCAAGAATGGAGATTTTACACTTTGATTCAAATCTCTAACACATGGTAAAATCTGCATATCATCCTATCTCAAATTGATTTATACAACATGCTAATTATATTAGGAAGGTTACGGCTGCAGTTATTGTGCTAAAATAGTTTCAGCAATTCTAAGATACATCATGGTGATTTCTTGGTCTCTGCAGATTCTTACTCTGCCACTATGTTTTTCTGCCAGGATGAAATACATCGAGACGGAGCTGAAGAAAAAGAAAGGGATGATAGAGACAGAGGAGCAAAAAGTAAAAGCCAAGAATGCGGAAGACCTCCTTTACGAGCTTCCAGAGAGCATCCGCGTGGCCTCTGCCAAGAAGACGGAGGAGATGCTCTCCAACCAGATGCTGAGCGGAATCCCAGAGGTGGACTTGGGCATAGAGTGAGTCTGATGAACTGTAAAGCACCGCATTCAGCATTTTTATGTGCTCAGAATGTAGCATTACGGTTACTGTAAATTAGCTCATATTGAATCATTGTGTCGTAGTTGACTCTTTTTTTTTTTTTTTTTTTTAAACCCATTTAAGTGCCAAGATAAAAAACATCATTTATACAGAGGAAGCTAAAGCTAGGCTCTTAGCCGAACAGAGGAATAAAAAGAAAGACAGCGGCACCTCTTTCGTGCCCACCAACATCGCAGTCAATTACGTCCAGCACAACCGCTGTGAGTAAGAGTCGGACCGAGTAACGAGTGAGATGTATTTGCGGCTGCGTCGTGTGAATTTCTGCTAGTTGGAGATTTGTGCGCACTTATCCACGGGCTGACTTTACACCCGCGATTGTAGTTTACCACGAAGATGTTAATGCACCAGCGAGACGACATCGCGAGGAGCCCAAGGCGCGGCCTCTCCGTGTGGGTGACACCGAAAAGCCTGAAGCAGAGAGTAAGTCCCGCATGACCCGAGAGCACCTCGCAGCTGTGCTGCGCCTCTGCGGCCGGCATTTGGTCCTGCTGAGAATGACATGGTGCTTGATTCCCACAGAGACACCCCCGAACCGAAAGAGGCCAGCCAATGAAAAGGCTACTGATGATTACCACTACGAAAAGTTTAAGAAGATGAATCGCCGATACTAAAAGCAGATTTATATCTCAGTTTTATTATCCTCTTTTTGTTGTCCAGTTTTCATCTGTTTTGTTTGTATTTATTTACCTGTATTTGGGTATCAGATGTTTAACTTTTTCATTTGATTAAAAAAAATTATAATAAATTTCCAGTTTGAGGAAATGTTTTTTGTTTGTTTTGTTAGTTAAAATAGGGCTGTAAATGGCAAATGATAAATTCTGCAAAATCAGGTGATGGATGTTTTTGGACAGTAAGAGACTAATCCTTTGTGATGCTGTTTATTTTAAGCTGTTAAGAATCTCATTAACATAAAAGATTCATGGGATGGTTCAAATAAGAACTACTGCTTGTGGCGACAATGACTGAATACATTATAAATGTGAGATGGATCTTCTTGTAAGAGGAATAGCAACAACTGTTTCAAACCTCGTGAACCTTGTCACTGCCCTGCTTTAATGTCCAAGATCCCAGTCATCTCCTTTCACATATTGCTGTTACAATTTGTGATTTTTTTTAGATGTATCTTGTGAAAATAACATGCATACTTTGATAATATTAATTTTTCCAAAAGTAGTTTATTTTAGCCACAGCCCTGACCAGGATAACTGAAGGCATGGTTGGGTATATTTCCAAAAGGCATTCTATTCCATTTTGTTCTGTTCTATTCTCTAAGATGGAGTGTATTCTTATACTATTACCTAGTGTAAAATACCTGTCTTTGCTTTTTATATTGAGTCCCTCAGGTGAAAACTATATCTCATATATGACCTTCTACATGTTTAACCAAGCATTGATCATATGCTAAGCATGTGCTGTCCAACATCTGCAGAGTACACATTTAAATGAAGAGATAGCCATTCTAGGTTATGGAGACAAGTAGCACAGAACGTGTAATAGGGTATTGGTTATTACGATATGTTATATATGTGTAAATATATCATTTGGTTAAACTTTTTAAAAGTCGTCCCCATATGCTTAGTAATCTGTTTAATGTATGGAAGTCTATTGGAAATCCTGGTAAGTAGCCTTCTTCAAGCATCATTTTAGTGTTTATTTATCTTAAGTTCATTTTCATTTACTGAGCTCAACTTAAAGGTTAGCTTTGCATTGCTCATAAAGTACTAAAAGAATTTACAAATTACATTAACGAGATTGAAAAGAACATTCTGAGACATATACTTAAGATACATATACTTGTAAGATACTTATTTTTATAAGCACTACTATCAGAGGCAACCATTTCCAATACAATTTCCTTAATAGTATTTTTTTCAGTTATTACATTTCTTTATTATATTATTACATTGATTGTGCTTCTGTTGATTCACTGTCGCCCTGACAACACACTCATGAGTCTTGTATTAACTCTTGTTGATTGCCATAGTTGTGAATAATTTCTTTCCAGAAACTTTATTGACGTTTATTTTTCCTTGTGCCATTATTGATTTGCTGGATGTAAAGCTAAACATTTCCACTAATAAATACTTGAAAACTTCTCTGATTCATGACAAATTTTACATAAATTTCTTAATTCATGCATTCCCAAGAAGCCTGGAAACTGAAGAATATTTTACTTATGGCACTTTTATTAACTAAGTCATTGTTTATACAATGGAAACTACCATAACATACAAACCCAACTTACAAAACAAATTCAAGTACAAAGTAACAACAGCTCAAAATAATACAAAATCTATTTTTATAAAGTCAATCCTGAAACCAAAAACACAAAAAAATCCACTTTTAAATATACAGTGTTAAGTAAGCCCAGATAAGGTGAGACCCACAAATGAGAACGTTACCATAACAGTCAAAGTTCTTTAAAGAGCAATGGTCTTTTTGTGTACAGTATGCAAATAAAAATGCCACAAAAGGTCTAGTTTGTTCAGCTACATTACTACTATGTGTGTTGGCTACATCCTGACTTAATTAATAACATCAAAACAAAACGAATCATCAAAATATCCTGAGATGGAATGTGCAAGAACTAAGAGGTTCACTGCTGTTTGGCTTTAGTCTAAACAACTCACTACTCAACATCTCTGTGAAATCTGTTTACAGTGAAACAAACTTCTGAACTACAGAAATACAAAAATTACTATGTTCACCGAGGTGAACCTGGCTCAGCCTTGTGGACAACAGCTACCTGGGTTTTCAGTGGGACGCTGGAAGGCGGTCCTGGGTCTCGTGCCAGAATGCAAACTAATGGAAACACATACCTGCCGTCACTAAAGGTTTAATGCCAACATTTGGGCCAAAAACAATGTCACGGACTCAAGGCGAGAGATCCGCTGCCACGTGTTAGGGGTGCTCTGCTGTGTTAGTGCTGTGCCCGTTGAGGTTTCCTGGGGTGGACTCCTGCGAGACTGGGCCGGCGATGTCCTCCATGCCATCAGCAGAGGTTCCTGTGGGGGTGCCAGGGGAGGCACAGCTGTCACGCCGATGGAAGGCTTCACATAAGGGCAGGTCAGCACCGTCCCACAGACTGTAGCTTTCCAGAACAAAAACCCAGGTACAGAATCAGCATGGGGGGAGGGGGGCGCTTGGGCACACGGAACACACACGCACACACAGATCCACCTGAGAAGATGGATACAGGTCACACCAACAGACACATGCATACGAAGCAGGGAGAGAGCGCATGAAACACGAGTTGCCTTTAGAAATATCAAGACAAAAAGTGTCCAGGGGCCATAGAGTTAACTGTTGTACTTCCATTACAAGTGGTATAATATTCCTTTTTGAACGGAATGTGTCATCTTACACATGTTCCTTCTACAATGGTGCAATACTTATGATGTAGTTTTTCATTTTTTATTGGGTTGTTAGCAGAGGGTGAAAAACTGGAAGGACTGACGTATATCGGGGCATTATCGAATTTTAGCCAATCAGCAAGTGCTAAATGATCCTTTGGGTAATGCTACACAAACCAAAGGGAGATGTTGAAAATGTACAAGAAGAGAGAAACTCAAAAGCCTGTGGGGAAAAAGGCACCAAGAATGAGCTGGAGGATTTCTGACAAGGAAAAAAAAAAGACAATAAAACTTCTCATTCTACTTTATTTCACTCCCAAAACGTGAGTGGTGCTATTTAAAGCTGATACAAACAAGACATTAATCCGTATTAAATATAAACCATCTACTTTGATAAACTTTAAGTACAAGTAATTTTTAAATGATCTGTTGATGAGTTACTTTACAGCAGACAAAAACTGACACTCTCATAACATACTGAGAATGCACTAAACAAGAAAATTATATAGTGAAATGTATGTTGCCAAAATCCACATGGGAAAAACAGCCAGTCAAAGAATTATGTTTGAACTAAAAATGGAATGAAACCGATCAGAGCATCTTGTTGAAGTATAATGGCAAATCAATTTAATGCCTAGCCAAAAGGTTCTTTACCTTTAATTAATAATTTCCCCCATGGGGATCAATAAAATATCGATTACCTTAAATCTTTAAAAGGGAAAAACATCTAAGACAAAAATTTTTGAATAAAAAAAACTTTACAGTAAAAATACGATGCAGTTATGTGCTACATTAAATTTCACTTTACTTTTCAATTAAAAAAAAAGTCTTAAAATAGCATTTAATAAAATTCTCGATTAAATGGCAACATCAAATTGATTTACCATTTAGTTGCAAAACTAAGAGCTACAAAGAACACTTTCCCCTTTTCTCCAGTACAATGAGTAAAAAGTGTAAAAAAACTATAAATATGAATTTTGAAGGTGCAAATTCCTTTATACATAAACAGGATTCACTGCAAGACCAAAGCTTTCGAGTGCTCTCTTATATTTCCAGGTAGTATAAGGATTATAATTCAGGTCTACACAAAAATCAGAGTTTAACCTAAAACATTCTGATAAACATGAGTGACTTGCAAGTGCATGGCTTTGTTTTCATACTGCATTCCTGAAACTTTGCTTTACTTTGTAACTTTGGCTTACATGCCTTGAGCATAATTTTTCCAAGGCAAAAAATAAATATCTGGAGGCGAGTTCACTCTTTTTCTTGAATGATGGAGAAGCTGCATGTTTGAACATGCAGAAATACAAAAGTAGGTATAAGCTAACAGTTCGGTTGATTTAAGATTTTGGTTGATTTGTTTATAAGTGCTCACAGAAAATGAGAAATTCTACTTCAAAACACTGGCCGTGTCAACTATACTGTGAGCAAGGCACATTTTTTCAGGTTTCAGTACAAATGGGAGACTTTCCAAAGCATTTAAGACTCAGTGAATTCCCTTAATCTCGTTTGACTTGGTGCCGTGGAAGGCATTTATTTACACTAGAACAACTGTGATACGTCTTGTTTCAAATCTTGATCAAGGTTCTAAAAACATGCCCGCCGTGGGCTTTCTTCAAATGGCATATTAATATTATATTTTATACATTCTTTAAAAGGCACAAGGAGCATAGGTATAGCCAAGGGGATGTAATAGGTATATACTCTGACTATGAGCCTATTTGTACCTGGATGAGTAATATTCTTCCTCTAGCTCGTACAGGTCAATTGCAATCTCATCACGCAGGGCGGTGAGTTTCTTATCGCACTCTTCCTGCAGGGTGCGCAGCTGCTGGTTACGCTGGCTAATGGCCTCATTCACTGATGGGAAGTCATTCAGGATCAGGAACTGTTTCAGGTCTGACACCAGCTTCATCAGTGACTCTCCTGCACGTACCTGTGCAAGCATTTTTAAAAATAATAATAATAATCAACATTCAATACAGCATCCAACGTCAAACTATACTGCACTGCCGACGGAATTGTTAAAGTTACTGAGCACCTATTGAACTGAAGACCTTGCAGAGGAAGGATATTCCGGATCTAGAAATCCAACAAATTTTTGGAATGATCAGGAGGCTTATAGTTATTGAGTAGACAAATGCTAAAATGTAAAGAACCTAAACACAAGATTAGGCTAAATGAACCAAACTAAAAATCACAAATCTTCTATCATACCAGTACAAACAGCTTAGCATTTACGATCACTCACAATATTTGCTGCTCTGACATGCATCTCATAATGATCCTGTTCTCCTTGCGTTGCCCTGGAAACCTGGGTTTCGTCCTCCACCTGAAATTTTTAACAAACGTTTTATAAGAATATGAATTTATTTAATAAAGCTTTAACTTAGCCGTCTTTTAACACACCCACCTTTGCAGTTTTGATGATCTCTGTGAAGTTATCTAGAATGGACCTTATATCATCCTTCAGCCTCTTGTTGTAGGACTGAAGGAGAGTTTCCTTGCTTTGCGGGAGTACTCTTTGCGTGGACATCTTCAGTAGCTACGATACTGTAAAAAAAAAAAAAAAAAGTTGTTAGAGTTGGTAAAGCACCAAGTTCTCATAAAGCAAGCATCCTACATAAAGTTTCTGCCTTAGACTAAGCATCAGATACCACCGCACACATAATTAAACCGTAATATCTACAGTTAGTGTGCAACATACTAAATGTAGTGTTAATTCATCAATTTCTTTCAGAATGATCATAAAAAGTCTCAGTGTACCTTTCAATTTACACAAATCCATATAGAGACATAAATTTGAGACAGTACATTCCCGAAGCGTAGGGAAAATTGTCGGTAAAAAACTACCCACAGTTCCGCAGGGCTCCTTCCTTTGACGTAGACGGATGTTGTCGGTACTTAAATTACCCACAATGCTTTCTCCTTCCTTTTCGTCTGATCTAAAATGGTGAGTGTGTGTCTTTTTTCTATAGGGTGAAAGACTTGGCTTTCAATCTCTGAACATCCAGTTTGTGCAACTTTAAAGATTCAGGAATATCATCATATCGCGCGGGGAATACATTGTGATTAATGTTACAATAAATATTATTTAGAAATTTTTCGAACAAAGTCGTTAAATACACTGTGCTCAGCTCAAGTCAAACATGAACTGTAACTGTACTTTGGTAACATGTTTTTTATTCAAAAGAATAAATGCTGTATTTTAAATAAAGTTTGTTGCCATCTTGCCTTTCTTTTAAAATGCAACAATTGTACGTAAAGTTCGTTACAGCCCACGTAGGGGTTTTGGGCATCTTTCGGCTTCTTAGGCGGACGGGGGACTGAGGCGGACGCACGTTGTCTCATGTCTGGTTTTTACGTTTTTTGTTAGACTGCGTGTTAAAATTACGATAGTTGCGTTGGTCTTCAGTATAATGCTTCATTTTCGTTTGAATGGCTGCTGCGATGATGCTTTGAATTTCTTCACCTGAATGCACTGTGTGGAGTAAAAACGAGCTTTTTAACACTGAGCTTCGGCCAAGCGTGTAACGCCGTGGATTCGTCTGTGTTCACATGCGATGGAAAGAATAACTGCGTTTTTACGTCCTGGCAGCCGAAGGGGAAGAAGGCTAAGGGGAAGAAAGTGGCCCCGGCCCCCTCGGTGGCCAAAAAGCCAGAAGTCAAGAAGGTGGTCAACCCCTTGTTTGAAAAGAGGCCCAAGAACTTTGGCATTGGTAAGTAACGTGTAGTGTTAAATTTTGTTTGTGTGTCTCTTTCTTAAGAGTACAAATCATTGAAGGTGCAGATGATGCAAAGAATATTTGCTATCTTATGTGTTGTGCTGACAACCAACCACCAAGATCGCTGATGCACATTTGTGCCAAGTGACTTTAAGATGCATTTTACACTAATTTGATCACTAGAGTACATGTGGTCTTCCTAGGTCAGGACATTCAGCCCAAGCGTGACCTGACACGCTTCGTGAAATGGCCCCGTTACATTAGACTGCAGCGACAGCGTGCAATTTTGTACAAACGTCTGAAGGTGCCACCTTCAATCAACCAATTCACTCAGGCCCTGGATCGCCAGACGGGTAAGAGCGTGGATCATGTTGTCTAGACACTGTGCTGCATCTGTTGTTGTTGGATGCTATGTGGATTCTGTGTTGAATGCTACAGTAGATGGGTAATCTGGCTTCTGCTCTTTCAGCAACACAACTTTTCAAGCTGGCCCACAAGTACAGGCCTGAAACCAAGCAGGAGAAGAAGCGTAGGCTGGTGGCCCGGGCTGAGCAGAAGGCTGCTGGAAAAGGAGATGCCCCAACTAAACGACCACCTGTTCTCCGTGCCGGTAGGTTTGCATGACCTGGCATGGAGGACCTACTCCTGTATCTGTATGGTTAATATTTTTCCTACTATCTGGTATGCCTGAATAATCTCATTTCATTTGCTTTGATTACCAGTTCTTAATCAGGCTAAACAGTCTCGCTTAAAGGTACTTTTCGAATATTATGGTAAAGTGGTCAGCCTGAGAACATGCTTAAGTTCCTGGACGTTTCAGGTGTGAATACTGTTACCACCCTGGTGGAGAGCAAGAAGGCTCAGTTGGTTGTCATCGCCCATGACGTGGACCCCATTGAGGTATGGCATCTTACTGACCATTTCACTTTCTTGCTGTGTGGTACTGAAATTTAATATTTGAACAAAGGGGCACGTGATTGAGTAAAAATGCCATACAACAGTTGCCACCTGATTTGAGGACAACCTACATTTTGGCCAGTTTTCAGCGCAAATTTCAGCTAGATGTAATGGGTCTTTGTTTTCTCAAAGATTGCTGGTCTTGGCTAAAACTCACAAATTTTAGGACTGGTTCAGTTTTTCCTTTGTCATTGTGCAAATGAAAGTAGTGTTAAAACCTCTGCTGAAGAGAACTAACTTTGTACATCAAATTAGTGGCTGAATGTAACATGAGTGTGTTTGGGCAACATTTTAACTTTTTTTCCCCCCCAACGAAAACCTCTATAGCTGGTCGTCTTTCTTCCTGCACTGTGCCGGAAGATGGGAGTCCCCTACTGCATAGTCAAGGGCAAGGCAAGGCTTGGTCGTTTGGTTCACAGGAAGACCTGCACTTCTGTGGCCTTTACACAGATCAATCCGTAAGTAAAGACATTCAGTTACTTTAGATACTACTTGATATTGTACATTTTTTTTGGCCTTTTTGCCATGATGTCTGAATTTCTTCACCTGAACCACCGTGTTGTTTCAAATGAGCTTTTTAACCCTGAGCAAAAGGTCCAAGATCACAGCACCAATTAGGACGCTTCTGTTATCAGCCATATTAACCTTGCTGTTGTATTACAGTGAGGACAAAGGAGCTCTTGCCAAGCTGGTTGAAGCCATCAAAACAAACTACAATGATCGATATGAGGAGGTAAGATCCTTACCAGCTGGTTAAATAGTGGGTCAGGAATTAAATATGCCACAACTTAGCCGGTTATGCAGTCAGGATCAGGTTTGTGAAGCGAGTGCCATGAAAGTGAGACTTGACCCGTTGTACACAGCAGGTGTAATTTGAAATTGCTAATATCAGACTAATTCTCAGTTGAACAAACCTTTTGCAATGATGTCAGAATTTCTTCACCTGAAAAACCATGTTGTTTCAAATGAGCTTTTTAACCCTGAGCAGAAGGTTTAAGATCTGAGATACCAGTGACCCATTGATGAACTTTTATTTTGATGTTCTATAAATTGTACTGGCAAATCCAAGCTATTCGGACTTAATATTGCAATCCTGACGTTAAGCTTCTCTCGTCAGATCCGCCGTCACTGGGGAGGCGGCATCATGGGCCCCAAGTCGACAGCTCGTATCGCCAAGCTGGAGAAGGCAAAGGCCAAGGAACTGGCCACCAAACTGGGCTAAATGCACAATGTCCCCCTCTTCATTGTGTATTTAATAAAGTGGAAAAATCACAGGCTTGCACTGGGTGGAACTTTATTTGCGGCCTTCATACACATCATACATGCATTGATCAAAGTTCCCCGGTGACTTGTCACGTTATGGGCTCCAAGTTGGTTGCATCAGAAGAGGGATGTTGGATCCTTTTTATCATGGCTGACTGCGGGTGCCTGCTGTCTAGTACTGTACTGTGGAGTTTTACATGATGGTGACAAGTAGGCAGGCATTCCTGATATCTGAATCCCTGCAGGAGGTTGGCATAAGCATCATGGCCTTAACAGCCCTGGTTATAATTTCAGTAAGTAAGGTGATTTGATGCTTGTTAGTAGGTATGTATGTTTGCTACAATGTCCATAAAAAGTAGAAACTATTAGTTGAGGATGGTCCGAATTCAAACGACTGTTAAATTGTCAGTTCACACATACTAGTTTCTAGCAATAGGGAATAGATTTAAAGAATTATGAACTGTAGACCCTTTTAGTTCTGAAAACAAGACAACTATCCATTCAAGTAGTTAGACTGTCTTCGTGGCCTGGAGCGTAGACCTTGAGGTGTGTAGCGTGATCTTGCAAATTAAAGACCTCAGGTGTTAGAGGGGCACCCGCTTGATGAACTTGGTGTACCACATGTACGAAGTGACCGAACAAAGGCCGTACCTGTTAAGGAAAGGAGGAAGGGAAGTTCGTGGAACTGAAGTAATGTAAACAAGCTCAAACAAAGAATTACAGGCTCACCATGTCACTATGTACTGCATGTGCTCATTCCTGAGGGAGATGCGTGTCTGCCCCCCGATGGGCCCTCCGGGAATTGTGCTTGCTAAAGAAGTAACATTTGTTACTCCTATCTGCTCAATTCAAGGTTGAATTGAAAGATGAGGGAGAGGAAAAACTTGCTTACCGAGCTCGGCATCAATGAAAATGGGTTCTGCGCCGGTGACCTTGGTCATTGCTTCCAAGTCCCGGAAGTGCCATCGGTTCCCCTCGATGTCGTTAATCGGCACAAAAGGCTTACGCTGCTCTGTTAACCTCACCACCCCAACCAGGTTCACTTCATCTTCCACCTAAAAGACAAGCGTGGGGCCTGCTAAAGACCACAGAAGCTGAATGCCAACAGATGCAGCTGTGGTATCACACCCAAAATTCTTTTCACCTGTCCTTTCATTCTTGTTTCTGGTTTAATCTTCTTCTTTGGAACATAACCTCTGTTGACCAGAATTGTAATCCTGTAAAATTACAGGGAAAAAGTTAAATCATCCGATCATGCTCTAATTATTCACAGCGACAAAATGTGTCGAGTGCCTTTGTCATTGCAAAGGGCAGTGGTGGCTTGATTGGTCAGGGAAGCGCACTTGTAATCAAAAGATTGCAGGTTCCGAATCCCCCACCAGCAAGTCACCACTGAGGTACCCTGAGCAAGGTACCATCCCCAAGCATGCTGAATTAGCTAATATAATAGATGGGAATAATGAATATTTAGAGGTATTTGGTACGACAGAATTTAGAACAAATAGCTTATTCTATTTAAAATATTTTACATATATTGTGCACATAGATACCAAATATAGGGCTTCCCCTTGCCTCAGGCCCCATGTTTGCTGGGATACTCCTAACAAATCACTACCTAACACTGGACATGAGGCAGATGGATGGATGGACAGATGTAATGAACACCCTCAGAGCTCATACCCCAGGTCTGTGCAGTGGAAGGGAGTGATGACATTGGCACCCGATTCGCCACTGGATGTCAGCCTCCCCGCTTCTCTGGCTTCACGTTCTGGGTCGACCGGCGACCTCGGCATGATGTAAAGCTCCTTCGAGTGGTCAAAGCGCCCACGTACTTTCACACGCCGGTACTCTAGTTTGCTCAGTTCAATATGACTGAAACAATGACCACAAAAATGCAATATAAAACCAAACCCACAGGCTGAAGTGTCCAACAAAATGACAGCAACCATATCTGCATACACACTGCTATCTTGTTCCATACAATGTCAAATTTCTATACTGTTCCTGAAGGTTGCTATATGGTTGCTTTCATATGGCTACACTCTTTAAAAACACACTTAGCTGCTAATTGGCAAAAATGGAAGCTCTGAAAATCTAGAAGTTATTCTTTTGGATGATTATTATTTTGTGTGTAACAAAATGTCTTGTCATGTACTGCTTCATTAGTATGTCTCAGTCTGCCAAATTAATTCCAGGGCTGAAAACCGCTCTCTTAAAATGTTACTGTTAGACACAATTTATATTATTGTAAGGGCTTTAATCGTTTTCAGTTTGGCATCTAATGTTTCTGAAGCAACTAGCTGGTCAAAGTTCAATGGCTCTTACTCAGTTGGGAGGTCGATAGGGTCAGCGGTGGTCAGACGTCTCAGGTCTTCAATCAACTGTAATTTCCATTCCCTACGTCTCACCTACATTAACATAGGATGACCAGGTAATCCATGTCAGGGAGGACAGTCTGAGTTGACGGGATTTGTAAATTACCATTTCAATTAGAAGGACCTGGATTTCACTTGAGCACTGAGCTCTTGCTGTGTGCTGATTGGTCAGTCTCCTATAATCATGCATGTGTCACTAATGTTAATGTGAAACAGCTGGATGAGTCTTTCAGTCAAGGAAACAAACCAGTCAAGCACAAGAAGACCTGAACTATTTAGCCAAACACAGGAGCCTTTCAGTAGTTTGTAAAACCCGAAGTAGCTCAAAGTGTCCTCCCTGACATGGATTATCTTGTCACCCTAATTAACACAGAAACTGGTTTCACACAGGTAACTTAACATGTAATAACTATAGCTGATCAGTAGCATTGCTACAAAAGAACATTCCAAAAGCATTAAAAATTTGGTTAATTTGCCAGTACAATGTTACCTATCTGATGACTCTTTTCCACCTTACAGCTATAGAGACTGCATACCTGCCAAGTCCCAAGGCCAAATGTGGTGACAGGAATGAGCAACAGAAACCATTTCAGAAGCGAATCTTCTATTTTTTCTGTCTCTGCTGCTGAAGAATTTGACTGTCGGACGCAGTTGATATTCTTCCCTGAACACAGAAATGTATGACTGACCATTAAAAGGGTTTTAGAAAAGGCCGCTTCAAGTAATCAGAGTTATTTGACAAGGAAATTATGTCTGCTGGGGTTAGGGAGTTTGATGCTACTTGCAGAGGTTACATCTTTCAGTTAAAGTCAAACGGCCAAACACAGGTATGGTATGCAAGGACGTAATATTTTATAGAAGCTACACAGAGCAGAAGATACACAGAACGGGTAAGGAGACCAATATCACGCTATGATCACACCGAAGAAACTACACTGATAATAGTTACTTACTGCTTAAAAGTTTCAAATGAATCCTCTGCCCAAAAAGACTCCTCTTGGTGAGATGAACAAGGTTGACCTTTTAAAACAGCAATGTGCAATATTTAAAATCGCTATCTAGATATACAAGAAGTTTTAAAATGCACTAAAATCAGAGGACTTGATTTTGAAATTGAGTGTCCGGGCGCGTGATTTAATGTTAATCGTATTTAAACAAAATGAGTTCATAGGCACTTTTATAAGTGGAAAGCAGTTTGACACTTACATTGGTGGGTAAAACCTTCAAGAAGTTACCGGAATACCTCTGCATAAACTTCACAGTCACACTCATCCTGATAGAAATTATATTCAAATAGGCACACGATCCTCGTAAATTGCTACAACAGCCAGTACAATTATCTCGCTATATTGGTAGTTTGCTCAGTATATTGTAGCTTGTATTTCACTGCCGTACATATGGCTATCGTTTTAGAGCGCGCATGCGTAATGTTGTGTCGTCACATTATAGGCTTACGAATCGATTGATCGTCAGTTCTAAGATGTAATAGTTTTTTATCCATTTTACGAAAATTTGAGAAAAGGTTTAGCTTGATTTTACTCTGTACTGTTTTTTATAAATTGAGAAATGCTTCAAAATTAGGAGTCTAGTTTCCCCTTGAATGACAACTGTAACTCTATTGCTTCTGCCTTGCCATGTGGGAAATGTGTCTTGCAGTCGGAAAGGCGTGCTGTTCGCAGTTTGCGTCCGTCGTCAGAGGTTGTATTGTAAGTTGACGTTTTGATTCATTTTCGTAAGTTTCTCTTTTTGTTTTCCTCCAGGAATGTTGCATCACTTATAGATGTTTGAATTGTAAAGTGTACAGTAGCTGTGCTCTACAATAAATACCATATTAAATTCTCGTGTCAACACTGATAATTCCTAATTGCTACTATGTTTTGTTATATGAATATTTGTTAGAATTATGATACCTCAACCAACGGATGAACCAACTGAAACAAAAACGTTGTTCTATGTTTGTTTTAGGTCTCCTTTTCATGGCGAGTCTAGCTTCCAAGGACGTCTATTTTCAGAAATTGGCCAGTAAAGTCTGTGTTTCCCAGAAAAAAGCACCACAGAAAAGGCCGTTTGGTAACGAAGCTATTGTTCACTCATTCTCTCTTAGTATTTGGTTTTGCTTATGAGTAACTTGGCAATGTGATAGTATTTGTTTTATTATTGAAATTTGTCATTCTGTATGATAGCTGAAGCCTGAAAGTGAACCTGTGTGGTACTTTTTAGTTCCATTTTGCAATGGAGCTAATGCAGGGCCAGCAAAGAAGAAGAAGCAGAAAAGCAAGCAAAATCAAACTGGAGGGAAAATGTGCAACACTGAGACGCAAGCAAATGTAAAACAGAAGAGTACTGCACAAGCAAAAGAGACGGAAGCCTTTTCTGCAGATCGGAATGTGTCAAAAGAAAATATCAACGATAGATCTGTCAAAAAAGGTCTGTGTTTTTAGTAATGTTAATAGTTATTAATAAAGGCATACACATATCTGTTTTGCAGTTTTTAACCATCATTTTGGAAAAAAAAAATATAAAAGGATATTTTGTTTGGGTAAATGGCTCGTGTCACCTTTTAAAACCACACATGTCACTTCTATCATTTAGTAAAGTAATGCACATATATGAAGCTAATTTTGTCATTTCATTCCGACTTGTTTTAATAGATGAAGTGGGTGATTGCAGAGACTTTTCTGCCGTTGACATTTTGCGTCAGAAGCTACATGAGAAGATTGAAAAGTCTCACGGCCATGTATGTATCTGCAGAAAGTTGTGTCCTTTCCTAAACAGCTGATTTTATATGTTTATTAACATTTGACTTTGTCATTTTTCCTCCCTGTGTTTACAACCTTGTAATATTTGAACTATTCAAATATTTTATCATCACTGTGTCCCTTGGATAGTGCGTGTTCATCAGCTGTGTCATTTTGTGGTCTTTTCTTTACATTCAGGATGTCGGTAAGACGACTTCATCAGAGGCTCGGGAGAAGAAACAACAGCGACGCAAACAGGAAAGGGACCGTAAGAAGAGGAAGAGAAAGGAGTTCCGAATGAAGAAACTAGCAGAGAAAACGGGCAAGGATGTAAAAATAGAGGATGAGGGATCTGAAAATTCTACCATGCAAATATCTGGGGCTCCTGGAAAAGACCTAACCAGCCTAGTGTACAACAAGATAGATGCAGGCAAAGAGTTCATGAGTAAAGAACAAATGAAGAAAGAAAAGAAGAAGAGTGTGAAGGGCAATTTGACTCCTCTGACAGGCAAGAACTACAAGCAGCTTCTGAACCGCGTTGAGGCGCGCAAAGCCAAACTGGAAGAGCTGAGGGGCAAGGATGAGGCCAAGGCAAAAGAAATGGAGGAGAAGATGAAGTGGACCAACGTGCTGTACAAAGCAGAGGGTCTGAAGATCAAGGACAATGAGGACCTTCTGCGGGCTTCCCTGAAGAGGAAGGAGAAAATGCGTAGCCAGAGGAAAAAACGCTGGGAGCAGCGGAGCACGCATGTCCTGGAGAAGATGCAACATCGACAGGACAAGCGGCGCAACAACATCCAGAAGAGGAAGCACGCAAAGATGGAGAGGCGCAAAGAAAAGGCCCGGAAAAAGGGCCGTGTGCTGCCAGGGGACTTGGAGGGCTGAGACTGTAAAGGATGATGTGACACACTTAATGTGCCCAAAAGCTGGTGCAGAGACCAGAACACAAGATGCTAGTTTGTTACTATCATAAAGACTTTTAAATAATACTGTGCAAAATGATTTTTGGCTTTACTTTTGCTTGTGGAACTGTGTACGGGATGCATACCTAACAGTGGGACAGTTTATGGTTACTACACAGACCATGAAATTGTGTGCATGGATATTTTACAAAACTTTGGCATATTTCCATCCATCCAACCAAAAGCTTATCCCAAGCGGCACAGAGCATCCTGAACAAGATGCCAGTCCATCACGGGGCACATGCATGCACATGCCAAATGTTTAGAGATGCTAATTATCTTAATGCTTGATAAAGCAAGCAATGAGCAACAGAACATGCAAACTCCCCATACACACACCTAGTGGAGTAGAGAGTTGAACCCAACCCAAGAAGTGTGATGTGTAGGTGCTATTCATGAAGCTGGTTTGTGTTCATTCATAAATCTTTCACAAGCTTGTCCTGTACAGGGTCCTGTGAGGGCTGGACCCTATGTCAAGCAAACCGAATTTAGAAGTCTGGGAAGGTATAACGATAAGTTGGACGTTAAATTTTGTTAAGTTTAGAGTGCTTTTTTAATCAATATCAAAAGTAAACCAATGACCATAACTTTGAGACATCTAAAAACCCAATTTGCTGCATATTAGTAATAAAATGTGACCAATTCATGATTATGCTGCCATTACATAAGTTCTTAAAAATTAAGTGACTTTGATAAAGTGTGGATACCGCGGAGTTTAATGTAGGCTAGTTAACATGTTTTGTAATGAATAGTTTAAATTGTTATTTATAGTATAAATCACTGCGAAGCCTTTATGTGAGATCAGCTAAACTTGCTTTTATTTCATATAGGTTTTCTAATCTGAAACAATCATATTTATCGATTAGTAATTTGTAATTGAAATTAAAATTTCAGTGCACCTTTCTTCCGGACTGCTGCGTACTGGAGGACCAAAGGTTTCCGGCTTAAGAGTCCGTGATGGGTATAGCTGTAATAATAACGTTTAGCGATCCTAATGGGTATAACTATAACAATAAAGCATTGTGGTCCTAATCGGTATATATCCTACAGGGTGCACCGCCCTTCGCCCCGCCTGCACAGGAAATTACAGCTATAGTGACCAAAGTTCACGGGGAGGGACTTAGAGCCGAAGTCGAACACGGACTCGCAATCCCAGTGTCTTTATAAAAATGACACTGCAGTCTACCTTTAGTATATAGAGCGCTGGAGATACTGCGACGTACATCTTCAGTATAAACCAAGGTAAGTCATTTCAGCGGTTCTTTCTGAATATGAGACATTGGCCTGCAGCAGTGTTCTCAGTCATTTATTGTGTATTTCTGGTATCTAATACTAATTATATGTACGTAAATGCATATATTATATCATGTTCATAATTATTGTCTTTGCATCATGTTAGAGAAACGTGAAGAATTCGCACTGTTATGCTCAGAGCAGTTACTGCAATTGTGGTTGGCGTGTGTCTGAATAAAACAACTGTCACTAAAATTCATCCTGTCAAGGTACGTGTATAAAAAATAATCGGTCAGCTGTAGGCTTTCAATTTTTCCAGAGACCATCGAATAAAAATTCACCAGAGCTAGGCACCCCCTGCCACGAATGTGTGATTGTAGGAAAAAGCCTCATTTAGAAATAAGTCAAATAACTGTAAAGAAAGTAAACAAATAACCGGCGACCGACCGGGGGGCGGTCCCGCGAAGTGTTTTTCTCTTCGGCTCTGGTGGTATAGGTTGTGTTGACTAACAAGTTGAATGTGAAAATTGATTTTTTTCTGTTTTTAAGAAGAGGAAATAAGAGCGGAAGAGAGTAATGGGATTATCTTTCCGTGGCTAATAACAGGTAGTGAGAGTATCAACAATACGTTTTGTAAAGTTTTGCAAAGGGTGTTTGCTTCCTCCACCCGACCCTTGAGCTACAGATGAACTAACTTTACAGCTTCTTTGCAGGTTTTTCAATATTCTTACTGTAGACAGAAATAATAATATCAACGACTAATCTATTCCTCCAATAATATTAATGTATGACGTAATTACCGTGTTTTTTTGCTTAGATAATGATGTCACGACAGCTGCACGCGCGCAGAATTGAAGGAGTGGACAAAAATATTTGGTAAATGCATGGTTACTGGTCTAAAGCACTACGGATATTTAAAGGAATTCATATTAAATATACTGAGTTACATACGCTGTTGTTTTACAATAAATCTATGACTGGTAATGTAGATGTCAAAAATCAAATGGTCATTTATTTTGGGGTTTCATCCACATGCACAATTTTTAGTGAACAGATAATGTTTGATGTACCCTCAATGGTATAAAAATGTTCCTCAGCGTTTGTGTACCTTAAAAAGTACATTTACCTTCAGCTACTGGCCTTCCCAGTCCCAAGCAAAGGTACAAATTGGTACCTTTTTTCGGAGAGTGTGTAAACTTTTTCAGCTTGGCAGGTATGTTTCTGGCATGAGCTTTAAAAAACGTAAAACTATACAGTAGCAGTTATTATACCAAATGGTATATTATACCGGATGGTATATCAGAAGTGTTGACTCCTTATGCATCCAAAATTATTCCGAATATGGATTTTCCCTATAATATAATTCTGGCATTCATGTGGAAGTGCCTTATATATCACACCTTATCCTGGTTTCTCCATCCCTTCCCACTCTGCTCCCGGCTTATAATAGGTAACCCACACAATAATTCTGTACTCCCACAGACGACACTGGCTAAGGTTCAATTCTCACGGTTAATAAATAACCTTGTATTTTAAATAGAAACCTGAACACATTTCACATATATCCCGCCTCATCACTCTGCAACCGTAAGTTCTGTTGATGTATATATTTTGGTGCAATTCTAAGATGTAATCTTTCTGTCAATGAGTGAGTATTGAAAAAAGGTTTAGACTTTATGCATTTTATTTGAAGGGATATTGGTACCCCTTATACTTCCATATGTTGAACCCTATTCTCTCAATATATTGTTCTCTGTGCAACTCGGAAAGCATTCAGGACCAGTAGGTATGCTCCGATTCCCTCCTGGCCACACGTGTGTTTCCGTCCCGGCAGGGTGGAGTTCACTCAGCTGGCGGCGGATTATAAGACTGTGAACCTCGGCCAGGGTTTCCCAGATTTCCCTCCACCTGGCTTTGTTCAGGAGGCTTTCCGTCAGGCTGTGAGCGGAGAATACCGGCTTCATCAGTACACACGTGCTTTTGTAAGTTCTTTGTTTTCTGATGTCTTATTTATTGTAAGAATATTAGAAGGCTGAATGATGTTCTATGGCAAATACAACCCCCATTTCCAAAAAACTTGGGACGCTGTGTAAAATGTACAAATATATGCTGAATTTGAATTTGATGCCAGAATCACGTTGGGGCAGGGGAAAAAAAATCTGGAAACATTGTGTAATGCTAAAATAAAACACCTAGTTGAATATCTTACAACTAATTAGGTTAATTGGCAAAAGGTCAGTAAGATGATTGGGTATAAAAAGAGAGTGCAGTGAAGATGGGGAAAGCTTCACCTCTCTGTGAAAGACTGCATGGGCAAATAGTGCAACAATTTAATAATCATGTTCCTCAATGTAATATTGCAAAGAATTTGGGAATTTCATCACCTACGGCACATAGTGTCATTAAAGGATTCAGAGAATCTAGACAAATCAGAGAAATGCCATCCAGATAACATCTTTTTCAGAGAAGGCCTAGTATGTTTCGGTAAGACAATGCCAAACTGCATTCGGTGCATATTACAACAGCATAGCTCCGTAGTAGAAGAGTCCAGGTGCTAGTTCTGCCCAGAGTCCAGACCTGTTACTCACTGAAAACATTTGGTGCATCATGAAACGAAAAATATGACAAAGGAGACTCCAAACTGTTGAGCAGTTGAAATCATATAAGAGGCAAGAATGGGGCATTTCACTTTCAAAACCCCAGCAACTGCTCTCCTGAGTTCCCAAACATTTACAGTGTTGTTAAAAGAAGAGGGGATGTAACTGCAGGATAGTCATAAACACTAGTCAGCATGCATGCATTTTAAACTGGTTTAAGTCTGTATATTAGCCTTTTTTGGTTTTTGGTGGAGAACTGCAGTGAAGTCACAAGGTGACAGGAAATGGTGCTACGCCCTCACAGGGCCATCCGCCTCTCGTGAAGATGCTAGCCAAGTTCTTCGGAAGGATTATGGGCCGGGAGGTCGACCCGATGGAGGATGTCCTGGTCACCGTGGGTGCGTACGAGGCCCTCTTCTGCGCCTTCCAGGCCCTGGTGGACGAGGGTGATGAGGTAATCACGATGCTGCTTCCTCAACGTCTCTGTTTCGCACCCTGATTTGTCTGACATTAACCCTAAAATCGATTTTCCCAGGTGATCATCATCGAACCATTTTTCGACTGTTACCAGCCGATGGTTAAAATGGCAGGAGGAAAACCTGTTTATGTCCCCTTAAGGCCAGTGAGTTCTGCCTATTATGATTTAATAATCTCTTAATTCCTAACTGAGTGGAAGCCTCTCCCATCTTTATAAATATGTAATTGTTACGAATTAGAACTTAGGCTTTACATTGATTTGTAACTTTTGTCTAGGTTCATGAAAACTAAATTTTAAATGCATCTGCTCTCTTAGATAAAGGACAGATCTGTATCCAGTGCAGATTGGGTTTTGTCTCCTGACGAACTGGCCAGTAAATTTACACGGCGCACGAAAGCCATCGTCCTGAACACGCCGAACAACCCGCTGGGAAAGGTGACGGTCTCGCGTGACTGAGGGCCATGCCAGTATGACACTCCTGTGGCTGTATTGATGATCACCGCACTCTGCCCCCGGCGCCCCGACCATTACAGGTGTACAAACAGGAAGAGCTACAGCTTATTGCAGACCTATGTGTGAAGCATGATGTGGTGTGCATCAGCGACGAGGTGTACGAGTGGCTGACCTACGACGGAGCCAAACACATTAAAATAGGTGTGTCCTTTTTTTAAGAAAACTGAATACTTGAATTACTCTATAATACCTCACTAGATTTTGAGGTTATGAACTTTGCTCGTCTTGCGGTTCAATGTATTAACTGCTTTTTTTTTTTTAATTGTCTGCGCAGCTAGTCTGCCTGGAATGTGGGAGCGAACGATCACCATCGGGAGTGCGGGGAAGACCTTCAGTGCCACAGGATGGAAGGCAGGCCTCCGGCAGACGCATATTCAGCAGACCTGTGTATGGTTCTGCACCACAGGCTGTGTTGATATGATTTCTCTGGATTTCATATTAGGTAGGCTGGGCCATTGGGTTTGGACCCCTCCTGACTCATCTGAAGACAGTCCATCAGAACTCTGTGTACCACTGTGCCACTGCTGCGCAGGTAATCGCACATGAAATCTTTTATTGCGCAGCTCTTTTTTTGAACAATAATTATTAATTATCAAGTAAACAAGATATTGATTTTGATTTTCCCGTTCTTGTTTCCTTGTATATTGGTTGCTAAAGAGTTTTTAATCGAGACGGCATCAGGCTGTCAAAATTTGCACGTTGGTACTTCTTACATGGAATAGCGATCACTTTGCAGTGTGTAGATAACCACTCCCTGTCACATGACCTGTCACTCAGGAGGCAGTGGCCCATGGATTTCAGAGGGAGTTTGATCATTTTGGGAGCCCGGAAAGTTACTTCCTCCAGCTGCCTGGAAGGCTTCAGCTGAAGCGCCAGAAGCTGGCTGCGTGCCTTTCGAACGTCGGCCTTCAGCCCGTCATTCCAGAGGGAGGCTACTTCATGATCGCAGATATTTCGGCCATGAGTAAGTACATCAGTCCCTCCTATGCATACGTGATAGGTCCTGTTTAGCCTGGAGAGGCTTGAGTCGGGGTTAAAAGTGACTGTGCAACTGTTGTTCTATTGGAAGAGACATTTAATATTTTCTTCCTTTTTCATGGGTAAGAGGTAGATCTGCCAGATTCCACAGCACAAGATGAGCCATATGATAACAGGTTTGTGAAGTGGCTCATCAAGAATAAGGTAAACACACCCATTACTCTCCAAATCACTGCAAAGCAGATATGGCAGTCGATCATAGAAATAGGTACAGTACTGGTGTCCAGCATTGGTAAACCTAAAGCAAATCAGCATAAAATACACACATTAGCTTCTGTGAACTTTATTATAAGAATTCTCATTTACTCTTTATACAGGTTTGGGATTTTTGTTTTATATGGTTGCCCCAATAATGATTAGGGTTACAACCAACAACATAGTAATCCATGCAGTTTATTTATGGGAATTTAATTTTCTCTTACAATATCTTTATTATATTACCTTTTAAATACAGTTTATCCCTTTTAAGGAGGGACGTATGGTATAAATATTCTGTATTAGCTACAGTACTGATTTACGCGATGTTCACATGCTTTTCTTTTTTAAACAGGGCTTAGCCACCATACCGGTGTCTGCTTTTTACAGTCCAGGACACTGCAAGGATTTTGAAAATTACGTCAGGTTCTGTTTTGTCAAGGTAAACCTCTCCAAGGACCTGAAACAGCCCTAACATCGTATCCTGCGTCAGAGGCAATGACGTCTTGTGCTCTCTGTCTAACAGGAGGACTCAACCTTAAATGCAGCAGAAGAGATTCTTAGGAAATGGAGCAGAAGCAGAGCGCAGACGGAGTAGCCAGCCCTTACTCGCGCTCCTGCGTTACCCAGCATTAAAGGGACAATGTTAGTCAGTATATTCACACTCCTGGGAATGAAGAGTCGTCAGTGTTGTCAGTTTACACTGCAAAACTGGTCAAAGATTATCTTGGCAACATATTTTATATTTTATGATATGAGCTATTTTAACTTATACAAGAAATATTGCACTATAATTGTGAAACTACTAACCCAATCTCAGCTGTAGAATTGGTAAAATAATTCTGATGAGAATGCATACAGGAAAGGGTTTTTGAAAGGCTTGTTCTTAATTTGAGTGAAAACCTATTGTCAGGTCAACCTAGTTTTAAATGATTGTTTGCTACCTCTTAATTTGATGGGAACTCAAAGATCTTCTTGTCATTTCTAAAGGTTAATAAGATTCATTAAAAAGTATCAATCTAAGTTAAAATGTTTGTCAGTAAAGTTTATGGGTGTCATTTTTGGGTTCTGCTATATTTTACTTTAGCTGTAACTATTATACTTTAGCTTTTTTAACTTTAGATGTTTAAATGTAAATTTAAAAACAATTTTCTCTCAGGTAGTAGGTGAGCTAGACTGCACAGCAAATGGTTATGTTGCCTCACACTTTGAATGGTGGCAGTTTTGAGACTGACCCCAGCTTGATTCATTTCTCTTTATGTGAGTTTCTGATATAGATCCCTTGACTAAATTTAGGTGTAATGATCAGTGTAACTTACCTCAAGCAGCAGACCAGCATCCTGTATATGAATTACCTGTGGCTCCTGGAACACCGAGTCACCTTACCTTAATTTCAGAACTGTTGGCTGTTCTGTTTTTCCATCCATCCATCCATCCATCCTTCCATCAATCTTCTTATGGCCCCTCATGTTTCACAGGACCACATGAGGGCCACAGCACAGGGCAGAGGTACAATCCTGTATTGTTTTAAAATGCGGCATTGACTGAAAAACAGCATAAAGGTGAAAATACTTATAGACATAAAACAAAACTGAAACTGTTTTTGTGCTCTGTAGTGGTGGACAGTTCAGGTCCAGAAAGCACCAATCCAGATCAAGGTTTCAGTAGGTTCTGTGGCAATTTTGGGAATTAATGGTATACGCTATATAATTAATGGTATATGCTAGTCAAGTGATTAGAACCAAGATGGAAGGACAAAAACAATAATTTAACTACCAAAGGATAATTTTTATGAGTCTTGTTGGTCATTAAAACAGGCATTTTTCCAATGTGACAAACTAAAGAACGAAGAAGACAGGATGAAAAATGAGCTGGAAAGCCTGGTTTGTTTTTTCACTGCAATTTGAAACATTTTACCAAGTACTTTAAAACATGCTGGCTATGAGTGGTCATTCACTGAGTGTTGATGTTGTCAGGTGATACAAAGATACATGCTAATGTGCACCATCAACCTAAACTGTGAAATTCCATGCTGAAGGGAACTTCCTGAAAGGTAACATTTAAGTAGAAATGCAGAATGATCTATAATGTAACCCTCACTAAGGCCTTCTCTTTCTACCCAACACCAATAATCATAATTCCTTAATAATGTGGATAAAGCACCTGGGGAAATTTTAATTAATGTGTGTTGAAATTGTCTAGCAAAATATGCATATTTTAGTTGGGATGATTATCCGGAGGCTGAATGTTGAAACAAGATTTTTTTTTTCCCAATAGTAACAGACTGAGGTACACTGAGCAAGATACTGCCCTCAAGCACTGCTCCCCGGGCACTGAATTAGCTGTCCCCTGCTATGTCATAATGTTACACATGGGTCAAATGCAGAGGACACATTTTGTTGTTGTACATTGTGTGCTGTGGTGTGTCAATGACCACTGATCACGAAATTCAAGCAGAAAGCAGATTTTGGCATACTTTATTTCAGGGCCTACTGTAGCTAATTCAATAATATTGTAAACCTGAACTTTTGCATTTTTCTTCCTATTTGGAAATGTAGTGGAGTTTACACTTGGATTGAAATGGAATTCTGTATCAGTTTTTATGAAGTAGGATCTGTAAAAGTAAATAATTGTTGATACACTAACATGTGTCCTTTGTATTTAACCCATATGTAACATTGCAGTGAGCAGCACCTTATGTAGGGTAATGTGCGTATCAGGGATTCAAACTAGCAACCTTTCAATCACAAGGTTGCATCCTTAACCATTAGGTTACTACTGACCATGTAAGTACTGTTATACTAGGAAGCCAAATACATGAACTTAAACAACAAAGCATTGTTTTTAGAGGGAAACATAATTATGAAATCGTGAAGATTTTCACACTGAGCAGTATAACATTCTGTTCATACCATAGATCATAGGCGTGCAAACCAGACTGATTTTCGTAAAACGGAAGTAAAACGCGGCGCGCATGCGCACAATGGGCTACCTTTCGTCTGTCCGGTCATGGCGCATCAAGTCGAGCTCAAGACGGATAAGATGCTTTTAAAACAGGTTTCTGAGCATTATTGCGTATTTTTGTATTGAATTATTTTCTAGATATAGCTGCGCTATCCGTCGAGGCCTAATTTGATTTTCTTTTTAATTATTATTCTCTGTTATCTACATAACATGCTAGCTCGCATGTCTTCTAGGTTGCCATGTGAAGTTACACTGTGCGATTGTTTTGCAGGGTGAAGAAAAAGTTGACTGGAAAAAGTGGAAAGCAGAGCGTAAGTTATTTTACAAGCATGTGTTACAAGTGTTTAATTTTTGCAAGTTTGTTAGTAACTGAAAGGTAAATTTTTAATCTTATGCTACGGATGTAACAGTCCATCCAGTATGCATCCAGGTGTTTGTGCATAAATATCGTCACGTTGCACCTCATCTGCGGCATGACGGGCGATCAGTTCGCTCGCTAGTTGGTTTATTTTTTGAGTTAAGTACCGTGTTATCGGTCGTTTCGGTTGTATAGTTATTTCGAGTTTATCTATCTGGTTTAACCTATCCTCGTGTCTCTCCTCACGTATTGTGCCACCATATCATTGAAGTTTATGTCATGTCAAACCGTCCTGTATTTGGACCGATCAGGCATAACATTAAAACAACTGACAGGTGAGGTTAATAACACCGGTCATGTCATTCCGAATATCGAGGGCCATTATATATTAGGCAAGGGAACAGTCAGTGCTTGAAATTGATGTGTTGGAACCTAGAAAAATGGGTAAGATCTGAGTGATTTTGAAAAGGGCCAAATTGTGATGGCTAGAGAACTGGGTCGGAGCATCTTCAAAACGGCAAGTCTTGTGGTCTATTTTCAGTATGTATTGGTCCAAGTAAACCAGCGAACCAGTGATGGGGTCATGGGCGCTAAACACTCATTGACGTGTGTGGGGAGCAATGGTCACCATGGGAAAAAGCCAAACTGGTGGAGGCAGTGTTCTACTGGGAGACCTTTGGTCCTGGCATTCACGAGGCACTTACTTTGACATATACCAACATCCTAAACATCGTTGTAGACCAAGTATACTCCTTAATGGCAATGGTATTCCCCAACGGTAGTGGTCTATTTCAGCAGGATATTGCGCCCTGCCATACTGCAGAAATTGCTCAGGAATGGTTTGAGGAACATGAAAAGAGTTCAAATTGTGTTGACTTGGTCTCCAAATTCTCAAGATCTCAATCTGATGAAGCATCTGTGGGATGCGCTGGACAAACAAGTCCGATCCATGGAGACCCCACCTCACAACTTACAGGACATAAAGGATCTGCTGCTAACGTCTAGGTGTCATTTACCACAGGACACCTTCTGAGGTCTTTTGGAGTCCATGCCTCAGTGAGTCAGAGCTGTGTTGGTGGCACGATAGAGATCTACACAATATTAGACAGGTGGTTTTAATGTTATGGCTGATCAGAGTACCTTTCTGAATGGCCTCTCTATTGGTTGTTCATAGTTATTATCATTATAGTACTGCTACTGAAAGAGCAATTCAGTGGTTTCTTTACTTCAGTTTAACACTTTTCTCCTGCTTAAATTTGCATAATTTATTGTTTCACTTCAGTGCCATATTAACATTACATTTAGAGTGTTTGCTTTTCACATCATGCTTCAGGTGTTGCATATAATTATATACATTATATGACCAAAATAATGTGGACACCAGCTTTTCCAAATGTCATTCTGGAAGCAAGGGTGAAGTTGGTTTGTCCATTGTTTCTATAATAGCCGTACTCTTCTGGGAAGGCTTTCTATCAGATGGCGGAACATTGCTGGAGGGATTTGCGGCCATTGAGGTTTGGTGTTGATGTTGGGTAATCAGGTCCCTTTCTGGGAGCTTGTGTGGCCAAGCACTTCATAAGTGACCTCTAACATGGCAGAAGTATAGTGAACTGACTTGGGAAGATGGTGTCCTATGATGGTGCCAAATAGAAGGTCGCTAACCTCTTCTGTACAGCCACCCATCCTACTGCTAGTCATCATTTGCGGAGATTGCATGACTGTGTGCTTAATTACACACCTGTGAAAATAGTGGGTGTGGCTTAATAAGGTAATTCCTCCAACTAGGGGTGTCCAAATACCGTTGGCTATACAGTATATGTATGTATTGTGCATAGAGCTGCGTTATATCAGACTGCAGTTATCTGAAATATTTGCAGTTAATATAGTGTTATCTATAAAACAAAAAAAGGAGATGAAATGAACTCAAAATATACTCTGCGTATCTTTGTTTAATAAATGTCTCACACTTTAAACTGCAAAATGTCCCACCACGCCACCGACATATTTTTACTTAGTTTAAATACAATATCTCCTCTTTTAAATGATGTTGAGCTGTTCCTTCCCTGCCACTTCAGTGCTTATCGCTTCCACGATTTACCAAAACAGTAGCATGTGGTGTGCTCCGCTAATGGAATTTAATAAATATAAAGCTATGCCAATTTTAAACAGATGACTAACTTTTGGGCATCACAATATGTGTTTGGTTAATATTTTAGCCGTACTACTAATCTGTTTATCAAATTGTGGGCATAAGTAATCGTCCGTATAATGGCAAAAGCCAGTATCTGGACAAATTTTTATGCCTTTCGTCTATAGTCTTGGTGATTATTGCACATTGTATCACAGTGTGATATCATGCAGCCTTATTTTTTTGTCCAAACAAAATAACAGTAATGCAGTTTAGGCCATCTTCAAAAAAAATCCTGAATGAATATATTTGGATTTCAGGAAGAGAAGAAAAGAAGAAGCGGAAAGAGGCCAAACTTATTAAACAGCTGGAGCAGCAAAAGCAGCTCGAAGAACATGAGAGACAACAACTGATAGAGGAGACGGGAAGAAAGAAGAGAGGTGATGTATGCACCTGGGATGGAGGTGGCGTACGCGCGAGAGGGCGGCGCCTGGGATGGAGGTGGCGTACGCGCGAGAGGGCGGCGCCTGGGATGGAGGTGGCGTACGCGCGAGAGGGCGGTGCCTGGGATGGAGGTAGTTTAACATTACTCCAGGTGCAGTTAATTTGAACTGAACTTGGAATCCTGTGGTGCATGTCTGCAGGACGGCCGTACACCGTGAGCATCGCCTTGCCTGGTTCCGTTCTGGACAATGCCCAGTCTCCAGAACTGCGGACCTACCTGGCAGGACAGATAGCGAGGGCCTGCACAGTGTTTTGTATCGATGAAGTCGTCATATTTGATGAATGTGGGGAAGATCCAAAGTGAGTGTGTGGTCTCCGGTGGAATCTATGCTCATGCAGTACTTGAATTTATTTATTCATTGTCAGTGTTAGTATCCAATATGGAGGTCAATACATACTGTTCATGTGTCGCAGGAGTGTCGCAGGAGAATTTAAGGGTGTTGGAAAGAAGGGAAACGCTTGTGTCCAGCTAGCCCGCATTCTGCAGTACCTGGAGTGTCCACAGTAAGCCCACATCGATGAAATCCTTCTTATCTTACATTGTCAGTCTGTTTATGCTGAAGCAGCGTCTGTCTTTCAAGGTATCTACGCAAGTCTTTCTTCCCCAAGCATCAAGATCTGCAGTTTGCCGGTGAGTTTACTATGAATTCACTGCTGCCAACTGTGCACAGACTTTTGTGAGCCATCTTGTATTAATGAAGAGTGACTTTTTCGTTTCAGGGTTGCTGAATCCTTTGGACAGTCCTCACCACATGAGGATGGATGAGGAGGCGGAGTTTCGGGAGGGGGTGGTGCTCGACAGGCCATGCAAACCGGGAAAAGGCTCTTTAGTCAACTGTGGCATGAGGAAGGTTAGAGCTCCTGTCAGTCACTGATATTCATGCAGAGAAGTTGATGGCAGAGTAATAGTGAGGAATCTGGTCTTGTGACTGCAAGTTATTTGACATCACAGAAGGACACTTATGCAGATGGGTACTTCACCTCTGTTCCCTTAGTGTACTAACCAGTTAATGAATGCTTAAAGGAGTGAAACTGTAATCCGTATAAATTATCTGACTGTTTACGTAAGGTAAGTGTCCACTTAGCTAAGGCAACACAAGGTTTTACATGACCTAGGTATTATCTGTGTCTCTGCAATGCGAAATGTTTTGTGATCATGGATATCCACACTACATGGTGATCGTACTCTGCAGGGAGCAACTGTCAAAAGGTGAACTTGTGTGAATGTAAGAAAGAATAGCTGCTGTTTGTCTTTCTAGCTAAAGGTGTCAAATTACAGGTTAATTTTTCTTTCCTTAGGAAGTACAGATTGACAAGCAGCTACAGGCCGGTTTAAGGGTCACCGTACGTTTAAGCAAGATTCAGAGATCGGGTAATGCTCACTGACTTGGAATGAATGAGTAACTGAGTCTCTGTTGTTTATATGCAGTAATGCGTAGGTCTGTGTGCCTTATTTACCTTTGAGCAGAGAGCAGAGTGTACAAGGGGGTTGTAGTGGCCCCCCACGTACCCCGGAGTGACGCTGGCTTCTACTGGGGCTACTCCGTGCGCCTGGCCTCGTGTCTCAGTGAGTTATCACGTCTTTTGGATCATTTGTAGCTTAGGCATTTTTTTTTAACCTGCCTCAAAATAGCATTTTCCCAATTTAGACTTACTGGCATGTGTCGGGGAAAAACCCTTCAAAAATAGAACACTGTTTTATGTGGAAAATGACCTGTATGACTAAATAAAGAGTTAAAAAAAAAATACTACAACAGGAGCATACATTGGAAGGTTTCAGAGTCTATTCGTCCGTGTCTTTCATGTTTAACCCTCTTGCTGTCCTGTCACACAACGCATGCGGCGTATGAATATGACAGCTGTACATCCATTCGTCAAAGCGACGAGACCCGATGTGGTCCTGCCAATTTGCAAATCAAACGGAACCATTTTATTTCAGATCTTGTCTGTGATAGCCAAAGAATTTTATGGCTATGAACCGGTTGTTCTCATATGTTCACAGGTAACGTGTTTACAGAGTGTCCTCATAAGGATGGCTATGATCTGACAGTCGGCACGTCTGAGAGAGGCAGCAATGTTGACCATTTGACGCTGTCACCATTTAAGTAAGTCGTTCCAGTATGATATTTGGTGCTATGGCTTCAGCAGAAATTCATCTGTATATTCTGAACATTTGTGTGTGTGTGTGTGTGTATGCATGGGCTGAGCTTTCCAGCTTTCCTCAGTGTAATGACTGAAAGATCACGGCTCCCCAAATAGATGTGCTTTAATGCTTACCGCAGACACCTGCTCGTGGTATTTGGAGGCGTGCAGGGCCTGGAGGCCAGTGTAGATACCGACCAAAACTTGGATATCACTGATCCCAGTGTCCTATTTGACCATTACCTCAACACTTGCCCTAACCAGGGAAGCAGGACTATTCGCACCGAGGTAACGTACAGAAGGAAGAGAAATATTTTCCCGTTATATTGGTTGGCTTTCCTTTTGTGGCTTCATAAAATATAGGAAAATATGCAAGTAAATGATGTATATATCTTTTTCTTTAACAGGAGGCCATCTTGATTTCTCTTTCAATATTAAGACCGAAGATTTCTACAGTATTCCCTGATGTCAAGGTTCAGTGATTCAGGGAATTGTCCTCTGACAGAAATCCTCAAGTGTAACCTTAATTGAAAAGCAGTTCACTGTGACCTGCATGTTAAGAAGTTCCTTAAATATTTATTTGAAAGCATTTCTGGTATCCAGTCTATCAAGTGACTTTTATTGGGTCCAAGTTTTTCAGTCACAAAGGAAATAAGGAGATTAAAACTTTTTCTTATGAAGTTAACCTGGTCAGATCTGTAACATTATAAGTGAGAATAATGTTTACTGTTTGGCTGCATTAAAAACCTTTTAGTGACATTGAAGCTGTCAATGGTGGTGTGTGATCTGGGAAAAAAAAACAAAAGGAAGCAGTTTTTAACCATCCACTGTTTCCCTGCAAGTGAACTGAAATATATTAGCATTAGCATTGCTGGCAGTGAGTCTAATGTGGGAAATGCAGTGCACCAGGAATGGAACATTCTGGGTGTGATGTGCTAGTGTAACTGGAACAGTGAATACAATCCATTGAATTGGTTTGGTGTTCATAGGAAAATATGATTCACCAATCTTTAAAAAAGGTTTAAAAACGGTTCAAATGAAAGTTGATTTTAGTGTTAGGTCAACAGGAATCTATACGTACAAATTGATATAATTGTGCAATTTCTGCCTTTAAACTGCTTTTATGCATGCTGAACCCTTAAAATGTCATACCTGATAAATTACTCATGAGATATATATATATATATATATATATATATCTCACACAGGTTTTAGGAAGTGTAAGAATACTAAATTAGTCAGATGACCTGGAGTCTGAAGAACAGTTAGTTGGATGACATAATTATAATGAAACTTAAATGACTCAAAAAAGGTAGAACATTTAAACATCTATGAATCCCTGCAAAGGTAAAAGACTAAGGAAACTGGTTAATAGATGCCAGATACAATGTTTCAAAGTTCAAGAAACCTAGCTATACCCGCATAGTAGGGATGGGCCGATCCACATATTTCTGATCCAATTCTAATATACGACTTCCAATACCGATACAAGAGCTCTTTTTACTTTAATATTTTAATGAGATATATTTATACTTTTGTATATGAATATCTTTAAACTAGCAAATGTAAACAAAAATGTGTGCCAGAAATGTTTAATTAGGTTACAAGAAACATACATAACATACGGTTCCACCTCATTCGTACATCTTATTTTAAGCGTTTGAGGCATTTTGCAGTTCAATCTGAATATCTTCCAAGAGAGGATATGCAAGTGGTGAATGTCACGTTGTCTCGCACATTTGCTTACTCTTTTAGTGGGATTGTCCACTAAGCGCTACTCTCACCTCTCAAAACTTTGATTTTACAAAGACTGCAAATCACTACTAGTTGCTGTTAAAAGCATAAAATACTCCCAGATCGCCACCCTACGATCCGATGTTCTTATGCTCCGCCTACTGCGAGGGCTATGCACATGATGTCACAGCGGACGGGAGTCACCGCGCTCACAACCACTGAACGTCAAGTAGACTGAGTGGCAGCGTTAATGTTCAGCTTGAGTGCCGCAAAAACACATCTAAAATTGGAAAAAGATGTGGTGCGATTGATTGTACAAATAGATTTAACAAGAAATATGAACTCTATTTTTACAGACAGCTGAAAACTAAGTATCGGATGTGGATCAGTCACATACGGCCGATACCCAATCCGTCTAATAGGTCTGGATTGGCATCGATACCGATCCGAATATCGGATCAGTGCACCTCTATATGTTATCTGGACACTTAATACAATCAAATGAAATAACCAATAACAAATAATGTTCTCAAAAACATTATATCATTCATTTCAATATCTGCATGCCTTTTACGACTAACATTGTTCTGTAAAGTAGAACAAAAAATTTCATAATAGTAACATTCTTCTTCCACATTTCTCACCTATTCTCACAAAACAGCATATATGTGTACATTAACAAACTTGTAGAATCAAGTATCAGATGGGATAGTACATGTGTAGTCATACTGCCAGACAATGACACTTCATGGATTCTTGTCAACAAAGAATAATCTGTACACAGTACTCCAAGTGACAATTTATGCTAAAATATTAGCACTGTGAGCAACCATGGGTATGTGGATAAGGCATGTGACCAAATGAAATCACACAGTAAGTATAAAAGGTTTTGGTGATTTGTTCAAACGACACATGTTGGTTACTTACGTCATTACATTCAGTGGCTAAGAATTTTCCCAAAATGCCATTTGTTTCAGTGGTAAGTAGTTTTTCCAACATCAGTCAACACTTATTAAAAAAAAAAAAACACTATAAACATGTAAAAATACATCTTTAGGAAATCAACGTATATAAGTCTTATTTACAAATCATTCGTCAATCTCAGAAAGTTCTACTTTCAGAGAAATTAACACGTTCTCAAATTCATAGCTTTTTTCTAGTTCTAAACAATGAAACATTCAGTGTTTGTAGAGGGCTCTTACCTTCTATTCTGATTGTTCTCCATACATTATCGCTTGAACTATGGCATTCCCTGTGTTCCGGGTAAACCCAGCATGATCTCAAGAACACCACAAAAAATCAAACCAACCCACCCACTTGTATCTCCTGGTTAGCAGATCTTAGGCCGTGATTAAATACGTGTGTGAATGGGACCTAAAAGGGTCTGGCCGTAGCCAGCATCCTGTTCTGTCACCTCCCCACCAACCCAGGTGACGCTGCGAGGACCTAGAACCCTTCCTTGCATTACCACCTTGGATGGGAAAAGGTGATGTTGTAAAGCTTGGCCCAGCGCGCAAACACTTGCTTCTCAGTAATGAAGCGATGATGATTTCCCATACGTCCTCTTTCGTTCTGCAGATAAGTCAGGCATTCGTCTGGGCCCCTTGGCTTATAGTAGTGGTATGGCATTTTGCGTTTTGGGTGGGGCCCCGTTCTGTGAAAATAGATTAGACAAACGTTATTGGTTCCAGGGGGAAATTCGGATGCACACAGCAGCAAAGTACATTGTTCCTAGACAAACATAAATTTAGTGCCAAACAAACAAGGTGCAAAATACACATAGTGCAAACAAATGAAAAAGTATGCAAACAGAATGCTGAAAAACAAATTATTGTGGAATGTTAATGAAATTATTAAGACAAAAAATAAATTAGCTGATGGTATGTATGCAGACAAAAAAGACAGCACCTAAGTTTTGCTATTTCTTCCTTGCAAAAGTGAGCTTCTGGTGCTATTTGCATATTAACCCAAATTATGAAATGGAGCTTCAGCAGGGTATTTGTCAATGGCTTTGTAGTGCAATATATGTGATGGTTATGAAAAGCTATTAATCAGGACTTGAGATTAGTGCTGAAAGTAATAATTTCTATTTTAAACATTTAATTAGCAGACTGACTTCCTTTCAAATTTAGTCAATCTATTTTCCATCTCAAACAAAATGTGGACTTCAACACTCAAATTAACACAAATTAAACAGGTATTATATATTTTATCTTGTATTTACATTTTATCTGTTTTAAATAATGAATATTTTAAGACAATGTTCTTTAATGCCAATTTAGTTACTTTTGGCACCTTTACTGAGATCAGTCTTTATTTCAGGGTATCCAAAGTACCATATAAATAAAATGGTTAACGAAGATGGCCCTTTTTAGAGTCACTGATGCTGCATTAACAATTCCACTGACCAATCACAAATTTTTTAAAGTAACAAGGTCTCTTCCATGGAGGAACTGTGTTGTGCACCTTGCAATCTTACTTCAGTAAATTTCAATGCTCTGCACATAGGAAGTCACCTTGATCAAAGACACTGCACCACATTTCACATTCCCTCTCCGTGCAACTGAGGTAACAACTTCTGTTAACATTTGCAAGACTGGCAGCTTCTTATAGTCGATGCTGAAAAAATGTCCTACTTACACACAGTAATTAGGAGGAACCATGCCATACACATGAATGCTGTCACAAATTTCAATGGCGATCACCATGGTAAACCACCCGGTGCTTAGCCAAGATCGAGATTTCGCCCTGCAGAGATTAAGGCAGCTTGTAAATCAAATATATCATCAGACGAAGAAACATTTGATGACTCGGACGTTAAGATATCAAAATGCCATACAAATCATACACATCCCCTTTTCAAAGGTGCCTGAACCCTTAGAATTTTCTTATCCAACCCTGTTTTGTTCCTCACCTGTCCCGGCCCGTTTCCTTCTGGAACAGGCTGTCGAATTTGCGCATCTTGCTGGGTGCGATGGCAAAACTGGATAGGTTGGAGTAGGTCATGCTGACCCTTTGGATCAGGCGGAAGAGAGTGCTTTTGGAGTCCTTCCCGATCATGGTAGGGGGGCCCCAATATACAACGACAAGGTCTGGGGTCTTGTTGAGGAACTCGCTGGGATGACGGGCCACCCGGAACACGCTGGAGTGGGCCACCACGCGCAGCGTGCTGCGATTGCCCACGTCCGGCTCAAAGCCCGTGGTGGGTGCGTCGTTCATACGAATCACACACTCCGTCTGGTCGATCTCATCTCCAGCACCAGTGCCCAGGATGTGACTGGAGCTGGTGACCAGTGCACACTGGTGACAATGCAGGGTCATGCTCTGCCGATGGGCAGAACCCAGACAAAACAAGCATTTAGTCTCCTGTTTCAAAGTGTTACCCCAGCATCACCATCAACATGTTCATTTGCTCGCAGCACAGAAGTGTCTTCTCCCAACAGACAGCTAATCTAAAATCCTCTATAAAAGCCCTCAATGAATCAATCCAGTGGCTTTTACAACTGAAGAAATGGAGGAGAGACACTCCGTATCACTATAAATAATTAACTGGAAATTCAATCAGCAGCTCATTTAGAGCAGTGCATCCTAAAGTTACGTTATGAAAGTATTGCTCTTAGTGTATTTACCACAAAGTAAAATTAAGAACATAAGGAATTTACAAACGAGAGGAGCCCATTCGGCCCATCAAGCTCGTTTGGGGAGAGCTTCATTAATAGCTGAGAGTTAAAATCTTATCTAGCTCTGATTTAAAGAACCCCAGGGTTTTAGCTTAAGCTACACTAACAGGAAGACTATTCCATACTGGGGTCTTGTTGAGGGACTCGCTAGGGCGACGCGCTACCCGGAACACACTGGAGTGGGCCAAAGTAAAATTTGTAATAAAATTACATGAATAGAAAAGTATTGTGTATACATTCTGCATAACTGAAAACTGATTACGTGCTCCATTTATTTTTTTCTAAACTACAACTATGCACAGTTGTCAGGCTCAGTATCGAGATTCAGTGACACATGTATGGTTGCGGAATAGGTACCTTGTTGCCGTAGACCGCTACATAGCCCTCCTTGCCCGCCCACTTTTTAAGATCCGTGAACATAACTTTATGGTGGAAGCTGTTATGGAAAGGGCTGTAAATCTCACTGCCGCTGTTGGAGCTGAACAGTATCAGCAGCGTCGTTATCAGGAAGACGGTCGCCAGGATGAGCATCTTTTGCCTCTGCTGACCATGCTGTCACAGAGATGGATTCATGAACACGGGGCGAAGGACACAGGGTCAGAACACCACGCACATGCAAACTCACGACTCACAACAAGCAGATCCCAGATCCACATCCAGACTGTCAGTACATGTTGTCTGACCTGTGACAGTTCAAAATTAAAAACCACGTGATAAATATGGCAGGGGTGGCTCCGGGGACCTCCCTCACTTTGGCCCCCTCACCCCCACTGCATACTGCTCTGCTAACATGTGCATCGTCATCCACAGAATTAGCACACTGTTAGTTAGCTTTGCATTGCTGTACATAAACATTCTGGTGTTTTAAATAAGGTCTGTTGCATATCATAAATATGCATTATTCATACAAATTTGTCAAAGTGTTTAGGAAACCCCTTTTTCCATATTTCATAAAAAAAAAATATATATATATTTATAAAAATTTAAAGTTTTGTATTGTATGGTACAGTGGTACACTTTCAGAATTTTGTTGTACATAGATATTCTACTCTAATATAATTTATAATGCTCTTCTTGCAAAGATCCAGTCACTAAGTATTGTTTGTTAAATTAAAACAAATACATTCTGTTATAAAATACATATACAATACATATATACAATATTTCATATATTTGTATGAACTAATAAAACAATAGTGATAGAGAAAATAGTATTATATTTCATATGAAACATAAGATACACAAAAACTTGCTGCAAAATATCGCACCTAAAATGTCCATTTTACCTTATAATATCTATCTTACCTTATCGATTGGCCTTTGTCCCATGCTGTATTAAATCTAAATTCACATCTTTTCAGCCTTAACGTTTTTTTTGTTCCCTACAGAGAAAATGCACAACCATCTTTAGAAATTTAATTGTAAAAAACATCAGTTTCAAGTGCAGAACCCTTTAATTTTAACACACACACACACAGTTATATAATCATATCTTTTTAGGCACTGCTCATTTATTTCTATGGAAAAAATGCTAATGCTAACTATGACAACCTTAACCCCCACCCAGCCCTAACCATAACCATAAGTAACCAAGCAAAATACAAGAGTTTTTTTTTTTAGTTTTTTTCATTGCAGTCATGGATTTTTATGAAATGGAGTTTTCCTGGTCCCCGTAAGCTAAAAAAAAAAAACCGGTATTCACCATGTTGTGGGAACATTTGGTGCCCACAAGGTAAGGTATACCTGGACCTACACACACACACACGCACGCGCGCGCGTGCATTTTTCCATCGGCTTGACCATAACGTTAACGTTTTAGCCTAGGTCTTTATGTTATTAAAATTTAATTATTAAAACATACTCGTTTAACCAATTACATACTAGTTAAAGTATCCTTACTCCACATTGTAGTATATTGGCGTGCTCATATTAAGTGAAACCTCAGGTCTATTTAACCTTAGTGTTATTTATATCATATTCCTCTGCAAAGCCCTATATATAGGCTATACAGTACAGTACAATACAAGACTATTCGCTTTCACTACGTTTTTTGTTTTTACAGCAGAAATTCACTAAAATACACATATATATTACAGAAGTCGTGGTAGACTGCAATTTACATCGTTTTAGACAAATATCAAGCAATACACAAAAAAATCAAAACGTTCATACAAATACATAGATTTGTGCAAGAAGTGGATCAAGTGTGATAATCATATAAACTTCGGCAAAAAACAGTATGATCTAAACACTGGGTGTGAAAAAACAAGCGCGCCGCCGTTATGATCCCGTTATGTATACCGCAAGTGACCGCGCACAGTCAATACGCCTTTAAACGTGCCAATACACAGTAACCATAATGGTACTTACGGGTTAAAGACCTTGGTCTTTTCGCATCAGTAAATGGATCAGCTTTTAAGTAATTTAATCAGTATAACTCATCCCTCCATATTCCTGCAACAGAGAGGGAGGGACCTGGGCCGCGTCATCGTGATATATTACATGACCCAATGACGTAAAACGGCAGCGGACTGATATGCCCAACACATATTATGCCTAATTAAAGTTGTCTCTCGTGGTTTTACTCAAGTTTTACGTACGATAACCCAAAGAAATTATTTCAATATCTCAGTACGATTGACACGATCATGTACATAAACGTATATCTACTAATATACGGAATAACAAGGAAGACATGTCTCTCGGCTCTTCTCCGTCCTGACCCCAAGTTGGTGGAATGAACTCCCCCTTGATGTCCGAACAGCTGAGTCACTTAATGTCTTCAAAAAACGACTTAAGAC